>JAEVLN010000037.1:0-525334 GCA_018350325.1 Globodera rostochiensis
CAAATTTTTTTGTTACATTTCAATTTGATTTATTAGTTAAACTTAAAAATATATATTTGCTTTGAAGCTTCATACTATTAAAATATATTTTTAATTTTTTCTTAAATTATAATGAATTACTTTCAGATTTAACGCATACAAAATATACAGAGAAGTATTTCTGATTGTGCTTTTGTGTTTAATCAATTTTTTTAAAAGGTTAAATAATTAATCGTTTAATTTCTGATTGAAATTAATCACTTTTTAATAAATGCGTCAATCATCTTAATAAAATTTATTTAAATTGTCTACTTTTTTGACGAGTTTGGCTTTCCTGCGTAATTATTGATAGATTTTCAAAATAATTGAAGGTCATAATTGATAAATTTTTATATATTTTTATAATAATCTTTTATTTTATTTCCTGTTTGCTTTAAAAATTCAGTTTTACAATATTTATGTTTTACCTTTTTATTAAATAATTGTTGCAGATAACTACTAGGTTTTTATCGTGTTTAGCTGCTAATTTTTTTTTAAATGGTCATTTGAAGTATTCATTAACTTACATATATGAGCAGTTTCATTTGTATTCGAAATAATTTGTTATCACTTTGTATAATTTTCTTGTTAACATTTTTTGTACTAATGACCCTAAATTTTACCGAAAATTGTGTCTGTTTAGGTTATAACTTATAAGTCAGCTTAAAAATTTATCGAATTTTTGTTATGGCCATAACTTTTTTCAGAATTGTCCAATCGCAAAACTAAAAATCCGACCCTAAAGCCGGGGTTAACCAGAAAAGCCCGCCAGGACGAAAATCAAAAAAACCCACCCGGCCCATTTCAAATACTTGAAGAAAAGCTCGCCCGATTCCCATAAACCCGGGTATTTTCTGGGCATTTATTTGCCACTATTTGTGCGTTAAAATTAATGATTCTTTGTTTATAATTTCTATCCGATGTTTAACTCAAAAACGCGTCTTAGTTTTTTGTTTAACTTTAACAAATCTTCTTACTTTTTACTTATGAAATAAATCTTTTGTTGCGGCACTAATTTAAATTTAGCATTTAGTATATTTATATTTTCATATATTTGTTGCCTTTTTTCTAGGATTCTAGCAAGAGTAATATAATCAAATATTTAAAACATTTCATTTTATTTATAAAGCATATCAGTATTGTATCCAATTTTATAGCTTGCTCAAGGCCCAACGAGCTCCACTCGCTCTTCGCAATCATAAATATTCATTTTGTGTTGTATAAAATATCATAAAGTCAACTTAATGCCAGAGGACGCAAATCAAAAAAAGAAAGATTTTTGCTTTGTTAAGATTGATTTTACCGTTTATTCTTAAATGGTTCTTTCGTGCCGGACGCAATTCTGAATTTTTGGTTTAAATGCTTGTTGTTTTTTTGTTATTTTCGTTAATCAACTAAATTTTTGTCAAAAAATTTTAAATTAAGTTTTTTAGTTGATAGGATTTTTTTAGATTTTTTAGCATTTTTAAATAATTTTATTTAGAATGAACTGTATTAATTTAGAACAAAATTCTTTTTGCATTCATCGATAAATATAATGCTTTGCAATCAAACTCGCATTAAAACGTCTAGTAAAAGCGTTGAATCCTCACCATTCTTTCTTCTCCCACTTATTAAGAGTTGGTTTCTTTTAGTTTTAAATTTACTATTTTAAAATTTAAATGAACTAAGATTTTAGTTTTTAATATTTATAGTTGAATTTTGTGCTCCCAGTCCATTTGCAAATGCAATATTTTTACATTATTGTTACGTTTTTATTTGAATTGCATTTTTTTATAACTGTTCGAGTACCATGTTTTTTAAGTGATACAGAAACCTTATTTTTTATGTCTTTCTGCTCTTGTGGAATTCGGCTTACAATTGAAATGAATCTTAATTTTAAGGATTACGGGCAAACGTGGTGAGAATATGTCTCTCAACTCATTGGAACTTTTAAATTGTTTTAATTTGTTATTTAGATTATTGATAAAAAGCAAGTTAAAAAGTATATTTTAATTTTAATACATATTATTTATAGCCTGGACCAAGAATAGACGGAATCCGTTAAAGTCAAATCGGCTTGTCGAGAGATTGGTCGAACTTATTCATTTGTTATATAAATTCGTCTTAAATCATTTTAGTTTTATAAAACTAAAGATTAGTCTTTTAGTTATGTTACTTAATTTCGTTCAATTAATGATTTATTTTATTTTGGATTAATGATTAATTTTAACATTATAAATATTTTTTAATTATTTTTTGTTTTTGACTTAATATAAATTTAGCAATAAAAATATTTTTAACAATTAGAGTTTTTAATAGTTTTGGTAAAATAATTTTTTATAAAATCAATGATCCTTTTAAATTAATTTCATTAGTTTTATGCATTTTTTATTTTCAGCTTCATGATGCCTTTCATGAGAATGTTGAAGATTCGTATGCCATGTTTGTGAATTGCATGTACAGAATTTTTTAAATTTATTTTCTTTTGAATAGTTAAACAATTAATTAAATTTTCATAAGCTTTCTGGTATTTATTTATTTTAATTATTAAAAATAGGATTTGCTTTAGATATATTTCAATCATTCTTTTATTAAGCTAAAACCCAATGGACCAAACTTTTTTTTACTATCAAATAAAAAATTTCTTTATAGCAAATGTTTACTTTAATTTTGTTTCTAGACTTTATAATGCATTAAATAATTTTATCGATTAAGCCCAATCTGAGAAGGAAAAAATGTAAGTAGATTTAGAACAAATTGTTGAGTTTTTTTTTTTTGTATTACTTATAATTACACCTTTGAATTTATTAATTTTTTTATTATAGAGATAAACCTTAAACAGCTAGATTCAATTACGATGTTTAGGTAAATTATTGATAGTTTTAGATGAGAAAAAGCAAAGAATGGATACTTTGCGGATTAAGTTTTTTAACATGTTTTTTAAATTTTTAACGAATCATTTATTGATTAATTTTGGTGATTAGTCAGATTGATACCGATCAGATTGATACAAGGTGTTGTTTAAATTTTAAACTATTTTTTGTTGTGACAAAATAAATTTCTTAAAACAAATACATATTTAGAACAGGCTGTGACAAAAAACCTTAAGTTTTAAAATTAAAATTAATTTAATAAGAATATATGATAATTTTTTGATATTTTAAATATATATTTTGCGTTTTTGATATTAGATAGAGTATCCACTAACTAATCAAAATGGAATTAATTTTTTAATTTATTAAAACCATTAGTGGATCAGTACAAGTTTCGTAGACTAATTTAATATCCGATTATTTAATTTGTTGTTTACTATTGCAAAAAGCGCCCCATCTTGATTGCCCAATTAGCCAGCTTAGACGGTAGAACCCAATCAGCTCCTTCAGCTAGAGAAACCTGCTTCCGCTTGCTGTTGTAAAGCTTGATCTTTACATAGTTTGTTTTGAGTCAATTTTGTGGGCTATTATAAGTTGTATCGATTTATGCGCTGAACTTTGGTCTTTTTTGGAAAGTAAGCTAAATCCGCCGATGGCTTCGTCCTTTTCAGAATTTGTTTTTAGAGTTTTAAACTATAATAGTTTGAATGTTGGTTGATATATTATAATATTTGTATTAATATGATGAAAACAACTAAAGGAATAGATTTTTTCAAATGAATAAGTATTATATGCGTGTTTAAGATGTTTTTTTTTCATTGTATTTTTATTTTGATAGAAGAGATTAGAATATTAATTTGCTCTTTTTCAGTTCGTTAATTTTAATTTTCATTAAAAATGTGTTTTAAGTTCATATCCAATTTAATTTTTTTCATTGATGAAATATGATTTTTCGATTCTTGTCATTTTTATCTTTAGTGAATAAAAGAGTGTTTTCGTTTAAAATAGCTTTATTTTAATATTATTTTTAGCTTATAAAATAAATATGCTTTGATAAGAGAGTAAAGCAATTTATGTTAGGCTGAAAATAAATTACTTTGTTAATTGAATAATTTTTTTAATGGAAGTTCCATTTTTATATTCCTGAATGTATGCTTGTGAATTGCAAGTACCAAATTTTTAAAATTTATTTTCTTTTTAATAGACGATTAATTAAATTTTCAGCAGCTTTCTGGCATTTATTTATTTAATAGAAGGGAAAAAGTAAGTAGATTTACAACAAAAAATTGCTGAGTTTTTTGTTTTGTTGTACATATTACTTATAATTACACCTTTGTATTTATTATCACACACCTTAACATATTCTTTGATAATTTGATAAAATGTTTTTTATAAATTTATTTTTTATTGAATTCATTGATTATTTTCTTTTATTATGCAATTCCACTGGAGTTTAAAGATAAACACTCAAATCTATGAGAGTTTTGCACGATGGTTAATAAATCGAACGATTCTAATTTTCAAACTTTTTGTAGTGGATTTTTGATCATTTTTATTTCTATTTATCTTACTATTTTTATGTTAAATTAAATATTATTAGAAGGAATGTTTATTCTTACAGTTTTATTTTTATGATGTCCGTCTATTTTCATCCTTAAATTTGTGATATTAACAAGTTTATAGTTGATATTCATTTATTATTGCAATTATTTTATCGAGTATAGATTAAAAAATTTATTCAGGTTTTAATTTTTTTGATTTAAAAAAAATAATTATTGATAAATGTTTCATACTTTTTTTTTGTTTGCCAGACAAACATAATTGTAACAATTTTTTTGACTTATATTGTAGCCATTAGGCATTTTTATTTTTCGTTGAATTCATAATGATTCCATCTGGTTAGTTAGGTTGGTTTGAAATCCGTGGGAGTTGTTTAGAATAATTTAAATGTCAACATATGGGATAATAGGTTTTTTATCGTATAAGAAGTTAAAAATTTAAAGATATAATTTTAAAAAATTTAAGATGCTTAAACGATGTTAGGCGTACCTTTTATTACATATTATTTATAATTGATTTTTTATTTTATTTTTGTTTTCCCGGTTAAATTTGATCATACTTTTCTTATTTATACTGATTTCTTTTTCAAAATATTTATAATTTATGCAAGACGCTTTTATTTATAGCAATTTTTTTATTTATATACTAGTTTTATTTGCTCCTTTTGACGATGAATGATCGAAGACAGAGCACTAACCAGTGAGCCATGCCGGCACGAGTGGGGGGATTTTATTTTTTGTTCCTGTGATAAAATTTCCATATTATGTTTTATTTCATTTCCAGTGAATGATTCCAATGTGCAGTTTCTTGACTTTTTTATATTTTTCTTTAGGTTAATTCTAACATTTTTCAAAATAAATTTGTTAGCTTTTTTTGCTTTTTTTTTATACATTTTTGTAAATCGACCAATTATATTTTTCAAAAATGATTTTTAGCATAATAATTTATATTGTTTTTATTTGTGTAAAAAAAATTTTTGTATTTGAATTATTCAATGAGAAGAAATATAAAATTTTATTATATTGTATTGGCTTAAATATGTGGGTTTCTTGGTTTCTCGTGGTTATAATTCACAACCTTTATGTTTTATCGATCCAAAACTAATTTAACATTCTTTATAAATATAGTATAATTTTTTGTAGTTTGGTGTCTGAAGCTTTGATGCCCACAGTTTCCTCGACACAGGTCGACGTGACTTTTGTCTGCAAATAAAAATTGTTTACATTTGCATATACTGGTTTAAAGAAATTTAGTTTTTACGTATCAATAATTATTTAGATTATTTTTTTTATAACTAGTTTTACGATTTGTATTAGTGTGTAATGTTACGCGAAAGAAGCAAAAATGATCTGAAGCGGCGTCTGCTTATCGGTTTGTTTCTTTTCATATTTAATTGAAGGTAAATAATGCAAATTAGTAGCTAATGCCACCGACATTGAAGAAGCAAAAATGCTTTTTAAGTAGTTTTATTTTTTTATATCTTGCTTCTCAGTACAACTTTCATAAACCGTACTATAAAGTGGATGGATATATAGCAATATTTGATTCAAAGATTTTATTGTTATTTAATATGAATAATATCGAGTCCTTCATTGACTTTCCCAAGGAGTGCATATGCTTTTGCGTAAACCTGCTTTTAGGGCCCTTGCAGTTAGTGTTTACTGAACTGTTGACCCACTTAAAATTAAATATTATTAAAATAAATTAATTTTTTAAACGCTTTATAGGAAAATGATTTTTTTGATTGATTGTTTCTTTTTTTTAAATTAAGTATTTCCAAAGTGCAGGTTAGAAGATCTAATTGTTATAATTTTTATTTATTCTAATTATAAAATTATAATTGATTGCTCATTGTGTAATAGTTTAATGTCTATCAAAATGTCTAGATTTTAATACTTTTATTAAATTGTTTTTTAATTATGTCTTTATTATATTAAAAATTTGACTGCTGTGACTTAAGTCGTATGTCATTGAAGCTTCTAAAGACTCATATTGCAAAAATACAAGAAAAAATATGATTACCTTATTGAACAAACCATCAGATCCATCAGGAAATGAATTTTTTGAATATTTGGGCACGGGTTCGGCAAATGAATTAAAAAATGTTAAGGAAATTTGAGTTGAGAAATTTTTTTAATGTATTTAGAATCTATTTGTTTAGCCATTATCCATTATTTTTATGAAAAATGATTTAAGAAATGTTAAAAATATTAATGTTAGTATATTAGCATAAAAAATCTTCAAGCCAATTATTACTAAAAAACCAAAAAGATTCTTTTTCAACAAAAATGAATGAATTCAGCGTCGGAAATTAAGTATCTCGTTTCATTAAATATTTTTAGATTTAGTTTGTATAACTTAAACTTTTTTTAAATTATTTATTTAATAGCCTCGCAATAAAATCGAACGATTATTTTTTAAATGTTTAATTTAGTTATATCTATTTTCTTCAAATATTATACATTTTTTTATTTATTTTGTTTTTTTTCATAAAATTATTGCGTTTTTAATAGTATTTTGTTCTTTTAACATTTTTTTATCAACTTTTACATTTGTAAATGTTTTTTAATACTTGCGCGAAGTATCATCGGGCAAAAAAAGCTGCAAAATCATTTAATTAAAACAAAAACAAATCAACCAAAAATCAAAATTAATATGTAAAATTATAAAAGAAAATGGTTCCATAATTACGAATGTTGCAAAGCAAAAGGTCCCCCTAGGTTTTTTAAAAATGAGTTTCCCGAAAAAGTAAGAAATTTAGAGTAATAGAGCATAAGATAAGAATAGAAAATAAAATGAATTCATATATATCTTTAAAAAAATATTTTATTTTATTTTATGCATGAGAATTTTTATATTCTTTAAACGTAATAATTTTACAATTTAAAAATTTTTAGATAAAAGTTTTCATTTCAATTATTCAAAATAATTTATTATAATAATTTGTGTGTTTATTTTCAATAACAGTTTCAATTGGATTTATTAACGGTTTTTAGTTATTGGGCTGCTGACACTGTTTTGGATTTTTTTTTTGATTTAGCTCTTTTAACAACAATTCCTGCATCTATTGCAGGCCGGGCCCAACGTGTGTCTAAGTACACGGCTAACGGTAGTGCCTATGCCTATTCATACTCACCAGCAACCGCAGTTTCTGCTTCGAAGGCCTTCGTGTGTCTTCCAACAAAAACTGGCGAATCCGTTGGTTGCTAACCGCCGTTTGGTAGAATTGTGAATTTTAATTAGGGTTGTTGGCGGTCGGTTAACCGAACCGAAAACCGGTTTTTTTGGCCCAAAAAAGGAAACCGAAAACCGGGGGTCGCAAAACCGGCCTCCGATATCCATAAATTTTGAATTCATTATAATCCATGGAACATTTTTAAATCGATAGCTCTTGGATGTTTCAGTTTTCTAATAAAACATTTATTAAAAATTATTTTTATTATTATAATTGGGCGCGACTTTTGATTTTTAAAGTTTTTTCGATAATATTATTTCATCCTTTAAAAATTGTATACATATTAGCTATTTCTCAAAATCTTATCGGTAATATTTATAGCAAATTAGTTAAATTTACAAGTCATTCCAAGCTTGTACATGTTTCACTTGCAAATATAAAGCTTGCTTTGTTCATCCGTTTGATTCTTTTCCCAAAAAATTTACGCCGATGTTACACATTAGAAAACCAGGGGTCCGCATGAATACAAATTTTTATTCATATCCGTTTGTATCCGTCTCATTTTTTCGAAATTTGTACCCGTTATCCGGATGTCCGCGGGTATACATCGGATATATCCGCATGAGTGAATTTTTCATATCCATTCCATCCGTGTCCGTCCCATTTTTTGAAATTCCATATCCGTATCCATCCAAACACGGATATATCCGCGGATATCCGTGTAAGCACACCTGAAGAAAACTAACGATTATTTTGATAAGAATAAGATGTTATAATATTATTAAAAATTTATACTTTTTGAGTGGCATGCCAAACATTGCTGAATTAAAAAACTTTTGAACATTAAAAATGTTTAAATGTCTTTTTGTTGTTTTTAGCGAGCTTTTTTGTAAGGAAACAGCGTGATATAATTAGATTTACATAATAGGTAGGTTTTATTTAATTCATATTACCTTTATTAGAGTATTAAAATAGGCATATTGCCGGATAAATGTTTTTATAAAAATGGAAATTTTTTATGTTGAATAATTATCATATTCTAGTAAATATTTTATTAGACTCGCGCTATGTTTGTCTTGTTTATTTTTCTAACTATTGTATTCTTATTTCTAATTCATTTTATTATTTTTGTAAAAACTATTATTTTTATTATTTTATTATTAATAACATTTATTTAGTCTCGCCCCATGCCCCATCCTTAATTGATCGTGCATCATTCCCTCGAACGGATCTTCGCAAATGTGATTCAAATTTTTGCATTATAATTCAATTATATTTTTATATTTGTTATTTTAATATTGTAATATTTTTAAATTATATGTTGCTGAACTTTTAATCACATTTGCACCTCGTTATGATGCTTTTGTAGTATGGCATTTGTCTTGCACGTTTGTGCCTTTTGCTTTGATTATAATTTAAAATATTATCTAATATAAATAAATATCTGAACAAAATTTTTTCACCATAATAGAAGTTCAACAAAATAACATTTTATTATGATCATATGGGTAAGCCACAAGTAATTATGTACCAATATCCGATTTGCTAATTCATTTAAATACTTCATTTTAAATTTGTTAAAGCATTTTTCTTAAATTTAAAATCAAAAACCATAAATTATGCTCTTTGACAAGCACATTCCACATTTTATCGGTCAAAAATAATTCCAATAATTTTTTAAATAATAAATAACTAGGAATTGAATTTTTTTTTTAATTTTTAAAATTTTTTATTGTTTTTTATGATAAATATTTCAATAAAAAGATATTTCTTTATTGGATTTCTTTATATTTATTATATGCATAAGATATTTATAGTTGTTTTTTTTTTGTCTAAAAAGTTTGTATGCGGTGAGAGCTTATTTTAATAAGATATTTTAGATTGTTAATAAATTTCTTAGTACGACCCGGAGATGCCGAGTGGCGCGGAGCATCCTGAGCTCTTCTTTTCCCAAACGTCAAAGCTTCCGCTTAATTTAATTTCTATTGTTATGCTGTCTTTATTTTAAACGTAGTATAATAAAAGTTTTAGTAAGTTTTTGTTATGTAACATTTTAATAATTTTTTAAATTTATTTATTTTATTTATAAACTTGAAGTCCATTTCCAATTCTCGGGCTACTTTCCGTTCACGAGGCTTTTCTAATGCTTTTTTAATTTTTGATATTTTTTTTTAACAATAAGCTTTTAAAGGGAGTCAATTTTATTTATTTATGTTAGCAGTTTTAAAAAAATGCCACAATATTTTGATATTTATTTGATAAAATAAATTAAATCCAATTATAGAAGAATTTACAAATTCGTATTTTTTTTTAGCTATGTCGGTTTTGGCGCTCCAAGATGAATTATTTTACTAATGTTAAAAGGCAAGTTCTTTTTTTGATTTGGCGGCACTATTGCGCTCCATCGAAAGAGGGCGAAGAGACAGTAAAATAAAGGTGAGAGCAGAGAAAGAGGGCAAAGAGACAGTAAATGAAGGTTAGAGCAAAGAAAGAGGGCAAAGAGACAGCAAAATGAAGGTTAGAGCAAAGAAAGAGGGCAAAGAGACAGTAAATGAAGGTTAGAGCAAAGAAAGAGGGCAAAGAGACAGCAAAATGAAGGTTAGAGCAAAGAAAGAGGGCGAAGAGACAGCAAAATGAAGGTTAGAGCAAAGAAAGAGGGCAAAGAGACAGTAAAATGAAGGTTAGAGCAAAGAAAGAGGGCAAAGAGACAGTAAAATGAAGGTTAGAGCAAAGAAAGAGGGCAAAGAGACAGTAAAATAAAGGTGAGAGCAGAGAAAGAGGAATAAAAGCAACATTTGGATCAATCCCCGACAGTGCCTTCCCCGACAACCACCGACTCTGACAATTTGTAAATTTACCCAACCGTTGATTTTTACGTTTAGTTGATTGATTTTTTGGAAAATATTAAATAAGGCACATTTTATAAAGGAATCAAAAACAAATTGTAAACTTTTGAAATTTCAGAATTGTATGCTGCGGCCTTTCCAAGCGCCCTAATTTTCGGCGTTTTAAGTTGAGAAAAACTAAAATTTTTTGTTCGAGAACGCGCTCGACCCCCGAATTTCTGGGGTTTTTAATTGAGTAAAACCCGAACCCCCGACATTTTTGCTCGGGGTTTTCGCTCTTGAACCCCAAAATTTCGGGAATTTTAGCCGGACACAAGGAGACCAATTTGCCCTCTTTTAGTGGCAAATGCCACTATTTTGGAAATTTGCCCCAAATCTAGAAAATAAACATTAGAGCTGTTCGAGACTTGAAATTTACCGAGAACCGAGACCGAGAAATGACACCGAGAACCGAGACCGAGAAATGACACCGAGAACCGAGACCGAGAAATGACCCCGAGACTCGAGACCGAGAACGAGACCCAAAAAAAACCGAGAAATTTCGTGACTCGGGAACCGAGAATCGAGAAAAATTTCAATTTTTTTTTCGAAATTCACTAGAAAATATTGATTTTAAGCTCCACAAATTTTCAATAAATAATTTTACACTCACTATCAGGGGTGCCAACTGTCCTTGGTACTGATTTGGCGTACTGATTCTGTACTGATTTTCAGGATAATTTAAATTCAAAATTAACATAAAACTTACTTTTATCATAGAAGTAACTGAGGCGGCAATCATTAAATAATGGCGAACGAGTTGAAAAAAGCAGAGTGAATTTCAAAAAATTTAATATATTACATAATAATCTTGAAAATAATTTCCTTTGATTTATATAAATTCATGAGTTAAACATTTAAAAATAACATAACTTAACAATAAACAGTGTCAAATTTTTGAAAATATGGTAAACTTGAAATTCAATTTTATTTATAAAATATTTTTGGAACCAAGAAGCTATGCGTTCAAAAATGGTTGAACAACAGATTGTTTTTGCGCAGCGTAGAAGAAAACATAAAGTTGTTTTTGTTTGCAAAGCAATAGACAAGTATGTTTAAGAAATTATGAATTAATGTATCAAGAAAAAGACGCGCAAAATATAATACTAAATGAAATGTATTTTTTAATTTAAAAAACATCAAAAAGATTAAATAAAAATCATAATTTTGATGTAAATACATTTTTAAAAGGCTCCTCGTGGAAAATAAAACACTGGAGTATTCCCAAACGCAAAAATAATGTGTAGAAAAAATACTATAATAAATTTTAAAATGTAGCCATTTTGCCCTTTCCTATTTTTTTGAAGTCGATGTGCCGTATTTTCTGGTTTACTATTGTTTTAGTTCCAAATAATTTTTCCATGTAATTTTACAGTAATTGGTAAATATATATTTTTTTATTTGTTGTAATTGTTTTTTATTTTGAGTATTTATTTGCGTTTCTTTTGTGTTCTTTGTTTGCCGTTCGTTGGCCACCATCGAACAATTTAAACTTTTGAATTGAATTAATCATTTTTTAATCAAGTTTCTTTTTGCGTTTCGTAAAATTATTTCACAAAAAGCTTCAACGGCTCTTAATTATCATTATTTTTTTGAATAAGTTAAAAAAATGTTGTATAGTAGTTAGCAATGGAATTAATTTATTAATTTTGACTAAAAATCATAGAAAAATAATTCTATATTTTATATTCTTTGAATAAGCGTTCACTCAAATGATAGACAAAAATATTATAACCAAAAAAAGAAATGTATAAAAGCATTACAAATGAAAAAATTTAAAACAAAATCTACCATGTTGCTAATTTCAAATAAAGGCTATTTCATTTTGCATATATATCATGCTATAAAAATAAAGTAAAACTTTCAGAATTAAAAATGTATAACAAATTAAGATAAATGATTTGACAAGCATTCTTCATATTTAAAACAAATTTAATTAATAAAATAACTAACAACAAAGTAATTTTGTCATTTTTTCCAATTAATAATTACCTAAAAAATTTAAAAAACAATTGTTGTTATGGATTCATAAATTTTACATTAAAAAGTTGACGCAGATGTGTCGGAACAAAAAGCACCAATGGAGTGATGCCAACACATGGACCCCAGCACTTTTACTATATGATATGAATTTGTAAAGATATTGAAATAATTTCAGTTATTTTTGAGTAAAATAAGTAACTGAAAAATTTAAAAATAAATTTAATTTTATG
Source organism: Globodera rostochiensis (assembly GCA_018350325.1). Classification (NCBI taxonomy): domain Eukaryota; kingdom Metazoa; phylum Nematoda; class Chromadorea; order Rhabditida; family Heteroderidae; genus Globodera; species Globodera rostochiensis. Next base: position 12,707 of record JAEVLN010000037.1, read on the forward strand.
GAAATTCGACTTTAAGGGTGCGTTAAAATTTACCGCGGTTAAATTTTTTAACAATTGAATCAAGATTTAAAACTTCTCGGCGGCGCCTATCGGAACCTGCCACTTCCCTCCCCCCCCCCAAGAAGCAAAGCAGAATTCTCATAAAATTTACATTTGTGAAATCTAAAAAATCCGCAAAATTTTTTGAAAGCTTTGCGCTATTTCCTAACAAAAAATGTTAAAATTGAAAAAAAAATTTCCCAATGGCGTGGAGATAAAATTCTTTAAGAAAAATGCAATAAACCCCAAAAAGTGAAATTTTGTCAAAAAGTATGCAAAACCACCGCCTTACTATACTGTAAGAAGTTGTTTCAAAAAATAAATTTTCTGAAACCACCGATTACGGATCCAAATTGGACAAAAAAACAAAAAAATTCGTAACCACAAAAAGGCCGCAATTGCGTACAACTCTGCATGAGATGCTTTACTACAAGTAGACACATCGATAGGGTAATGATTTATGAATGCATTCCATGCCAACTCAAAAATAATGTTTTCTTCAATCTTCTCATTTTGCCGGGCATTTGTCTACCAACTTTCGCACTCGGCAACATATTCGCCGTCGGCCCGCGACTCGCAGATCAGTGCCGGTATTGAATAGCGCAAAAATTGCATTGATTCAATGCTGACATTGTTCACCACAATCCAAGGCACAAATTGATGCTGTTTAAGGGAGGAGCATATAAATAAATATTTAGGCAGATCTGCTCTAATTTTAGGGTTGATGGGTCCGAAGACATTTCTCCATTTTTTTAAAAATTATTTCAATAGTTTTGCTGATTTTTCTAATAATCTGTTCAAAAACAGCCGACTTTGTTTGGCCAAATCATCTGCGTTTTCTGTGCTGCTAAACTCTGCAAAGTGTCACCCTCCGATTTGTCAAAGCATTGCCTGTCAAAAAATATTTATATGTCAAAAATTACTAAACTTTTATTCTTTTACATAATTCGATCGTGTACGTAGTTTCCAGGATTGATCAGGTTGAAGCACATTTTTGATGCTTCTTCAAAGGTCACATTATCGTAAAGCAACGCCTCCAAGCAGTACACGAATGGGACTGGGTCTTGCATATAGTTGATGGCACACGACTAGCATTAATAGAATAAAATTAATAACCTCATGCTCGATTTTAGGTCTGGTTTAATTGATCTGATCGTTTTCGGAAAGTTGAGACATTGTATTTGTCAAATTCAATTCTCGCAACCATTTAAAATTCATAAAATGCAAGTTAAAAATCGGCAAAAAATTTTAAAAAATTATTAATAAGTTTTATTTAAAATTGTGTTTTAAATATTTCAACATATTTAAATTATTTTGGTTTGGTTTTGAACCGGGATAACTTAACCCAGGGTAAAGACACGAGCAAGCCGGTTAAGCCGGGCGTTAACAGATTCGAATTCTTAGAACAGGAACAGACAGAATTGACTGCCCTGTTATTTTTGTAACATACCAGAGTAATAATTGAACGTGATTGCCTATCATTTGAATTTTTTAACAATTCGGCAACCCATAAAATATTTTTCTACCAATGAATTAATTTTCCAATCTACGAAATCCGTTAACTATAAGTAGGAATCGGATCGATATGTTCCAAAAATGGCCAACATGCACCAATATATGCCAAAAATGCCGAAAAATGAACTAAATATGCCGAAATATGCACCGAAAAATGGAACTTTTAGGGCTCTAATTTGCTTAATACTTAATTTTTTTTCTTTTTTTAACGTCTAATAAGAAGATTTAAAGCTTTTTTGCGTATTATTTTTAATATTTTTAGGAAAGTTGGAACTTGACCAAAAAGCTAAGACCAACGCGAAAAGGCTATTTTTGGGCCGTATTCCTCAAAACATATAAGCATACAAAAAATGCATTCCCTAACTATAAGAATTAAGAAAATTTTTTGTTTTGCAAGAGGTTTAAGGCAAACACTTTGTCAGTGTTTCAAATGCATTTAATTATTTGAAAATGGCTTTGAGTGTGCTAAATGGCATTAAGGTGCTAACAGAACAGAGCCAAAATTCTTGGACAGAAAATCACTGGTAAAAGAGTACCTGAAATTTGTTAATTCGGCACTCATCGGCTCCATGTTGACACGAAAATTGGGTTCCATTCTGAAGCGGTAAAGTTCAAACTGCCCTCCGGCAAATTGACCATTTTCTCACATTTTTTGCGTTGCCATATGGAATCAACTCAAATTTAACATGCGATCTGAAGCGATTGTACACATCGAACATTGTGTCCTTGATGAAACGTTGCGAATACGGACCTATTATGAATAAAAACTTGCATGTCTTATTTAAAATAGTTAAAATATAGTTATTAGTTTATGCCAAAAAACCCACATAAGCTTTCATAAAGCAATGTTATGTGCAAAGGCTTGTAACGGACAGTGTTGTCATGTTTGCTGCACATATCGGTTGTTCCACACTTTGTACGGATAAACTTGGCACATAAAAGTGCCGGCGGCAATGCAGCACAATCAACGGCACTCATTGAAATGGCATCATCATTGGGTATGACCGGAGACGGATCTTTGGCATACGACTGCTGCAGAATAGGGGTTGCACTCGCAAAACTGCCAAGCAAGATGACCAAAATTTGTGTACGAAAACTCCATTTTGACATATTCAACCTGTTAAAAATAGTTACTAATTTGATCAAGTCTGTCTGTTTGTTGCCAACCCCGAATTTTCCTGTTTGAGACTGCGTCGATCACCCAAAATTGAGTAGGAAATAAAAAAAGGATTAGATACGAATAATTTTTACCACTCAATTTTGAATTATAAAATTAATGTGAGAACAACTTGATTAATTTTACAAATTAACAAATAATCAATGATCACAATCAAAGGAATGTTAAGAAATGATAAGAAATGTAGCCAAATTTTATGAGTTGGCTGTATGGGAGACTATGGGTTATGTTCTGTCAAAAAGTAATTCAAATCTAAAAAAAAGTAATTTGGTATACCTAATTGAAATTAAAATTATATTACTAAAATACAGAACAAAAAAGATATGCCGGAGTTAGAATTTATTACCAGTGTAAGGATTTGAGTTTTCCGCTGGTTGGAAGCGAACGATTAAAACGCCTATGGCGGGGGCAAAAGATCATGCATAAAGAAGAAGGCTAATGGGACGCCCCGGTAGCTCAGTTGGAAGAGCTGCCCACGGATTGGGTGGAGGACGTGGGTTCGAGTCCCACCCGGGGCTAACATTTTGCCTATTCTTTACTCCAGTATTATCATCCAAAATATCAACAAAAAAAGACTAGTGGACCAAATATTTGAATGTTTAAATTTTGAGAATTATTTGTTGTTCTTTGTCTACATTATTAAATCGAATTTGGCAATAGTTATGGAGTGCACTTTGATATTTTTTATCAATTTAATATACAATGTATGATTTAAATCATTAGATTTTGAATTTTTAATTAATTTTATTTTGATATGGGTACAAATGTTTCTCATTTCTTTTATAATTATATTATAAGCAAAAAATAATTTATTGATTCTAATTTCTCCATATATTTTATATAATTAATTAATCCCAATGGCTGAAATATTATTTTTTAATTTTTTATAATTAAATTTAAGTTTTATAAATACTTAAATATACTTAAATAGAATATTTTTTATTCATTTTTCTTTGTCATTATTGACCTTTTAGTAATAACTTTGATTTTGCAATGTTTTAATTAGATTATTTGCTTTTATATATTTTAACAAAAACATTTCATGCGCATTGAGCCTCAACGGATTACACGATTGATTTCGAGGCCGTTATCTGCATTTTGAATGATTTTAAAGAAATTTTGGTGATTCATTTAATCAAGTTTAGTTTATCAAAAGACTGATTAAATTGTATTTCTTTCACGTTGACCTGAAGTGTGTTTGTCCCAAGGGGCGGGCTTTTGCTAATTTAGTATTGATAACTAGGGCTCGGAAAAATATGGATATAAAATCCTGAAATATGGCCATAAAATATGGACATAAATCTTCAAAATATGGACAAAAATATGGACAAAACACCAAAATATGGACATAAAAATTGAAAAAATGGACATAAATCTTCAAAATATGGACAAAACACCAAAATATGGACATAAAAATTGAAAATATGGACATAAATTTTTCCAAATTCAATATAAAATTTCCCCAAAATTCTTCAAATTCATTCATCACTGGTTAAAATTGCTGATGAGATACATTTCCAAATTTTCAAGTGTTTTGGCGACTTTTTTGAACTTTTGTGATTATTTTGCGCTTTTTTCAAAAAATTTCTTAAGAAAATGAAATAAAATCAAAATTTTCTTGCCAAGATCACTAATTTTTTGCAAAATGCCAAAATATGCACATTTTTTGGCTTAAAATGCGAAATATGGATGAAAAATATGGACATAATTTTTAGATGGGGTGCGTTGATGTACAAATTACTCTCGCCGCCTGACTCTCTCTTTTTAGCACACTATTTCTCCAAAAGTTCAGAAATTAAACTAAAACAATTTTTAGATGGGGTGCCTCATGTCCAAATTACTTTCGCCGCCTGACTCTCTCTTTTTAGCACTTTGAAAAAAGTAGCCCTAAAAATTGACTTTTTTTTTGGTCAAAATGTGACAATAAAAATATTTTTTTTCAATAAATTCAACTAGCCATTTAAACAAAAATGCACTGTTAAAAACCGAAATTTTTATAAAATTTAAACATTTTCGAAAATGTTATTTGCCTTTTTTAGGTCATATTTCCGGAGTTATAAGGTGTCATTGTGCTGTTTAAGTCATAAAAATCCCAGCACTAATAATAAATTTTTGGAAGAAATGATTGCAAATTACCGAAGAATTAGATGATTGATTACCTTTTAAAGTCCCATTCTGAAAAATTTTCGCAAAAGGCTATTTTTGAGAATTAGGGCATCAATTAATTCCCACTGTAATTAAATGCAAAATTTATTAATGACATAAGAATATAATATATGTTTACAATATTGAAATTTTAGTCAAAAACAAAAACACCATTTAATTACTAACAGATTGAATAAGACGGAATAATTTGACGATATATTAAAACAATGATCAAAGGTTAAATTAAATTGTGAAGGATATGAACAGATTTTGAAAATTAGGGCATCAATTCCCACTATATTTAATGCAAAGAAATATACGTTTACAATTTTGAAATTTTGGTCAAAAAATAAATTAAAATACGACGAGTGAATAAGAATATATTAAAAACAATGATCAATGGTTAAATGCATTATATATGTATATAAAAAGTGATGAATATGAACTAAAGTTGGTCGGGACCGGGATTTTTAGGAACCACAGGGACCGTGATTGAGAAAATTAAAAAACTGGGATTTTATAAGGAGGAAATTCAGTCCCAAAACTGGACACTTCAGTACCATTCCCGGTCCCGATCAACTTTAATATGAACAAAGTTGGATTATTGCGGATCAGGCATAAAACCTATGTACACAGTGGACCCATTTGCATTTTTAAAAGAGTCCTCAACTTTCGCAGAGTCCTCAACCTCCGCGCTTTTGAACTTTGGCACCCTAACGTATTTCACACATTGAATGTCGTCAATGTGAATTGGATCCTGAGTCTTGTTCGCCCAATAGCCCCAATAGCTCGTTGGGTTGTCTTCACGTTTCTGTTAAATTTTAATCAACACAAAATTGTACCAATAAAAAATGACTTACGAAGCATTGCATCGTGACCTCTGTTTTGTTGGTCGGGTGGCCGTTAATCTACAAATTTATTTTAAATTATTTAAAATATTTTGCAAAATTTCAAACAATTTACCCATGCATAATAGTCAGGTTTGAAAGAAGCGCATTTTAAAGAGATAGCTCTCCGAGGACATGGTAAATCTTTGCTCGTTTCCTTGGGGCTGTCGAGGCATGAAACTCCTCCACCGGGATTCCTGTCTTTACTAAATAGCTCGCGTGGATCTGGACATTCTTCAGACGACGTAAGTTTGGCACCATCTGAAAATGTTGTTGTTTTGATTGACTGCGCCTAATTGGTAGGGAGGCCAGAATGCCCTATTTTTATGGCAAAATGCCATAATTTTGGAGATTTGCCATATTTTAGAACCATGGGCAAATTCTCATTTTTTTGAGCAAAAAATGAGGATCTGCCAACAAAGGGCTCCTAGATTCGTACAATTTGAAGTTAAAACCCGAGCCCTCCCTCATTCATAAAAAAGCTTTAAAAAGTTGCAAATTTTTAAATTTTATTTGCAACTCTCTGTCATTGGAGTGTAAAAATTTAAAATTTTTTGCCGGCGCCTATCGGCACCGCCGACCCACCAAAACTTCCTCTCAAAAAATTTTTTTATTTGAAAAATCCGTATAAAAAATTGCCATAAAAATGCCATATTTTTGGAGCCGGCACTGTTGGCATAAACTCTCTAACAAAAATAAAACAAAAATACAATTTTTGTTAAATTTGAAGCCACAAAACCTTTCGGATAACCAAATTACGAGTTATGATTAAGAATTGCGGGGGGTCGGGGGTTTTTCGTGGGCAAGCTTGTCGGGGTTACCTAAATCGGTCGGGGTCGGGAAAACCCCCAAAAAATGGGTGTAAACTTTCGGGGTCGGGTATCGGTGTGACAACCCAACCAAAAATATCCCAAGAACCGACAACCCTCCCCTCCCCCCCCCCCAATTTCTCGCCTGTCTCGTAGGTCAGCTCGAACTTGATAGCGCCACTCGTATATGCCAGATTCGTAGAAATGATTATGTCTGTGCCGGGCCCTTCTGCCTCAATCCAATTTTGGGACGGGGACACTTGGGCAATTGCCTCCGGGCAACAAAGTCTTGCACCTGAAAATGTGAAATATTTTTAATTCCTCCTCCAAATGTCCAGCAGCTTTACAACCTCGAGCCCGTTTGTCCTTTCGGAAATTGATTTCGATATATGACCTATGGCATGGCATATGTCCACATTGTGAGTCGATTTCCAATCGTTTGAGTTGAATTCGCAACTTTTTTCCATCTTTAGGCTGAAGATTGGTTTAATATTAAAGACTATTCAACCGAATTTGTGACAACATTTTTTTTTCATTATTAAATTAAAGCCCAATTACAATAAAAGTTTAAAATTTACCGTAATTCTCCACCTGCATACGCATTTATCACTCCAACAATAAAGTACTTCGTCTAGCTTCCGGGTCTGCCAATCTGCTTCCAATTCTCTGTTTGTGACCATCTTGTATTTGCAGTCAATGTCTATTTATGATTTAGACTTTTTAAAAATTACTTTTAATTAAATTTTCTTACCATTTGCGAGTTCTTCACAGTGAGCTCCGCCATATTCCCAGGGACAAAAGCATTCCATGCAATGCCTGGGGTTGGGATAGCCGCCATTTTTGCACGAATATTCAGGACCGCACTTGTCTAAATATGCAATACAATAAATATAATTACAATTTTTTAATGGTTTTATTTGTATTTATAATAAAATATAAATTACCTTGGCAATATATGTAGTTGATTATTGCATAATCTTTGAATGACGGCCTTTCCGTTTGGCCCATCGATTGTTGGTAGAAGCGGTTGAGTGAAATTTTGTCGTACGAACTGGAATAAAATAGACTCTCAAAATGGTTGTGTTTATTGTTAAAAGCACTTACTTAAAATCACTTATAATAGGAGGATAGTGCATTATCGAGCCATAGTCATAGGGGAATTCATAACTCTGGGTGAAGTGTAATAACCATTCTTTGCTTAACGGGTTCAATTTGATGTATTTGTGCGAGTCGAATCGTTCCTCTTCATGTACCAGGCCGAGTGCATGCAAAAGCTCGTGAACACCAGTATACATCTAATTAGTGTATTAAAATGGACCGCCGATGGATAAATTTGATGAATAACTGAAGATTTCACCCCCCCCCCCCCCTTTCCCCATACGTTCCACCCACACGATAACAAAAAAATGGGGTTTGCATAAGAGTGGAGGATGTCCCGCGGTCTTTTTTTGTGCACATTTTAATTTAAAAATATTTGAAAATCATTAAAAATATTCCGTTAATGGAGGATAGAATGTGAAGGCAGAAGGAAGGTAACAAAAAAATCATTGCACCCAAGCGGGTTCAACCCAAAACACAACATCGAAAAGACAAACCACTGGGGGACTTATGTAAAAAAAGACTGAAATCGTTCAAAGTTCGCAAGACCACTGTCCGTCCTCAACAAACATTTAAAAACCGGGACCAACCCTTCGAAGTTATTTTCAAAAAACAGCCCATTTTCTCGAAATTCGAAAGAAAAAACATCAAAAATCGAAACCCATCCCTTGCTTGAACATTTTGGAACCAATAAAAGGAATGTGTCAAATGGGTATGAGACGAGTATGACTGGACGACACCCAACTCGCTACCCCTTGTGTTAAATAGAGAAATGCACTAAGTTTGGTCGGTTCCAAGAAGAGTTATGGCACTTCGAAGGTCTCAAACGACGGGTGCACTTCATTTCCCCCCCCCCCGCCAGTTCCCCCCCCCCCCCCCGCCGTTTCCCCCCCCCCCCGACGCCGGTCATTACATTAGAGGTAGGGTTCAGCCCCGACCCCCGACCCCGAGCCCCAAAATGGGGTCGTCCCTGACCCCGACCCCCGGCATGGCCAACCCCGGCCTCCCCGACCCCGACTATTCCGCCCCCGAGGGGTCGGGGCAGAACCCTAATTAGGGGGACAAATAAACAACACAAACTTCCTCGCAATTTATTGACAGTGCTTGCCAGCCACCGATTTGACCAACATGCGATTCGCCGCATCTGTCTCGTTTGCCGTTGTCAATAATTTCAATGCCAATTGGGCCGTTGGTCTCGACAAAGGTGAAATCGATGCAAGTGTGCTCCCTTAATTTGGTGATTATTAATAATTTGTTTAAATTACAAATCTTTGTAAAACCATACGAGATCTGTGCGGCCCCTAAGCTTATTGTGGCTGTTGCGTGAATAATTAGTTCGCCCACTGAAAATGTTTTTTGTTTATTTGGGGTATAGTTTCCTTTTTTTACATGATACTGTGTCGTATCTGATCGGAATTGGAGACTTCCATTGTTTGGAATACGCATGCTGTCTCTTTTGCCGTCGCGGCACTTTTTCCAACGATGAATTCCGGCATTTTGAACACACTCAGATAAAAAAAATATTAATTCAATATAAATGGAATTGATCGCCCTAAACGGCCCATAAGTCCGTTACGGGAGTTGTTGTTCAAACCTTTATGTTTTAATTAGAGTTTGGTCGTGATCGGGATTTTTGGGGAAAACCAGGTCCGGAATTGATAAAAAAAAACCCGATATTTTTAGGGGAAATTTAGTCCCAAAATGGGAGACTTCAGTATCAGTCCCGTCCCGACCAACTCTAATTTGAATGCATTATGATGAAATCACTTTCCACGTAGTAGTCGTATTGTCCCTGTGCTTGATCTTTTGTATACAATACATCGCCCGCTTCCAAAGGGTCTTTAGTCTTTGTGTCATTAGATGGCATTTTGGTCGATGGCAAAGACGTGTTGTCCCAGGGAGGCCGCATAAATGGCTTCAGATCCTCCTTAAAATAATTTTATTAAATTAATTTAATAAATTGTAAAGCCACCTGAGTTGGAGTCCGTCCTGGACTAATGCAAATTTCGGTTGGATTGTATGGAGCACACCATTCCTTCATCTCCTCAACTTTCTTCAATATTTCTCGAATCGGTTTACAATTGTCTCCCAAAATGTCGCATCTTGATGGATGTATCTAAAAGTTCAAATACAAAACATTTCTTTTTTTGTGCCCTTCTAACAATGTCCGGGTTGTCCTGGTAAGGTTGCAAATTTGTTTTGCGAGTGATCAACTTGGTAAATGTCTGATTTGAAATTTTGAAGAAAATCCTCAAAGCCTCGTTCGAGGGCGGGATAAAATGAATCATTTTTGTCCAATTCCCATTAGTTTGCTTATTAACAATGGAATCCAGAACAGTTTCTTTGGCAGATGCCTAAACATAGCAATTAATCTTTCAAAATCTTTAAATTACTAGCGGTTTAGGTGCGCCTAACGGCGCACCAACCGCTAGAAGTACGGATATGTTATGCACAGATTTGATTGAAATACTTCAACGCTTTTTATCCTTGGAATTTTCTTCTTTTGACATTTTCCCTTTTTGGCACTTTTTCCTCTTGGCGTTTTATCCTTTTGACATTTTCCAACTTTTAGCTTTACCCACTTATGGCACATTCCCCGCTTTTGCTTTTTCCCCCTTGGCATTTCACTTTTTGGCACTTTTCGTTTTGGCATTTTCATCTTATGGCAGATTTTCCTTTTTGGCACTTTTCCTGCTTGGCACTTTTCCCTCCTGACATTTCTCCCTTTTACCTTTTTCCACTTTGGGCACTTTTCCCTTATTCAAATTTTGCTTTTTGGCACTTTTGACGCATTCTTTTTGGCATTTTCTCTCTTTTCTCTTTTGGAACTTTCTCGCCTGGCACTTTTCCCCGCTTTTGGCTTTTCCCCCGTGGCATTTCACCTTTTTGAACTTTTCCTTTTGGCACCGTTCCCTTTTTGGATTTTGCCTTTTGGCACTTTTCCCTCTTGACATTTTCTCCCTTTTTACCTTTTTCCCCTTTAGGCACTTTTCCCTTTTGGCATTTTTCCTTTTGGCATTTTTCCCTCTCGGCACTGTTTCCCCGCTTTTGGCTTTTCCCCCGTGGCATTTCACCTTTTTGCACTTTTTCCTTTGGCACTTTTCCCTCTTGGCATTTTGCCTTTTGGCACTTTTCCCTCTTGACATTTTCTCCCTTTTTACCTTTTTCCCCTTTAGGCACTTTTCCCTTTTGGCATTTTTCCTTTTGGCATTTTTCCCTCTTGACATTTTCTCCCTATTTACCTTTTTCCCCTTTAGGCACTTTTCCCTTTTGGCATTTTTCTTTTTGGCACCGTTCCCTCTTGGCATTTTGCCTTTTGGCACTTTTCCCTCTCGGCACCGTTTTTCCGCTTTTGGCTTTTCCCCCGTAGCATTTTTTTTTGCACTTTTTCCTTTGGCACCGTTCTTTTTTGGCATTTTGCCTTTTGGCACTTTTCCCTTTTGGCATTTTTCCTTTTGGCATTTTTCCCTCTTGACATTTTCTCCCTATTTACCTTTTTCCCCTTTAGGCACTTTTCCCTTTTGGCATTTTTCTTTTTGGCACCGTTCCCTCTTGGCATTTTCCCCGCTTTTAGCTTTTTTCCCGTGGCATTTCACCTTTTGCACTTTTCCTTTTAGCACCGTTCCCTCTTGGCATTTTGCCTTTTGGCACTTTTCCCTCTCGGCACCGTTTTTACGCTTTTGGCTTTTCCCCCGTAGCATTTTTTTTTTTGCACTTTTTCCTTTGGCACCGTTCTTTTTTGGCATTTTGCCTTTTGGCACTTTTCCCTCTTGACATTTTCTCCCTTTTTACCTTTTTCCCCTTTAGGCACTTTTCCCTTTTGGCATTTTTCCTTCTTGACATTTTCTCCCTATTTACCTTTTTCCCCTTTAGGCACTTTTCCCTTTTGGCATTTTTCTTTTTGGCACCGTTCCCGCTTGGCATTTTGCATTTTGGCACTTTTCCCTCTCGGCACCGTTTTTCCGCTTTTGGCTTTTCCCCCGTAGCATTTTTTTTTGCACTTTTTCCTTTGGCACCGTTCTTTTTTGGCATTTTGCCTTTTGGCACTTTTCCCTTTTGGCATTTTCCCCGCGTTTGGCTTTTCTCCCGTGGCATTTCACCTTTTTGCACTTTTCCTTTTGGCACCGTTCCCTTTTGGCATTTTGCCTTTTGGCACTTTTCCCCGCTTTTGGCTTTTCTCCCGTGGCATTTCACCTTTTTGCACTTTTCCTTTTGGCACCGTTTCCTTTTGACATTTTCTCCCTTTTTACCTTTTGGCACTTTCCCGCTTGGCATTTTCCCGCGTTTGGCTTTTCTCCCGTGTCATTTCACCTTTTTGCACTTTTCCTTTTGGCACCGTTCCCTCTTGGCATTTTGCCTTTTGGCACTTTTCCCTCTCGGCACTGTTTCCCCGCTTTTGGCTTTTCCCCCGTGGCATTTCACCTTTTTGCACTTTTTCCTTTGGCACCGTTCCCTCTTGGCATTTTGCCTTTTGGCACTTTTCCCTCTCGGCACTGTTTCCCCGCTTTTGGCTTTTCCCCCGTGGCATTTCACCTTTTTGCACTTTTCCTTTTGGCACCGTTCCCTCTTGGCATTTTGCCTTTTGGCACTTTTCCCTCTCGGCACTGTTTCCCCGCTTTTGGCTTTTCCCCCGTGGCATTTCACCTTTTTGCACTTTTCCTTTTGGCACCGTTCCCTTTTGGCATTTTGCCTTTTGGCACTTTTCCCCGCTTTTGGCTTTTCTCCCGTGGCATTTCACCTTTTTGCACTTTTCCTTTTGGCACCGTTTCCTTTTGACATTTTCTCCCTTTTTACCTTTTGGCACTTTCCCGCCTGGCACTTTTCCCCGCTTTTGGCTTTTCCCCCGTGGCATTTCACATTTTTGAACTTTTCCTTTTGGCACCGTTCCCTTTTTGGATTTTGCCTTTTGGCACTTTTCCCTCTTGACATTTTCTCCCTTTGGCATTTTTCCCTCTCGGCACTGTTTCCCCGCTTTTGGCTTTTCCCCCGTGGCATTTCACCTTTTTGCACTTTTCCTTTTGGCACCGTTCCCTTTTGGCATTTTGCCTTTTGGCACTTTTCCCCGCTTTTGGCTTTTCTCCCGTGGCATTTCACCTTTTTGCACTTTTCCTTTTGGCACCGTTTCCTTTTGACATTTTCTCCCTTTTTACCTTTTGGCACTTTCCCGCCTGGCACTTTTCCCCGCTTTTGGCTTTTCCCCCGTGGCATTTCACATTTTTGAACTTTTCCTTTTGGCACCGTTCCCTTTTTGGATTTTGCCTTTTGGCACTTTTCCCTCTTGACATTTTCTCCCTTTGGCATTTTTCCCTCTCGGCACTGTTTCCCCGCTTTTGGCTTTTCCCCCGTGGCATTTCACATTTTTGAACTTTTCCTTTTGGCACCGTTCCCTTTTTGGATTTTGCCTTTTGGCACTTTTCCCTTTTGGCATTTTTCCTTTTGGCATTTTTCCCTCTCGGCACTGTTTCCCCGCTTTTGGCTTTTCCCCCGTGGCATTTCACCTTTTTGCACTTTTTCCTTTGGCACTTTTCCCTCTTGGCATTTTGCCTTTTGGCACTTTTCCCTCTTGACATTTTCTCCCTTTTTACCTTTTTCCCCTTTAGGCACTTTTCCCTTTTGGCATTTTTCCTTTTGGCATTTTTCCCTCTTGACATTTTCTCCCTATTTACCTTTTTCCCCTTTAGGCACTTTTCCCTTTTGGCATTTTTCTTTTTGGCACCGTTCCCTCTTGGCATTTTGCCTTTTGGCACTTTTCCCTTTTGGCATTTTTCCTTTTGGCATTTTTCCCTCTTGACATTTTCTCCCTATTTACCTTTTTCCCCTTTAGGCACTTTTCCCTTTTGGCATTTTTCTTTTTGGCACCGTTCCCTCTTGGCATTTTCCCCGCTTTTAGCTTTTTTCCCGTGGCATTTCACCTTTTGCACTTTTCCTTTTAGCACCGTTCCCTCTTGGCATTTTGCCTTTTGGCACTTTTCCCTCTCGGCACCGTTTTTACGCTTTTGGCTTTTCCCCCGTAGCATTTTTTTTTTGCACTTTTTCCTTTGGCACCGTTCTTTTTTGGCATTTTGCCTTTTGGCACTTTTCCCTCTTGACATTTTCTCCCTTTTTACCTTTTTCCCCTTTAGGCACTTTTCCCTTTTGGCATTTTTCCTTCTTGACATTTTCTCCCTATTTACCTTTTTCCCCTTTAGGCACTTTTCCCTTTTGGCATTTTTCTTTTTGGCACCGTTCCCGCTTGGCATTTTGCATTTTGGCACTTTTCCCTCTCGGCACCGTTTTTCCGCTTTTGGCTTTTCCCCCGTAGCATTTTTTTTTGCACTTTTTCCTTTGGCACCGTTCTTTTTTGGCATTTTGCCTTTTGGCACTTTTCCCTTTTGGCATTTTCCCCGCGTTTGGCTTTTCTCCCGTGGCATTTCACCTTTTTGCACTTTTCCTTTTGGCACCGTTCCCTTTTGGCATTTTGCCTTTTGGCACTTTTCCCCGCTTTTGGCTTTTCTCCCGTGGCATTTCACCTTTTTGCACTTTTCCTTTTGGCACCGTTTCCTTTTGACATTTTCTCCCTTTTTACCTTTTGGCACTTTCCCGCTTGGCATTTTCCCGCGTTTGGCTTTTCTCCCGTGTCATTTCACCTTTTTGCACTTTTCCTTTTGGCACCGTTCCCTCTTGGCATTTTGCCTTTTGGCACTTTTCCCTCTCGGCACTGTTTCCCCGCTTTTGGCTTTTCCCCCGTGGCATTTCACCTTTTTGCACTTTTTCCTTTGGCACCGTTCCCTCTTGGCATTTTGCCTTTTGGCACTTTTCCCCCTCGGCACTGTTTCCCCGCTTTTGGCTTTTCCCCCGTGGCATTTCACCTTTTTGCACTTTTCCTTTTGGCACCGTTCCCTCTTGGCATTTTGCCTTTTGGCACTTTTCCCTCTCGGCACTGTTTCCCCCGCTTTTGGCTTTTCCACCGTGGCATTTCACCTTTTTGCACTTTTCCTTTTGGCACCGTTCCCTCTTGGCATTTTGCCTTTGGCACTTTTCCCTCTCGGCACTGTTTCACGCTTTTGGCTTTCCCCCGTGGCATTTCACCTTTTTGCACTTTTCCTTTTGGCACCGTTCCCTCTTGGCATTTTGCCTTTTGGCACTTTTCCCTCTCGGCACTGTTTCCCCGCTTTTGGCTTTTCCCCCGTGGCATTTCACCTTTTTGCACTTTTTCCTTTGGCACCGTTCCCTCTTGGCATTTTGCCTTTTGGCACTTTTCCCTCTCGGCACTGTTTCCCCGCTTTTGGCTTTTCCCCCGTGGCATTTCACCTTTTTGCACTTTTCCTTTTGGCACCGTTCCCTCTTGGCATTTTGCCTTTTGGCACTTTTCCCTCTCGGCACTGTTTCCCCGCTTTTGGCTTTTCCCCCGTGGCATTTCACCTTTTTGCACTTTTCCTTTTGGCACCGTTCCCTCTTGGCATTTTGCCTTTTGGCACTTTTCCCTCTCGGCACTGTTTCACGCTTTTGGCTTTCCCCCGTGGCATTTCACCTTTTTGCACTTTTCCTTTTGGCACCGTTCCCTCTTGGCATTTTGCCTTTTGGCACTTTTCCCTATCGGCACTGTTTCCCCGCTTTTGGCTTTTCCCCCGTGGCATTTCACCTTTTTGCACTTTTTCCTTTGGCACCGGTTCCTCTTGGCATTTTCCCTTTTGTCGCTTTCTCGCTTGGCACTTTTCCCCGCTTTTGGCTTTTCTTCCGTGGCATTTCACCTTTTTGCACTTTTCCTTTTGGCACCGTTTCCTTTTGACATTTTCTCCCTTTTTACCTTTTGGCACTTTCCCCCGTGGCATTTCACCTTTTTGCACTTTTCCTTTTGGCATTTTGTATTTTTGGCACTTTTCCCACTCGGCACTGTTTCCCCGCTTTTGGCTTTTCCCCCGTGGCATTTCACCTTTTTGCACTTTTCCTTTTGGCACCGTTCCCTCTTGGCATTTTGCCTTTTGGCACTTTTCCCTCTCGGCACTGTTTCACGCTTTTGGCTTTTCCCCCGTGGCATTTGACCTTTTTGCACTTTTTCCTTTGGCACCGGTTCCTGTTGGCATTTTCCCTTTTGTCGCTTTCTCGCTTGGCACTTTTCCCCGCTTTTGGCTTTTCCCCCGTGGCATTTCACCTTTTTCCACTTTTTCCTTTTGACATTTTCATCTTTGGCACTTTTCCCTCTTGGCATTTTCTCTCTTTTTCCCTTTTGGCACTTTTCCCGCTTGGCACTTATTTTTGCACTGGTTTTCCCTTTTATCTTTGTTAAAAAATTTTAAAACTAATTTATTTTGGCTTTAATAAAAGAAAAAAATGAATTAACCTGTTTGTTTAATTTTAATTAATTGAAAAAAGAATCTTGCATTCGGGAATTGAACCCACACATCACGTATTAAACGCTAAAGCGCTTATCCACTACCCCACCGACAGCAACGAAAGTTTCTCTTGCTTTTTCTTTACCATCCGCTAATCTCTGCTGCTCATCATTTCTCACTCACACTCCCTACTTTCATTCTTTCTCTTGCCTCTTCTCCCTTACTCTTTCCCCTTCCTTCTTCCTCTGCGCTCCCACACCAATTGGACAGCGCTGCGCAGCCGCTGCAAATGAGCAGCGAGTGGCGTACGCGTCAGCGACGCGCACGCCACAGCGGGCAGCGCAGCCATTTGCTCAATATCTCTACCCCCACCTTATCTCTCATTTTTTCTCTCTTTCCCTTTCAAAAGTCTCTTCACTTTCAACACTATTTCCTTCATCCTTGTGACTAACCTTCTTCACATCTTAACCTTTTGGCACAACGTCCTTGCAAAATTCAAAACCCGCGTTACAAACACACAAACCATTCTCCTTTTTATATAAGGATTATTTTATAAATTTAATTTTGCTTTTGCATAATCAGTAGTTACCTCATGAACTTCCTTCGGTTCGTGTCCGAATTCGGTAAATGAAAAGGGAACATATCTCATAAGTTTAGAAACTTCGCCAGATTTAAATTGGAATTCCCGCGACATGCTGATGCTTAAATCAATGCTTTAAATAGTGGCTTCTTCTCCACAAATTACGTTTGTACAGAGGATGAAAACTCCAAATGGGACTCAAATGTCAATATTTGTTTTTTGGCATCGCGGTGCATGCAAATTCGAACTCGGAAACCAGCAACAAACGGAGCTTGGCTGAGGCGTTTTTGACAAGTTTCGGCAATTTCCTTGTTCATGTGGGTTTGATTATTGATGCTTTTGTAGCAAGCATAGAACTCCAAAGATCTAAAATTCAAATATTAGCTTGAAACTGCCATTAATTGTTAGGAAAAGCACTTGTTGCAAACGGATGTGGTTGGCACTTTTGAGCACGCATTGAACTGGTCTTGGTTTGCCACTTCACTGACTTTTGTATAATTGTCTTGTATATGGTCGTCTTTATTATTTCTTTGGTGAACAGCGCATGCAGCCCAATAAGGTGAAATGGAAACGTTCAGCGAAATTTTGGGAGCGTCCGAGGAAAACTCAATTTGCATCAAGTTGGTGCCGAAATGGTTGACATGCATTGCCTTTGGCGCTACTCTGCGCTGAAATCCGAATGTTATAACTTATAATTTAAAATATTTAAAGCTGTTTCCACATTTATTTACAACAAAATATTTACCATGCTTCTTCAGGGTCTGTAATTCGAGCAGAAATTTGCTAAATTGAATTTACCGTTTTCTTTGTTGAAGTTTCCGTTGTAGGCAAATCCGTTTTTGGAATTTTCACGGTTGACGAGTCTTTTGGAGTTTCAGTTTGTGGTTCCGTTTCCATTGGTATTTCCGTTTGTGATTCCAATTTAGCCGCACACTTCAAAACAAATTTATATTAATTTTAATAAATTAAGCAAATAATAAATTAAAAATTTTTTACCTTTGTTTTGCACATTTTTGTGTCATTTTTCCCAATGGATTGGCGGATTTCCAATGCGGCAATTTGCAATGGCATGCCATCGAAGTCGATCATGAATGCACCAAAACGAAGTGCGTTCTGATACTCCTCTTCAGCAGATTGGCCGTCCGATGTCAATGCTTAACGAAAATAAAAAATAATTTTGTGATTTTGAAAAACCTTTGTCGTTGTTGATTTCCGGATAGTTCGAGACGTTGCTCAAACTCTTGCTTAAATTTGGCCAAATTAATTGTTAAACCAATGGAATTCACCTGCCAAAGGATGATTCCAATGGCATCATTCCAGTAATGTCTTTGCTGATTCGTACGGCGTGCCATCCTTTGGTCCCGTCATTTCCGGCACATTCATAGGCAATGCTTGCATTCGGACTGTTCACTCTAAAACGATTTGCGGCTTTCCAATTCCCCGAATCCTTGGCGAATTTGCTTTGATAGCAGATCAGAACACTAAATTGAAAACTTTAATAAAAATATTTATAATTATTATTAATTAATCAAGATTATAAATACGATGGGCATTTTTCGTCCAGAGTGACCAGTTTGTCTTCGCAGATGTTCCATCTTTTGTCAGGCGGTTCGCTGGAACATTGAGAATTTAATAAAACATATATTTAAATAACATAAATTACTCTGCAGAGACGCCGCATGCCTTCAGGGCAATAAGAAGAAGCCCAAGTTTAAGCAAAATCATACGATGCTTTTGAGTTGTATGACTAAAATTTAAATAAATTGAATAAAAAGGACAAGCATGATTGGAAGCAATGGGCAATAATCGCTTAAAAGCCAATGGAAATGAGGCACCCATCAGCTGCTCGACTTTTTGTGCATCCTCTGATGGGTGGTTGGTTTATGTCCATTGGTAAACCCCGATGACTCCAACCATTTACAAACACACACCAGCAGATGAAATCAAAAACATCATTGGACAAATTATTTATCATTTTTTATGTATGTGAATTAAAAAACATTTGTCAAAATGGGATGAATCCGCACGCGTAAAAACTGATGCGGACTCTGATAAAGGTCCTATGACAGTAAAGACAAGCCAATCAATCCGAAATCATCCATAATGATATGCATACGGTACTGAAGTGTCACTTACATCGGAATTTCGTTGGCCTGAGCACAATGGCGTCTGATTAACTTCCTTCACCCAAGATCGATTTGTCCAGTTAAGATCTCCTCGACTGGTACCATATTTGTCTGAATTCGTCCACTAAGATATAAAGCTCAAAGAAATTGCAATTTAAATTTTAGCTATGTCTATTTTTTCATTACTATCGTTTTTATAATTATTTTTTAATTTACTTTAAAAAAATAAAACGTGCTTCGAGCCGTGAAATTTGGCTCAGTTTAGACATTCATGAAAAAACTGATGGAATGGGATTGGTTGTGTTTTTTAGTTTAATTTTACAATTGAAACATAAGCTTGCAAAATTGGTTGTGTTTTGGTTTAATTTTACAATTGAAACATAAGCTTGCTCAATTGGTTGTGTTTTGGTTTAATTTTAAAATTGAAACTTAAACTTGCGAAATTGGTTGTGTTTTGTTTAATTTTACAATTGAAACATAAGCTTGCAAAATTGGTTGTGTTTTGGTTTAATTTTACAATTGAAACATAAGCTTGCTAAATTGGTTGTGTTTTGGTTCAATTTTACAATTGAAACATAAGCTTGCGGAACTGGTTGTGTTTTAGTTATATTTTACAATTGAAGCTTAAACTTGCGAAATTGGGTGTGTTTTGGTTTAATTTTAAAATTGAAACTTAAACTTGCGAAATTGGTTGTGTTTTGTTTAATTTTACAATTGAAACATAAACTTGCTAAATTGGTTGTGTTTTGGTTTAATTTTAAAATTGAAACTTAAACTTGCGAAATTGGTTGTGTTTTGTTTAATTTTACAATTGAAACATAAACTTGCTAAATTGGTTGTGTTTTGGTTTAATTTTACAATTGAAACATAAACTTGCTAAATTGGGTGTGTTTTGGTTTAATTTTACAACTGAAACATAAACTTGCGGAACTGGTTGTGTTTTAGTTATATTTTACAATTGAAACTTAAACTTGCGAAATTGGTTGTGTGTTGGTCTGGTTTTGGCGCGATTAGTCATAACTTAGTTATTAGGAAAGCAAATCAAACGAAATTGGTAACATACAAAAAGCTCTCTTTATGCAGAACCTTTGAGCAAGAGAAATCTAATCGATTCTTCTTTTTTTAAAAAAGTTATATGTTTAAAACTAGGGTTGGCGGTTCCTGGGAATTCTTCGGTCCGACCGAACCGGACCGAAGAACCGAACCGAAATTTTCGGTCCGACCGAACCGGACCGAAGAACCGAACCGAAATTTTCGGTCCGACCGAACCGGACCGAAGAACCGAACCGAATTTTCGGTCCGACCGAACCAAACCGGAAAACCGAACCGAAAAAATCCCGGTTCTACGGTCCGATTCGGTTCGGAACCGCCAACCCTATTTAAAACGTGTGAAAATCGGCATTTTTTGTGCCAACGTGTCGCGCTGAGTCATAAATAAAAAGGTTATAAAATAACAATAAAAATCGACAAAAGCGACAAAAGCGACTTAAAGTTCATTTTATCCCTAGCGACGACCAGATATTTCAGGATCGGATTTTTCCCCCACAATTCACTCTTAAAAATCGAATTTTGATTTCAGCGCACGGACAATTGGACGACGAACAATTGGGCCAGACAATTAGGCAACGGACAAGTGTGTACCAAACTTTTTTAACCCATTAAAAATCCATTTTATCACATTTCGAATGCTTCCATAATGACCAGACCTCTACTAGTGTCACAATCTAAAAACTGCAAAAACCGTGAAACTGCGAGGGACTTAATGCTCATCAGTTTGGCATTCTTAAATTTCCCTATGACCATATTTTGGGCATTTTTTGATCAAATTTGAACTTGAGACCTTAAAGTTTAAAATCAATTATTTATGTTAACCAATATAAGAATTAAGAACATCAAAGTCATCTTAGAGCAAAAAGAATTAAAATAATTTAAATGACAATTAAAAAACAATTTTACAATCAATGCATAAATGCAATTAAATAATTTGATCCATTATCCAGCACAATCGCGAAGGGCGTAGCCAATTAGAAACGGCACAAAATGGCCATAACTAGAAAAACAAATTTAAATAAAATTTAAAACCTTTTTTTAAACTTGAAATGTTAGTTTATTATTACCAAATGTCAGCATGACAAGCAAAAGGTTGATGAACGCACTTTCAACTACGAATGAAAACTTTTTATAATTTTTCTTTAAAAGTGCTTAGTCAATTAAAAAAAAAACAATAAATGGCTATCTTATGCGGTTTCTATAGTATTTAAATCTTAAAAAAAAGGAATCAAACAAGTTCAACCCCATATTCCGTAATGTGAGGAACAGTCCCATTTTGTGACGTTAAAAACGGCCTTCTTTACTAAAATTGCAATAATTTAAAATTAATAATTTAATTTGGCAATCAAATTTGAATTCTTTAAATCACCTTTTGGCGGAGGCCCGAAGCCAGAGTTTTAATTTAAATTCTGCGATTCTTACAATAAATGCAACTGGCGGCAACACAAAAATGTGACCCATCATTACACTCAACAATCTCAGTATGATTCCATGGTCCAGCTTCTTCTCCACGTTTGCATCTTAGCACTTTAAAATTGGAAATATTCATTTTAATTCTTTATTAATTTGTTCATCAAAACAAAATCATAGAGACGCACAACAAAACATTTATTTTGTCATCGAAATGGAGGATCAATTTGATCGGGATCTCACCGGGATTTTCTCGGGATTGCGCGAGATTGAATTCGGGATTTACGACCGAGCCTTTTGTCCGGCTAAAAAATCAAAAGATACCCGCCCGGGTCAAATCCTATTTATATGAACCTTCGCAAGTAAAATTTATTTGTTTTAAAGATAAAAATTTAGTGCATACCTCTCGTAAAATTCTCGTTGGCCAAGTCGACATCCTTTTCTCCAATAACGCAAGGATCGCATGTGTATTTTTCATCCACATAAGATCTTGCTGTGAATAATTCGCTACACTTTTGCGAATCCGTGGAATTGAAACAGCCCCAACTTGTAAAGTGAGTGATAACTTCTGGGCTCCAAACTATTAAATAATTGTTTATAATTGAAATTTTTCAAAATATAAAAGTTTTTTAATTTTTTGAATGTGCAATTCATCTCTTTCGTGTTCAAATTAGTTATTTAATATTATAAGCTTTCCTGAATACTTATTTATACTACTGAAATAAATTAATGAAAAATTATTTAAAGCTGTGCACATGCTGTGCAGTTGGCTGCAGCACAATAATGCTCATCGGTTTGACAATTGACAATTTCGGTCCAATATCCCGGTATTTTTTCGTTAAATTTGCATCTGAGCCCTTTAATTTGGAATGTGTAAATTTATTATAATATATATTTATAATTAATATAAATATATAGTTATTTATAATTAATATTTGTATTATAATTTACCGAAGCAAACCCACGGCGCAACACAAAAAATTGTAATAAGAATAATTTTCATGTCTCTTAAGTCAAACATTTTTTTAATAAAACAACTTTTGTAATGGTATGGATTTGTTTTTGTTCCGTTATTGGCAGTACAAAATCATCAAAATAAAATAGAGTAGACATTTTGGAATCTGTTTGAGAAATATTTTTTAGAATGAGTAATAATCATCGTCAACCTAAACAATTGTTCATCCTTTTCGAGACCCCTCTGTTCAACCCCTCCGGGATGACGTGGAAAGCCCCCGATTTACGTTGGAAACGCTGCTGTTTACGATTGAGGCCCGCAAGTTTATATTTATGAGCGGTTGGGAAACCTAAAAAAGATTGTTTTATATACTTAATTTAAATATTCATAATTGATTTTGTTTTATTTGTTTACCTCCGGTATATTTAATGTTGGCCAAATCGGCATCTTTCTCCCCAATGAAGCGTTGCTCATCGCAAAGCATATTGAATTTTCGGAATAAATCGACGCTTTCCTCAATGTGACTCATCATGCTTCAAGCAAACCCATTTTGTATGCTATATACGGCCTTTTTTACTAAAATTGCAATAGAAAATTGGTCAAAAAAATTGAAAACAAAAGGGTCCCCCCTCTTTGGGATCCAAAGGCGTTTCTGCTATCTGTATTAGAAAGTAAATTTAAAAGTAATTGCCCTGATTTGATGTTTTTAGAACCATTAACTAAAAATATCTTAGTGATTTAATTCTCAAAAATTTAAAATAATTGTTTATATTGAAATATAATTAATAATAGTATTTATCTTTTTGCAGTCAGTAAATAATTTTAAAACATTGAAGAATACTGGAAGAATTTTAAAAAATAGAAACCAACTAAAAAAAATCTTTTTGAAGGTGGTTCGCACAATAAAGGAATTTGCGTCTGCCGACCTTCACAAATGAACTAAAAAGAATATAATTTATAAGCGTCAACTTACCCAAAAAGAAATCAAAAAATAATAATACATTTTTTAAAAACATAAGCTAAATGCAATTCCAAAATGCTATAAAAGATACACTCCTTTAGGAGGCAATTTGTCCAGAGTGATCAGACTCTGTGAGAGGAGGATTCTGATCAGTTGAATTGGGTTCAATTTGTCTAAGCTGGGTGTTCTACGGTCGATTTGGTGATGGACATTTTGTCCAAAGTTTGTTGGCGGCGTTTTCAAATTTTCGGCTTCATCTTTGTCCCACCATTCTTCTACAAAAATTCGTCAAATGTTTGAAGTGGCAATTTCTCCAATTCCTCCAATTGTACGGATTAGGCTTTTTTGAATGAATTTGTTGCAAATAATGGGAGCAAAATTAAAACACAAAATTTTCCCATTTTATTTGGGCAAAAAACAACCTCTGAATTTACCTATTTTGCGTTAATGAATTCTATAAAAAATTTTGTAAATTTACAGATAATACCTAAATGTTCAAATTTTTAAATATTAATAAATTTTTAAAAAATTATTGAAAGTAATAAATGACAGCCCCTCAGTTGGAATAGGTATTCAGAAAATCGTATTCTTTAATAACGATCTCACCCGAATCAATATTCCTGACAACTCATAAATATTTTTAATCATCATTTTATAAAATAATGCAATGGGTGAAAATTCCAAAAGGTTAAAATGCCAAGAGAGAAAAATTCTATAACGGTCGATTTGGTTATGGACATTTTTGTTTTGTGTTCCGTATTTTTTTTTGGCGTTCCGTTATGTATTTTGTGTTCCGTTTTTTTGCCATTCCGTTACGTATTTCTGCCTTCCGTATTTTTTTAGCTTTCCGTTACGTATTTCTGTGTTTGTATTTTTTTAGCTTTCCGTTACGTATTTTGTGTTCTATTTGGCATTCCGTTACCTATTTCTGTGTTTCGTATTTTTTGGCATTTCGTTACATATTTCTGTGTTCCGTATTTTTTTTGGCTTTCCGTTACTCTGTATTCCGTATTTTTCTTTGGCCGACGCGCTATCGGGAGAATGGCTTGACGCATCGGATTTTAATTGTGGGGGAGCCGCAATCCACAAACTCGACAAAAATCCGCAACCCCCAAAAAAAGCCGCAATTTCAGCAGTTGCTATTGGTTACGGTAATGAGAGAATGAGATTTTAGATGGGAAAATCCTAAACATAAATTGAAACGATATATTGATCGAGATCAAATATATCGATCTATTTCTGATTTATTTGATTATTTTAAACAAAATTTTAAGATCAATTCCTAGAATTGTTATAACGGATATAAGTCCTAGAAATTTAAGGTTGGCAAATAATTCACAGAGGTTTGTGGCGAGAAATCCACCAGAGACCGTTGGAAGATCGGTTTTTCAACAAGAAGAGATAGAACAATATGAAGAAAAACAAAAAAAATTAGCTATTATTTGTGTTTCGTTGTGTTTTGTAATGATGTTTTTGTTTATGTAGGAATTTTTGATAAATTAAAATTAATTTCTTTTTTTTTTGCAAATTTTATGATCAAATCATATGTAGGATGTGATATCATATCTGTAAAAATAATTGAAACAGCACATATGACATCTATGATTTTGCGACCCCACTTGATAAATCGTTCAATTTGAGTGTTCTATTCTATAAAAAGCGGTTTTCGGTCATTTCGAGGCTGGCATTTGATGCAATTTTACCAAAACATATATTTTCTTAGAAATTGTCCAAAGAGCACACAAAATTTTAACAAAAAGGCAAATAATGATCGAATCCTGTTTAATCGATCTTAGATAATGATTTATTTTTCAACATTTAAAATCATTAAATGCCAAATTGTTTTTTCCAAATCATTGACCCTTTCCTTCAAATACTCCCCAAATTTATATTCTCAATTTCCTTAACATTTAGCGGCATTCTCTTCCAAAGATTGTCCCTCGACAGAATTTGGATGCTGTCGTTTAAATTGCTTTTTCCAGTTATACAAAGTGGCTATTCCAATTTTCAACATTTTGGCAATGTCCTCGTCTCTATTTTTAGGATTTTGGTCCTTAATTTCATAATAACGTTTCATCAATTCCTTTTGTTCGCTGTGGGAGTGTTTATGTTGTGGTGCTGTAAAAGAATTTTTAATTTATATAAATAAATTAATAAAAGAAAATGCTCACTGGTTTGGCCAAGTTTTCGTTTCCAATTATAAATTGTTGTATCGCTTATGCCCAACTCTTTCGCCACTGTTTCATTAATTTCGTGTTTATAAGAGTTTTTGAATCCGGCCCGCATTAACTCGGCTTTCATTTGATCAAATTTCTCTACCAAATTTTTTTGCTCATTTTTTTTCTTTTTAAAGTTATGCATTTTTCGACTTAAACCAAATTCTTTTTTCCATTCATATATTTTTGAGCGATTGACTGTTAAATGTTTAGCAATTTTATTGTCAATTTGATTCCATTCTTTTGTTGAAAATTTTCCTTTTTGCTTTAATTCTTCTTTTATTGCGTGGAATTTGTCGATAATTTTACGCCTTCGCTCAACTTCAGCAATATTTTCGTTTGAAGTCATTTCTTCCATTATTTGGCTTTGTTCTTCACCATTTTTGGCATTTGCAGAATGATCAGACTCTGTGAAAGGAGGATTCTGATCAGTTGAATTGGGTTCAATTTGTCCAAGCTGGGTGTTCTGCCGGATGATTGGTGATGGACATTTTGTCCATGTTGGCGGCATTTTCAAATCTTCGGCTTCATCTTTGTCCCACCAGCCTTCTCCGAATATTTCATCAAATGTTTTGAGCGGCGTTTCCTCCAATTTTACTTTTACGGATTCGGCTTTGTCCAGTGAATTTGATCCAAAGAATGCCACCAAAATTAAAACCCAAAATTTTTCCATTTTATTTGCGCAAAATAACCTCTGAATTTAGTGATTAAATAATACTTAGCTATGATAAAAAAATTCGATAAATTATAAATAACAGCCCAAAATTGAAATGGGCATTCATTCATATAAATCATATTCTTTAATATATTCCTAAACCTTTTAAACTGGGACTAAATCAATATTTTCACTGACATTTTGTAAATATTTTTCCAAAACCTTTTGAACCGGGGCCAAATCAATATTCCTGATTAAATTGTGAATAGCTAAATGAATTTTAAAACCAATAATAAAATTGGGCTTGAATTCTACAAAGTGATATTCATTTTTGCTATAAAGCTCTGGGGGCGATATAGGTATAAACCCTCACATACGACGAGAAAATTCTTTCACAATGGTTGATCATTATTAGAGACCGGACAGATATGCACCAAAAAAAGGCCAAAATATGCCAAAAATGCCAAAAATGCACCAAAAAAAGGCCAAAATATGCCAAAAATGCCGAAATATGCACTAAATATGCACCGAAAAATGGCACCCCCGAAATATGAAAAATATGCAATTTTAAACTTAACCAAAAAAACTCAAACCAACACAAAAAGGCTATTTTTAAGCCGTATTCTTCAAAGCATATGAGAAAACAAAATATGCAAAATCATATAATCCGGTCTTTAATCATTATTTTGATGTCTAATAGTAAGAAAAAATGTTGAATCAGATAGGACTCGAACTTTCAGACAGAAAAATAAATTGAGAACAACCACCAGGTTACACAACAGGGATGGGTATCGCGCCGAAAAAAAGCGATCGGCGTTATCGTTAAGCGATCGAATTTTTAATGCGATAGCGATATGCGATTGGCGATATACCATTTTTCGATGCGATAGCGATATGCGATTGGCGATAAACCCATTTTCCAATGCGATAGCGATATGCCCAAAAAGGCGATAAATGCGATAACTATCGCGCGATAGCGATAATTTAAAATCCAGCGAAAATTTTTTTAACTGTTAGAATTCCAAAAAGCCGCAAAAAAATCGGAACAATCCTGGTGCGGTGTCCGGAATAGGCGATATGTCCAAAAAAGGCGATAAATGGGATACATATCGCGCGCTAGCGATAGCGATTCCCATCCCTGCTACACAAGTACTTAGACTGGCTGTAATCTTTTTCCGTTAAGTGAAACCGCAAAACTTTGAGGGCTTATATCTCGCCCCCAGGGCATTGCGATTGGACAAGTCTCAAAAAAGTTATGGCCAAAAACTTTAAAAGTTCAAAAATATTGATTTTTTTAAGGGTTAGGGACCGGATTTTCAGGGTTTAACCTATTCTTTTCCTGAACGTGCCTTGCTTTGAAAAACACGAAAATCGTTTTTTAATTGCATAATATGGACGAAATATAGAAACTTTTTTTTTCTAAAAATGGGGAACAATTTTTAATAGAAGAATAAGTGCAATAAAGATTGTTATGGATGCATTTTTCGTTTTTATTGCATTTTGTTAAGGAATTTTTGAAAAATGGCAAATATGGATAAAAATATGGAATATGGATAAAAATTGCGAAATATGGAAAAATATGGAAAAAATGGATTATAAATGGGCTCTAGAGGCTCCAACCAAAGCTAAAAACACTATTTATGGCATTTAGAAGCCGTTTCAAGTTCGCAGAAAAAATATTCCATAAAATGATTTTAAATACTCATGATATGTCCGGAATAATTGATTTGCATGTATTTATTCAAGAATATAATTAATGTGAATGCCCATTTTTCATTTATTATTTTTAATTTTTTTATCAAAGCAAAATAATATTAATATTTACATAAATGGTTGATTCGGTGAGTTGCCGGGCAAATTCAGCTCAACCTTTGTGGGGGGGGGGGGCTAAATTCTTTTCAAAAAATTTTTTAAAAAACAATTTCAAATGTTTTCTGTCGGCCATCCGTTGGAGCGCATTTCGCTCATTTGAGGGAATCCAATAGAAGTACAATGTGACGGCATTGGCACCAAGTGCCCGCTGTAAAAGCACCCATTCCACAATTTTTTATGCCGAAAATGCAGCCGATTCCTCCAAAAAGTCCAATCCTTTTGTGCAGACGGCAATTCTGAATGCCTTTAAATGTTGTTGTGGATTTATGAAAAAAATTCATAAAAATTTCTAATGAATTTATTTATTTAATGCATTTTTTACATTAAAATATGATTTATTGGAAAATTTTTGGCAATCCTTTGGAATTGGGCCTGACAGTTAACAATTGAATTGTTTTGTTTTCTCATTATTACCATACACTTTGGTGCATTTTTGAACATTTTAACTTTAGGTTTATGCATAAATTATTTTTTATGTTTCTGAAATTTCGAAAATGTTCGAGTTTGGGGTCTGTTTTTGAAATTCTCTGCGAATATTTTTATCCTAAAACATTTATTTAAAATTAAAAAAATTTTTTTCCGTCGGTACCCCAATTTCCAAAGGATTGGCAAATTTTTAATTTGTTTTTGTTAATTAAAAATTAATTTTTATTTCAAAATAATCACTTGATCCGATCTGGCCGTATGTCAAAAACGCTTTGTTCGGTGATGATTGAACTCTTCGCTGGTTTTGTGATTTTTGTGAAATTTGACTATGCCCACGCCTTCGCCGGATTTTACACAGAACGAAATGCGCGATATCAGCACAAGCGATTCGACATTATTCTAAAAATTGTTTTTTTTTAATTTTAAATTTATTTTTTATTATTTTTTTACCCCCAAATTTGTTGAAGGCATTGGACAAGTGAATAAAAAAGGGTTGTAAAATTCTGTCCTCGGGTCCCAGGCTCGTTGCCAAATCCACCGTACCCGTGCCCTCACTACCGTACCATCCCATGCCCAACTTTTGTCATCATCAAATGGGGAAATGTAATGCCGGAAATGGCAATAATAAGCGCACTGCAGCGGCAAGGTTCCAAAAGATGAAGAAAGCACCTTTAGCGAAATAATGTAAATTTTAAATATTTTTTATAGAAAATTTAAAATTTTAATTGTAAAATTTTATACATTTTTCTATTTACCGAATTTTTTAAGATTACAATTTACTTGAACAGATGGCATTCCGGGGAAAATTGAATTTGTCCGTTCGTCCAAATAAGCTGAAAACACGTATATCTGACCATTTTTTGTTCATTGCCTTGTGTTGGCCATCCTTTTTGGCTCTGTGCCGTAACATTTTCTCAAACTCAACAATTGCAGGCCGTTCAACCAGCTCAGAACCCTTTGACAATTTATCAATATCACTAAGCGAATTTAATTATTTTTTATTCCCTTTTTTATTTAGCCCAAAACCAAACCCATTACCCTCCATTGTCTGATCAGGGCTTAATCTCAAGCAGTAAGTCCCTTTTTGATGATGCCAAAAAATTCATTAAAATGCCATACTTTGGCTTTGCCCACTTGCGAGCTGTACATGTACTCCAAACTTTGCACACCATCAACAAATGCTTTGTGCAGCTGAGATTCATCAGGCAAAGCAACGTCTTTCTGCTCATAAGTGGGTTCAAAAAATGGTGGCTGAAAGTCCAAATGGATCAACACCAACATTGAACAGACAAGTACAGTTTGAATTATTAAATAATGCTTTCTGTTGCAATGGCGCCTCATTTTGGCCAAAATGCGGACTGCTTTTGGTGCTTAAAATTAAATAAATTATATAAAATTCATTAACAGAGGGTTTGTTATTTGGCCAAAAATTCGAAAAAAAGTTTTTTTGAAACTCATAGCTTATTGGAATTGTAAATCAATTCTTATTTGATGGATTTGAAATTTTTCAAACAATTAATGGAATACACTCAATAAATAGTCTTCCACTCGTTGCGCTGAGGGTCATTGTCATTCTCACAGCGATATTCTATGTGCTTAATTCTTGGAAAAAAATATTTTTCAAATAAATGTAATATTTAAAATGACAAAAAAATCTATTTGAATAATTTTTGGACAGGAATTCCGGCTCATAAAATCCGAAATTCTTGCCCAAAAAAAAAGTCTGGGATACCCGGAGGAAACTCGAGATGCAAAAAATCGATTGGATCACTAAGACAAAGCCGAGCCTCTCTCGAACATCGCTGATGCGAGACTGAGTGCAATCAGATGATCGCGGCACGTCTCAGCACTTCTAGCCTAGTTCTGTGTTCCCAATAGTGATCGCTGACATCATTGTCCTGACATTGTTGCTGTCAATCGTTGTGTCGTCACGCTTCACAAACGGGCGCTGCTTAACAAAAGGGATGATCGCCACCTGATGTTGGCCACTGTTTACGATCGGCATCACCTGAACAATAATAATTAATGTGATCGATCGATTGATTAATCATTCAATACAAACATGGAAATGATCGAATTTTTTTACCGTTGAACCGCGTCGCCTCTTGGTCAGTGCGATTTTAATTGTGTCGAAAGTTTTGGCCATACAACAACATCCACATTTTTCAAAAGTGTTCAGTGCACCACCAAAAATGCCGTTGACTAATGCATTTGTTCTCACAGGATGCCCAATACAGAAACCATGACGGGAATACAAGAACACGGAGGTCGTTCAGTAAAATGTACTGGTTGACGACTATGGACCAAAGAGGCTGGAACAACTCGTAGTCCAAGGTGTACAAATAGGCAAAAATCTGTGGGGATTTGGACTTTTATTAGGTGTTCCTGGCCTTTTTAAATTCCGGTTTCAAAAATGTGTTGCAGCCTAAATTCCGGTTTCGGGAAAATTTGTTGTAGCCAATTTTGGTTTACAAATTTTTTTTTGATCCAAATTTTAGCCCAAGTTCCAGCTCTTTCTCGGTGAGTTATCTCTAAAATTTACATAAAAGGCTAAATGCAGGACTTGAGAATATACAGGGTGCGTAAAAAGTTCCCGCACTTTTTAAATCAATTTTTGTTTTATGAAAAAAGAAGAAAAAAACATAAATATTACATATAAATTGTTCATCAGAATCAGGGCTAAAACTTAATCACAACAAATGTGCGAAATGAGTTCCCTTGGCTGCGATACAGGCGTCCAAACGCTTCCGAAAATTATTGCGTTGGGCGCGCCTCTTTTTCGGCCTTGAGGCCACTACAAAATCCAGCTCTGCTTCAGTATAAAGCATTCAAACACTTTAAATCGGCTTCTCTTACTCAAATAACGACCCCTTGCAGCTAATCTTGAGATTTTTATCAATTTTCGCGCTCATAGCTCAAAAATAAAATTAGCATATTTTACGATTTGGTTTGACGGATTTTAATATAACGACATTTGGCCAAGTCACTTGAAGGGTATGAATTCTATGGATGTCTATTGTGATTATTTTAAGAGCAAAGGCTTCAAACTACCAGATTTAGAGCAATTGGGGCACTGAAACCACCGCTTGAGTATGTAGTGAACAAAATGGCCAAAAAAAAGTCGCGACTAAATTCTAATAATTTTTGGGCATTTTTGAGGGCTTGTAATTTGTTAAATGGCACTTTTTCTGGGAGAAACTAACTTTTTCTATTTGTTTTCTAACCCAAAAAACTCTGAAGAATCCAATTCTGAACTCAGTTTTTTGAAATAAAGATGTTTTAGACCCTAAAATTAAAATGGAAAAAAGTGCGAAAACTTTTTACGCACCCTGTATTCAAATTTTGTTACATTTTTTATTGGTTTAAGCTTACGAGATTAGATAGAAAAATGTGAATTTTGCCAGAAATAAAAGTTGTAAATCAAAATATTTGGAAGTTGTTCAACCTAATTAATTGGCTTCAGACAGTGCCTTTGATTTGGCCTAATGAAA
Source organism: Globodera rostochiensis (assembly GCA_018350325.1). NCBI lineage: Eukaryota > Metazoa > Nematoda > Chromadorea > Rhabditida > Heteroderidae > Globodera > Globodera rostochiensis. The sequence goes on from JAEVLN010000037.1 coordinate 44,431, forward strand.
AGAAAACACATGCTCTCAATTAAATTGGTTCAAGGCGTGCCAATAATGGGGGAAAATGCCAAATTCCATGCAATTTATTGAGGCTGTAGCACAACAAGTGTTGGAAAATGAGTAAATAATATACACACCAAGACGCAATTGGCATTTGTGCAGCTGAACATTTCTTTCCAATTTACGAAAATAATATTTTCCTCATCTGGAGAGAAGTACGGATGTTATGGCACCACCTGTGCCAAAATGGTAGGTACACATTAATCCACTCGACATAACACAAAAATGCAATAAACTTTTTAAAATAAATCTTTTTTCAAATCAAATTCACAAATCCATGCCTTTTCGGCACCAACTGATCAACCAAATAAATGCCATAGCACACAAATTCATAGCAATAACATTAAAAACAATTATTTTGGCGTTCAACAAAATTTAGTAAATTTATACAAAAAAAAAATGGGAAATTGTCCCCGTAAAAAAGCGTCCAAAAATGAGCAGCTCATTTCCGACCCGTTTTGGTCCTCGGAATGGGTGCGCTGTCAGCCGAACAATGTCTCGGATCGCCGCCTGCAACTCGTCACTCTTGCGCATGATGTGCTCACCAGCAGATGGTGAAATGAAGTTGGCAGCCTGTGGCTGTCGCGGAACCGCGACGATCGATCTCCCATTTCGGGGAGAGCGGATCAGGCCACGCCCCTTCCCACCCCCCGGCCAAGCTCTCCCACCACTTTCCCCATTTCATTTCTCATTTCATTCCATCATTTTATCCCCCGGCTGGCTCTAATTCCTCCGTTCAAATCTATTCCCCCAAAATACCCGCTCATTCGACCAACTCGTTCCCCATCATTCGACTCTTCTCAGTCGACTGTTTTCACAGTCGACTATCTCCTCTTCACATCCCCCATTTTTCACCTTGTAATCAGGGTGAGGTTTAATTACCCAAGTTTGAGGTTCATTGGAAATAAATATCTGGCACTATTGATTTCCCCCCTCAACTTGGCTCAGTCGGCGGATCACCAATCAGCGTCTCCTGAGACTTGGACAGTCTCAGCCTTGGTCACACGGGTCGACTCATCACTTCCGAGTCGACTCATCCTAAAGACTCCTGCCCCGGAGTCTTGTCCGCCGACCCAATCAACTCGAAATCGCGTCGCCCCCCACCACCGTTGCAACCATCACCACCGGGGTTTGCGACAGATTTTTTGGTGCAACGGCCGGGAACTGGATCCACTTGCGAAGTCTGCATCCAACCCCCCGCCGTCGGTCCAGCAACTGCGCGTGTTTGCTGCACCAGCGACTGCGTGTGTCGCATACCACCACTGAACTACCGTTCGACGCCGCCCGTGAGCGTGAACGGACCGAATCGCCAAGCGCCTGCGTGTGTACGCCTGCTGTACTCTGAGCACCTGCCAGACCAGCTATCGTCGACTCATCTTGTCGACCGCTTTCTCGTCGACTCATCTTGTCGACAGCTCGTTCGTCGACTCATCTTGTCGACCGCGGCAACTCAACGCGTTGACCACTGCCTCTGACGTCAATTATGTCGGGCAGGATCCGATCCAGTCTGGGAGTCGCCCTCAAGACTTTGCGCAACCATGTTCATCTCGCGTCACGGCTGCTGAGGCAGGAGATGAGTCAAGAAATAACCAACAAGCTAAGGATGGAACGCAACCACTTGCGAACCAGCCTGGCGCGCGTAGAGGAGTACAATCGGCAATGGCACGATGTCATCGACACTCTGCAGGATGACGCCCGAGACGCCGAGGAACTCATCTACAATAACTTCCCGCCGCGGGCAAGAGCGGAGGCGGTGGATGGCGAACCTTCCATTGAGGATAAGCACTTTCTCGAACAGTGCGAGGTGGCCAGAGAAGTCATCACCATCATTACGGCGACTCTGATGGAAGAACAATCAGTGACTAATTCCCGTCAATCACTCGTCGGAGACAACGAGGCCGCGGACCACGGTGACTTCGCGGACGAAGACGCGGCAGACTCGGTCGAACTGGGCGCGAATGTCCGGACATTGCCCCGCCGACTGTTTCCGCAGCCTGCGGCAACGACGCGACCACCGCCGCCGCCACCGCCGCGAGTCAAGCTTCCGCCTCTCCGACTGCCGCAGTTCTCCGGGGATCCCAAAGATTGGCCCACGTTTTGGCAAATGTTCTCGTCTACAGTCGACTCGGAGCCAAGTTACGACAACATATTGAAGATGAGCCACCTCCTGTCACTGCTCGAGAAGCCGGTACGGAGTGTCGTGGCCGGCTATCTGCCAACCAACGAAAATTATCCGCGCGTCATCCAACTGCTGAAGCGCCGTTACGGAGATCCGAGAGCGCTGAAGGAGTCGCTTCAGTCGGAGCTCTGCCATCTTCCACCAGCGGGAGAGTCAGTGGCGAGCCTGCGCAAATTCCACGACGTGGTGGAGCGCGTATGCCGCCAACTCGCGGACCACGGGATCAAAGACGACACTTGGGTCGTCTTCGCCGTCAAGGAGCGGTTGCCACGTGCCATTCTGGCCAAACTGATCGAGAAGGAGCGCGAAACCGGACGAGATTGGGACAGCGAATCGTGGAGAAGGGAGCTGGACCAAGTCATTTCGGTCAGAGAAGAGGTCCAACGATGCCGTGGCGGACGTGAAGACGATCAACCGCCGCGGCGCGACAAGCGACCGCCGTTCAAACCGCATCCCGAGACGACTCGATCATTCCCTGCCACCAACCAAAACCGGAATCCCGGAAACAATCCGAGCCGAGACTCCGGCCGTCACTGTTCACTGTGTCAAGGCCCGCACGTGCCGAGCAAGTGCCCGAAGTACAACAATCCGCAAGCCCGAAGCGACCGACTCAGAGAGCAAAACCGGTGCCTCAACTGCCTTCGAGACGGCCACCGAATCACCGACTGCCCGTCGTCCAGCCGGTGCAGCCGTTGTACCGGCAAACATCACTTTATGGTCTGCTTTGCCCGCGACGTGTCCGCAACGACCAAGCAGAGACCAAAACAGCTGGCGAAGTGGCAATTCAAGCCGCAACCGTCCAACACCAAGCCGTCACTGATGCGAGGGCCGACTCAAATGCACTCCGTCGTTGAGAACCAGCAAGCGGAAAGAAACCCCCCGGATAGTTCGGTCGTCGCTACGGCCGTTGGCGTCCCCCAAAAGAAGCCGCACGCCTACCTCATGACGAAGAAGCTGATCGTAACGGCACGGGGACGGAAAGACAAAATCCCGGTGTTCGTCTTCTTCGACACCGGCAGTCAGACGAGCTTCATCACCAGCCGACTAGTGGAGAAGCTCCAGCCTCCCAGAGGCCACAAGACGGACCAGCTCGAGGTCCACGGATTCGGAGGATCGCAGTCGGAACCTCTGAAGATCCGCTCGCCAACGTACGTCGTTAAGCTCAGACGAGAGGACGGTGACTGGGAAGAAGTCGTGCTCAACCGAACCGATGAGATTGCGACGCCATTCGATATGGTCGACTGGAACGAAAACGACGTTCTCGACCCGCCATTCGCCGACGAACCATTGGCAATGGACTACTCAAGGGAGCAACCGGATATCATGATCGGAATTCGACAGTTCTGGCAATTCTTCATGGCTCGGGAAAAGGAACTCGCGCCGGGACTGTTCCTGATCCGTACCGTCTTCGGGTCAATGGTCGGCGGCGAAACCGAGCTCGGCCGCGCCTCGACGCCGGCCACGTCGCTATCACTGATGGCCGTTCACTCCAGCAATCAGGAGCAAATGCCGACATCAAACGCAATCGAAGCATTTTGGAACTTGGAATCAATCGGAATTTGCGACGACCCGGCGCAGGACGACGACGCGACGGCGTTGACACTGCTGGAGCAGTCCATCACCCAAGCAAAGGACGGCCGATACTCCGTCCAATGGCCATGGAAAGAGCGGAACCCTCCGCTTGAATCCAACTTTCGACTGGCCTACAGTCGACTGTCGTCAATCCTCAACAAACTGCAAGGAACCGATATTCTGCGCCAATACGACGAGAAAATCCGCGAGCAACTCAAGGACGGGGTCATCGAAGAAGCCCAACGCAATCCTCACGCTTTGGAGCATTACCTACCGCACCACGGAGTGGTCACGCACAAATTACGAATCGTCTACGACGCCAGTGCCCACCGAAAAGGGAGCCCTTCGCTCAATGAATGCCTCTACCGGGGCCCCGTGCTGTTACCCGATTTGGCCGGTCTACTCCTCCGGTTTCGGTGCCCCAAGTTTCCCGTTCTCGCCGACATTCAAGCGGCCTTCCTCACCATCGCGGTGGACCCCACGGATCGCGAGGTGTGCAAGTTTTTGTGGGCACGCGACCCAAAACGACCACTCGACGCTTCCAATTTGGCCGTCTACCGCTTCCGACGGGTGGCATTCGGCATCATCTGCAGCCCAACCATTTTGGCCGTGGTCATCCGCCATCATTTGAGGAAGTACGGGAGGGAAATCTCGTCTATGTTCGACAACTTGTACGTCGACAATCTGTTACTGGAGTGCGAGACGGTCGACGAAGCACGGGAGCGCTGTAAATCGGCAAAGAAAGTGTTCGCCGACGCGCAGATGAATCTGCGAGAATTCGTCTCCAACTCACCCGAATCATGAACGGAATCCCTAAGGACTCTTCGCGCATGATGTGCTCACAGCAGATGGTGAAATGAAGTTGGCAGCCTGTGGCTGTCGCGGAACCGCGACGATCGATCTCCCATTTCGGGGAGAGCGGATCAGGCCACGCCCCTTCCCACCCCCCGGCCAAGCTCTCCCACCACTTTCCCCATTTCATTTCTCATTTCATTCCATCATTTTATCCCCCGGCTGGCTCTAATTCCTCCGTTCAAATCTATTCCCCCAAAATACCCGCTCATTCGACCAACTCGTTCCCCATCATTCGACTCTTCTCAGTCGACTGTTTTCACAGTCGACTATCTCCTCTTCACATCCCCCATTTTTCACCTTGTAATCAGGGTGAGGTTTAATTACCCAAGTTTGAGGTTCATTGGAAATAAATATCTGGCACTATTGATTTCCCCCCTCAACTTGGCTCAGTCGGCGGATCACCAATCAGCGTCTCCTGAGACTTGGACAGTCTCAGCCTTGGTCACACGGGTCGACTCATCACTTCCGAGTCGACTCATCCTAAAGACTCCTGCCCCGGAGTCTTGTCCGCCGACCCAATCAACTCGAAATCGCGTCGCCCCCCACCACCGTTGCAACCATCACCACCGGGGTTTGCGACAGATTTTTTGGTGCAACGGCCGGGAACTGGATCCACTTGCGAAGTCTGCATCCAACCCCCCGCCGTCGGTCCAGCAACTGCGCGTGTTTGCTGCACCAGCGACTGCGTGTGTCGCATACCACCACTGAACTACCGTTCGACGCCGCCCGTGAGCGTGAACGGACCGAATCGCCAAGCGCCTGCGTGTGTACGCCTGCTGTACTCTGAGCACCTGCCAGACCAGCTATCGTCGACTCATCTTGTCGACCGCTTTCTCGTCGACTCATCTTGTCGACAGCTCGTTCGTCGACTCATCTTGTCGACCGCGGCAACTCAACGCGTTGACCACTGCCTCTGACGTCAATTATGTCGGGCAGGATCCGATCCAGTCTGGGAGTCGCCCTCAAGACTTTGCGCAACCATGTTCATCTCGCGTCACGGCTGCTGAGGCAGGAGATGAGTCAAGAAATAACCAACAAGCTAAGGATGGAACGCAACCACTTGCGAACCAGCCTGGCGCGCGTAGAGGAGTACAATCGGCAATGGCACGATGTCATCGACACTCTGCAGGATGACGCCCGAGACGCCGAGGAACTCATCTACAATAACTTCCCGCCGCGGGCAAGAGCGGAGGCGGTGGATGGCGAACCTTCCATTGAGGATAAGCACTTTCTCGAACAGTGCGAGGTGGCCAGAGAAGTCATCACCATCATTACGGCGACTCTGATGGAAGAACAATCAGTGACTAATTCCCGTCAATCACTCGTCGGAGACAACGAGGCCGCGGACCACGGTGACTTCGCGGACGAAGACGCGGCAGACTCGGTCGAACTGGGCGCGAATGTCCGGACATTGCCCCGCCGACTGTTTCCGCAGCCTGCGGCAACGACGCGACCACCGCCGCCGCCACCGCCGCGAGTCAAGCTTCCGCCTCTCCGACTGCCGCAGTTCTCCGGGGATCCCAAAGATTGGCCCACGTTTTGGCAAATGTTCTCGTCTACAGTCGACTCGGAGCCAAGTTACGACAACATATTGAAGATGAGCCACCTCCTGTCACTGCTCGAGAAGCCGGTACGGAGTGTCGTGGCCGGCTATCTGCCAACCAACGAAAATTATCCGCGCGTCATCCAACTGCTGAAGCGCCGTTACGGAGATCCGAGAGCGCTGAAGGAGTCGCTTCAGTCGGAGCTCTGCCATCTTCCACCAGCGGGAGAGTCAGTGGCGAGCCTGCGCAAATTCCACGACGTGGTGGAGCGCGTATGCCGCCAACTCGCGGACCACGGGATCAAAGACGACACTTGGGTCGTCTTCGCCGTCAAGGAGCGGTTGCCACGTGCCATTCTGGCCAAACTGATCGAGAAGGAGCGCGAAACCGGACGAGATTGGGACAGCGAATCGTGGAGAAGGGAGCTGGACCAAGTCATTTCGGTCAGAGAAGAGGTCCAACGATGCCGTGGCGGACGTGAAGACGATCAACCGCCGCGGCGCGACAAGCGACCGCCGTTCAAACCGCATCCCGAGACGACTCGATCATTCCCTGCCACCAACCAAAACCGGAATCCCGGAAACAATCCGAGCCGAGACTCCGGCCGTCACTGTTCACTGTGTCAAGGCCCGCACGTGCCGAGCAAGTGCCCGAAGTACAACAATCCGCAAGCCCGAAGCGACCGACTCAGAGAGCAAAACCGGTGCCTCAACTGCCTTCGAGACGGCCACCGAATCACCGACTGCCCGTCGTCCAGCCGGTGCAGCCGTTGTACCGGCAAACATCACTTTATGGTCTGCTTTGCCCGCGACGTGTCCGCAACGACCAAGCAGAGACCAAAACAGCTGGCGAAGTGGCAATTCAAGCCGCAACCGTCCAACACCAAGCCGTCACTGATGCGAGGGCCGACTCAAATGCACTCCGTCGTTGAGAACCAGCAAGCGGAAAGAAACCCCCCGGATAGTTCGGTCGTCGCTACGGCCGTTGGCGTCCCCCAAAAGAAGCCGCACGCCTACCTCATGACGAAGAAGCTGATCGTAACGGCACGGGGACGGAAAGACAAAATCCCGGTGTTCGTCTTCTTCGACACCGGCAGTCAGACGAGCTTCATCACCAGCCGACTAGTGGAGAAGCTCCAGCCTCCCAGAGGCCACAAGACGGACCAGCTCGAGGTCCACGGATTCGGAGGATCGCAGTCGGAACCTCTGAAGATCCGCTCGCCAACGTACGTCGTTAAGCTCAGACGAGAGGACGGTGACTGGGAAGAAGTCGTGCTCAACCGAACCGATGAGATTGCGACGCCATTCGATATGGTCGACTGGAACGAAAACGACGTTCTCGACCCGCCATTCGCCGACGAACCATTGGCAATGGACTACTCAAGGGAGCAACCGGATATCATGATCGGAATTCGACAGTTCTGGCAATTCTTCATGGCTCGGGAAAAGGAACTCGCGCCGGGACTGTTCCTGATCCGTACCGTCTTCGGGTCAATGGTCGGCGGCGAAACCGAGCTCGGCCGCGCCTCGACGCCGGCCACGTCGCTATCACTGATGGCCGTTCACTCCAGCAATCAGGAGCAAATGCCGACATCAAACGCAATCGAAGCATTTTGGAACTTGGAATCAATCGGAATTTGCGACGACCCGGCGCAGGACGACGACGCGACGGCGTTGACACTGCTGGAGCAGTCCATCACCCAAGCAAAGGACGGCCGATACTCCGTCCAATGGCCATGGAAAGAGCGGAACCCTCCGCTTGAATCCAACTTTCGACTGGCCTACAGTCGACTGTCGTCAATCCTCAACAAACTGCAAGGAACCGATATTCTGCGCCAATACGACGAGAAAATCCGCGAGCAACTCAAGGACGGGGTCATCGAAGAAGCCCAACGCAATCCTCACGCTTTGGAGCATTACCTACCGCACCACGGAGTGGTCACGCACAAATTACGAATCGTCTACGACGCCAGTGCCCACCGAAAAGGGAGCCCTTCGCTCAATGAATGCCTCTACCGGGGCCCCGTGCTGTTACCCGATTTGGCCGGTCTACTCCTCCGGTTTCGGTGCCCCAAGTTTCCCGTTCTCGCCGACATTCAAGCGGCCTTCCTCACCATCGCGGTGGACCCCACGGATCGCGAGGTGTGCAAGTTTTTGTGGGCACGCGACCCAAAACGACCACTCGACGCTTCCAATTTGGCCGTCTACCGCTTCCGACGGGTGGCATTCGGCATCATCTGCAGCCCAACCATTTTGGCCGTGGTCATCCGCCATCATTTGAGGAAGTACGGGAGGGAAATCTCGTCTATGTTCGACAACTTGTACGTCGACAATCTGTTACTGGAGTGCGAGACGGTCGACGAAGCACGGGAGCGCTGTAAATCGGCAAAGAAAGTGTTCGCCGACGCGCAGATGAATCTGCGAGAATTCGTCTCCAACTCACCCGGAATCATGAACGGAATCCCTAAGGAGGACCGCCTGGAAGTCGACCGATCAGCCAAGGTGCTGGGAGTCCATTGGCACCTGGAACCAGACGTCATCCGATTCGACTTTCCGACGGCCAACGACAAACAACCTCTTTCGCGCCGAACCGTACTGAGCGTAATGGCCAGCCTGTACGACCCCACTGGGCTTGTCACGCCATGCATACTCCCTGCAAAGCTGCTGTTCCAAGAGCTGTGGGAAGAGTCGCACGGATGGGACGACCCGTTATCCGAGCCAGCAAGCCTTAAATGGAAAGCCGCCCTGAACAATTGGACAGGCCGCTTCATCGACGTCCCACGCCGGACCATGCTCGCCCACGACTCCGATCTGCAGCTACACACGTTCGTGGACGCGTCCAGCTCATCATTCGCAGCTGCCGTTTATCTCCGAAGCGGCGCTCTCGGGCTAACGACGGTGCGCCTCGCGTTCTCCAAAAGTCGACTCAAACCAAGGAAAGCCGGAAAGACACTCACTATTCCTCGCATGGAGCTGCTCGCCATCCTGATTGGCGTCCGAGCTGCGCACTTTGTCGCTAAAGAGCTGAGAAGAGACGTAAAAGCTACCCACCTGTGGAGCGACAGCCAGATTGCCCTGTCGTGGATCAACAACACTGAAACGCAGCCAGTCTTCATTGAAAGACGACTCAGGGAGATCCGACGACACCAGCAAACGACCTTTCACTACGTCCGAACCGACTGTAACCCCGCAGACGTTGCGACTCGCGGGGCCACCCCCGAAGAGCTCAGTCGACACCATCTCTGGTGGCACGGACCGAGCTGGCTGGAGGGCTCGGAATCGGGCTGGCCCAACGAATTAACCTTCAACCTCACGTCCGCAGAGGACGCGGAGACCGACTGTACTCCGGCTAACCGGACCAGCGATGAGCTAGAAACGGGAATTTTCGTTACAACCGAAGCGAAGAGACGAATCCCACAGAAAAACCCAGCGAAGGGCGAACGACCGGAGCTCGTTATCGACGCCACGCGATTCCACAGTTGGCCCCGTCTGATCAAAACGACCGCCTTCGTCATTCGGTTCGCCACCTTACTTCGGCCTGGTCACTCAACCATCACAGTCAAAGGACCCTTCACGGCCGACGACTTTGATTTGGCGGAAAACTTCCTCATCAGACAGGAGCAACGACGTTTCCAAGTGGAAAGCGCGAATTCACACACCGCGACGGACGAGAAAGGAGTCGTCCGGCTGACGACCCGACTCTCAGCGGTTGGCAAGACCGCACCAGGCCTTGCCCAACCAGTCATTTTGCCTTCGGAATCGCCCCTCACGGGTCACATCCTCAACCGGATTCATGCGTCCCTCCATCATGCCGGAGTCGACTGGACGCTCACCGAATTCCTCCGCAGCTATTGGTGTCCGAAGGCCCGGAGAATCGCCCGAAAGATTCTCAACGAGTGTCTATCCTGCCGCAGAATGGCATCACATTCATTCGTTCGACCCGACATGCCTCCGCTGCCCACAGACCGAGTCATCCGACATGCGCCATTCGAATCAACGGGAGTCGATTATTTGGGCCCGACTACTGCACGAGTGGCCGGCCAACCGACAAAAGTTTGGATAGTACTTCTTACATGCCTCACGACGCGTGCTGTTTACCTGGAGCCGACTACAGACCTCTCCACCGCTTCGTTCCTCAACGTCCTGCGACGATTTATCAGCAGAAGAGGAAGACCAAACCGGATGTTGAGCGACAACGGAGGACAATTCGTGCTCGCAGACAAGACCCTGAAGGAGGTGCTGTCCCCGCTAGCCGGCAACGAAGTGACGGAGAAGCTCGCCCTCAATGGAATCGACTGGAAATTCATACCGTCACTTAGCCCTTGGGCAGGCGGACTCTACGAACGACTCGTCGCACTCGTGAAATCCTGCTTCAAAAGGACGTTGGGACGGCGTATCTTGGAATACGACCAGTTTTCTACCTTCACGGCGGAAGTGGAAGCCGTCCTTAACCAACGGCCAATCTCATTCGTTTCGGGCGAAGAAGATGCGCCCCTGGCCCTTCGACCAGTGGACTTCCTTCAACCAAATGCAGTCATCTCGCTGGATATTGACGCCGCGGAAAATTGGGAGGACGACAGACGACTCCCTCAGCACCGCAAATTGGCAATTCTGTGGAAAAGCACGGCGGAACGACTGGATCACTTTTGGGAGCGATGGTCAACCGACTACTTGACAATTCTGCGTGAGCGCGCGCAGTGGAAACACAAAGGTCCTCGACTCCAGACCCACGCCTCTCCTCAACTCGGGGAAGTCGTACTGATTGAAGAGGACTTTCGGCCACGCAACCTTTGGCCTTTGGGTCGAATCATCGAGCTGAATGGCAACGACACCAACGTCAGGAGTGTCCAGCTAAAAACAGCCAACGGGCGGATTTTGACTCGGCCGGTCAGCCGACTCTACCCGTTGGAAATCTTTCGAAGCGAGGCCGACAGAGCGCCAACGACGCCGGCCAACCCAGCCCAGACACGAGAAAAGGGCGACCGCTTCACCGAACCACACCAATCAAAGGGACAGGCGCCACCGGAGCATCCAATGACCACCCGGTCAAAGACGCGGAAGGGCATGGACCAGTCGGGAGTGACACTGGCAACCACGCTTAGTTTCCTTTGCCTCATCCTCCCGGCTCTGGCCAACAACGGATTCCCGAGCAGCCGAATCGACTGCTTTTCGCGCGGTATAATCGTCAGCAGCCCACCGGACATCGTCAAAGAAGAAATTTGCTGTGAGGGCAGCTGCCTCATCCGACAGGCAACTCGGAACTTCACGTATGAATTACCGCCCGAACTGCTGCTGAACGACTACTCTTGCTACGGACATTTCTGGACCAGCAAAAGCCAATCGTCTGCTGTCCATGCCATGTGTACCGCCACGACCGGTTGTGCCGCAATCGACTGTTCTCTTTGCATCGACCACATCGCCAACCCTCAATGCCAGCCTAGGTGGGCCGCCATCCTGACAGGACTCGTCATGTGCGTCGCCTTGGCCTTTTGCTGCACATGCCTATGCGTCCTTCGAGCGTGCGGAGCAAACATACGCACAGTTTATTCGATCGTCCATTACGCCGTCGGCTGCGGCGTACTGAGCACTCGATTCGCCCGAAGAAAGGCCTTCCGAGCATTTGAGAAGGTCGACAAAACAGTCGCGTTCAACCCACTGGTCCGAGCAAAACGTCGACTCGCCGACACAAGCCTTGCCGTACGTGAGGCTGGACGCGAATGGCGACGAGAGCACCTGAATCGGCTCATCGGGGCGCCGCCACGACGATACGGACCGGTTCTCATCGCTGTTACACTTTGCATTCTGGGCTTTGTCGACTCGTGTCGGGCGACCACCATCGCCATCGTCACAAAATCGGAAAGCTGCAAACGCGGTTTAAACAGCCTGGAGTGCACCGCCGAATTCGCCACAACCATGACATTCCTACCCCGGGGCCAAAATAATCGACTTCTGATGCGCGATGAGCACGGAGTCGTCCTGGGGACCTTCACAGTCGTCACCGACGCACTGACCATGGATTGCATCCCACTTTCGGAAGGATGGACTCGAGCGTACACCCTACGAACCCTGGCGGTGAAACGATGCCCAACGAGGGGATCGTGCAGGAACGGCTACTGTAACTCGGTACTCCCAGACACGATGGTGCCCGAGCTCAAGGACGCCAACAATCAACCGGGGGTTTCACGCTGCGAAGCCAGCTCATCATTTTGGTTTCACGGCTGCGGGCTGCCGGCAGACTCATGTCTCTTTTACCGCTACTACGCCGTGCCATCGACGGAGACGGTTTTCGAGTTGTTCTCCTGTCCAAGCTGGGAATTTCGGGTCCGCGCCAACATCTTTCTGGAATTTAATGGTCAAGAAACGCGCAATGTTCATGCGACTCTCCACCCGGGCATGACCTTCCACTGGCAAAACATCTCTCTCACTCCGCTGACCGCATCAGTACCACCAATGCCCGTCCTCAGTAACCACTTCGTGACTGATGGCGAAAGAACGGCAATGATCACCCAGCAGCTTCCGCAGGACTTGCACTGCTCTACCGAAGAGGAGGCGCGAGCGTTCAATTGCACGTTGGATCCGGCAGCCTGCACCGACTGCATCCTCAGCCACGGAGAAGGAGCAGCCACGTGCAGTTGCCGCGACGTCGACATTGAAAGCCTCATAAGCGAGCCAGCAGCGCAACTCCCGCTCAATGTTCATCGAATTCAGCTTCGCAATGACCACCGACGTGTTTTCGCCGAATTTGGATACTCACCGGTCCAATTGCACGTCCAAATGATCGACTTCCAAATGCTATTGGAATTCCGGGACTCAAAATGCTTCGTCGAAGCTCACAGCCTCACTGGCTGTTACCGCTGCCAGTCGGGAGCACATCTGCACTTTACGTGCACGACCGATCATGGATCCAGCTTGGCCAAAATTGAATGCGCGGATGGAACGCTCTTCACGGCAAAATGCTCGAAAAATGGGACGACAGCGGTGGAAATCATCGCGTTCGACCAGTACGACGTCGACACCTTATGTACAGTCGATTGCCCAGCCGGGGAATCGCAATTCAACCTCTCCGGAAAACTGTACTACGTCCCCCTGAAACGACAAATTGGTTACCGGCACCGCGAATCCGAAAATCTCGACCTCCCCACCTCGGGAAGTTGGTGGGACGTCGGCTTTGACCTGACGGCACTGCTGTCGTTAATGAGCTTTCCTGGAATCGCCATCCTTTTGTGCACTCTCCTGATCGGAATCACAGCGCTTTACCTCTTTGTCCGGCTAAACCCAGCCTTTCGGGCCTGGAGAATGATGGCCCGAACAATTGCAGCAATTTTTGTCATGTCCTACATGACTCAGCTCGTGGCGGCCGGGGAGGGTCCGTTGGACGACCACCCAATTTTGATCAGCCACCACTTATTGCCAACAAGAGGAGGAAAGTCCCTGGGCAGAGGATGGACACCTCAGCAACCGCTTAACGAGCTCGCAAATACTCGTCGGAAAACCGCCACCTCCTCCCGCTTAACTACTCCCTCAGCACAGTCGACTCCCCCAAAGCAGTCGACTCTCTCCAGCGAATCAGCACAGTCGACTCTCTCCAGCGAATCAGCACAGTCGACTCTCTCAGCACAGTCGACTCTCTCAGCACAGTCGACTCTCTCAGCGCAGTCGACTCTCTCAGCGCACTCGACTCTCTCAAGCAAATCAGCGCCGTCGACTCTCTCCAGCAAATCAGCGCAGTCGACTCCCCCAGCGCAGTCGACTCTCTCCTTCCGCCCAGCGCAGGCGACTCTCTCCTTCCGCCCAGCGCAGGCGACTCTCTCCCTTCGGCCGGCACAGCCGACTCTCGCAGCAGAAGCGACAGGCAGAGAAAGAACGGAGAAGTGGACGCCGGGGGAGAGTGACCGAACATCACTCTCCCAATTCATCATAAATCAATTGGCCTTTCACTTCTTCTCCATCATCAATTCGTGGGCCGCCCCCCGCCCCATCACTTGTTTTGCACTTTTCGCTTGGGGCAACAAACATCTTGCACCGCTCGTGTTTGGCCCCCCCGCCATTGATCAAAGTTCACCATCCTTTGTTCATCTCTGCATAACTTTAGCACTGGCCCCTCCCCCACCAACTTATTTCACTTCCTTCAATATGCCCATCAATCATTCATCCAAATCATCAAAAAAAGTTGCGACAACATCCTCTCCGAACAAACCAACTCAGATGGCTCAGGCGATGCTGGATAAAATGTCTCCAAACCGACGACGTCGACTACAACAGGAAGCGGATCAGCCCGAGTCGACTACTGCTACTCCACCGGTATGCCTCGTGTGCGATCACTTCGGTCTGTCACCGGTCGGCCATCGTCCGGGAGACAAGGCCTGCCCGAAGTTTCCGGCCAAGGAAGGCGGCTGGCGCCGGGTCGACTACCGAGAACGCCTGGAGCTGGCCGACAACAACGCCGCCCGAAGAGCCAAGGCGGCGCTCATCAAACGGCTCGCGGCGGATGGTCAACTCTCAACGAAGGCACCGAAACCAAGCAGATCAGCCACAGTCGAGAGCGGCTCCTCCCACGAAGACAGCCGATCACCCAGCCCAATCATCAAAAAGCCGAAACCGTCGGTTGTACCGCAAGGCCCGACGACTTCCCTTCCAACATCTTCGACAACGAAGGACAAAGGTCCGCCATCAGGTGCGCCCGTCGATCAGCGCCTTCCCCTCCCGCTGCGGAAGCCCCTGCCCTCGAACTTTCGGCGCCCGGACTTCGCACAAGTTCATTTCGCGCGGCAAGCCGCTCGGGAACAACGTGCGACGATTACGGTCGAGATGCAACAACCGCAACAATCTGAAGCGGCAGCCGTCCTCCGGCCGACTCCGGACCCGAAGATCATCACCGCCACGATCACCGCAACTGTGTCCAAAAAAGGCGTGCACATCGACGGCGCCCAGCTCAAACGACTGCCGGCGGACGGCTTGGACTCCACCAAAAAACGCATCCGCGAGGATTCGTTCCGTCACCAACTGAAAAAGAGAGGCGAGGAGAAAGCCGACAACGAATCGAGGAAGGAACAGGACCGGGCCCGAATTGCGAACCGAAAGGCGGCGCTTGAAGCACTGTTGGCACTGCCGGATCGGGAGGCGCCAAACGACTTTGCCGCCCTGCTCGACCCCGACAGCATCCACTACCTCGGCGAGCGTCTGACTCGAGCTAAATACGACGAACTCTGCACGGACCGCCCCAAGGCAGTGGAAAAGTGGATGGCGGAGCTAAAAAAGCGCATTTGGCACCTCGACCCAGCAACCGACCGTAGCACGCGGTCGGAACACGCGGTCCGTTTTCCGACTACCGCAGCGCTAGTGGAGCAGGTCGCACTCACTCTGCCAGCATTGGGCGATTGGCAAAAACAACAGACGACGGCCGACAAATCGGCGTTGCTTCAGCGGGCGGAACCGCGAGGAAATGCTAAGAAGTGGACAACCCAGCAGGTGAAGCAGCTCCTCGAAGACATGCGAGCCGTGGCACCCGAACAACGAGCACCATCGCCGCAGTCTGTGGTCATCATCGACAGTTCGCCGGCATCACCGTCACCGCCCCCATCGGCCGATCCAGCAGCAACACAGTCCTCCGTCTCGGCCAAGCGAATCCGCGGCGGACTTCCCGACTTTCCCGATCCCTTAGACCTCACAACGGACCCGATCTTGATCAACCGAATTCCCGACCTGCAACGGAGTCTGTCCCCAACGTCAGAAGCCCTCGCACTGGCCTACCACTCCGGCTGGCAACACCTCCGGCGGCTGGAAAGTCTTCTCCTTCTTCGGCCGAGCTACACTGCAGCAGCACTCGCACTGGACAACGCTCAAGGCCCGGCCACTGGCGACGACGAACGGTCGACTGTGCCAGCCACCGACAACGAGTCGAACGACGAAGACCCAACCGGCTGAGCGCCGCTGGCGCCGGGAGTGTCGCGGAACCGCGACGATCGATCTCCCATTTCGGGGAGAGCGGATCAGGCCACGCCCCTTCCCACCCCCCGGCCAAGCTCTCCCACCACTTTCCCCATTTCATTTCTCATTTCATTCCATCATTTTATCCCCCGGCTGGCTCTAATTCCTCCGTTCAAATCTATTCCCCCAAAATACCCGCTCATTCGACCAACTCGTTCCCCATCATTCGACTCTTCTCAGTCGACTGTTTTCACAGTCGACTATCTCCTCTTCACATCCCCCATTTTTCACCTTGTAATCAGGGTGAGGTTTAATTACCCAAGTTTGAGGTTCATTGGAAATAAATATCTGGCACTATTGATTTCCCCCCTCAACTTGGCTCAGTCGGCGGATCACCAATCAGCGTCTCCTGAGACTTGGACAGTCTCAGCCTTGGTCACACGGGTCGACTCATCACTTCCGAGTCGACTCATCCTAAAGACTCCTGCCCCGGAGTCTTGTCCGCCGACCCAATCAACTCGAAATCGCGTCGCCCCCCACCACCGTTGCAACCATCACCACCGGGGTTTGCGACAGTGGCGACGAGTGAAAATGTTAAAACAAAAACAATTTCTTTTCATGATTTATTATGTGTTAAATAAATATATACTATATAATATATATGTATCAGGGATGTGAGCCGACAACTTCAAAAAATTTCGGAAATCGGAATTCAGAGGCTTAATAAAATGTCGGAGATTCCGGGGTCAAAATTTTACGGAAATCGGAATTCCGACCCCAAAAAAGTCAAAAATCGGAATTCCGACCATCCCTGATATACCTATAAACTAATTTTTCAAATTTATGTTTAAAAACTTTTACAATTGCCGAATGTTTTATATGAGCAAAGTTCAGACTGCAATATAATATGAAAGAATTAGTTAAATAAAAAAGTATTAAGTGTGCTACTCATAGTCAGTGGAATAAATTATTAATTTTTTCCAATTCAAAAAAAACAACGATTTTAATTTAAAAGTATTTAAAATAATTCTTATATAAAAGCCTAAAATTTTTCACGCTAAAGCCTCAATGACCGGTTAGTTGTATTTAACAAAAACAAATAAAATCGCGTAAGATTTTTTAACAATTAATTATCTCATCAACGATTAATCGGCCGTTTCTCGTTTCCATA
Organism: Globodera rostochiensis; assembly: GCA_018350325.1. Taxonomy (NCBI): domain Eukaryota; kingdom Metazoa; phylum Nematoda; class Chromadorea; order Rhabditida; family Heteroderidae; genus Globodera; species Globodera rostochiensis. Next base: position 61,729 of record JAEVLN010000037.1, read on the forward strand.
TTAAAAATAATTCTGTGATTCACATAAAGAAATCCACAAAGAGTCAAAGATAATAATTTGATTAATTTAGTAATTATTAATAAAAGCTAATTAATTCAAAAAAGCCATAGCATATGGATGAAATAAAACAAATTATCTGAAAAATAGATAATTTTAACTAAAATTTTTTAAAACCTTTTAATAAATATGCCAATTTAAAAATTCTCGCTCGTAGGAATAAAATAGCAAATAAAATAAAATATGAAAGATTTAATATATTCACAAAAAAATAAAAATTCTTTTACTTGGCTAAAAGATTGTGATTTAAAATATAGTTTTGAAATGCAAAAAGTTTAAAAAAATAAACATAATTTGTTAAATGATCAATAAGTATTTTCGGGAAACCGTTCAAAAAATATATATTCAAATTTTTATTAAAAATTCTAAAATTAAATATTGTAAAATCACAATATTATTTATTAATTATAAAATAAAATTCTAAAAAAATATCTTTCTTAATCCAGATGATTAGACATATGCTAAGATTTTCTAATTAAATTTAAGCAACGATCAATTTGAAAAGAACGAATTAACAAATGTGGTCATGAAATAAAAAAATTTAAAGGCGGATAACAAAATAAATATAAAAGATTTATACAATTAGATAGAGGATCTTTACAAATATTATTTTTCAACAAAAAAATTTTCTTCATTTGCCCGACAATTGCTTTGCTGAGGCGATCGGGGTCTTCTACAAGTGTTGGCCCATTTTCGAAAATTTTCCAAAATACTTATAAATGCAATTTAACATTTATCATAAATAATTAAAAATGATAAACGTATAAAACAAAAAAATTAATTTTATTAAGTTAAAATTCATTGTAAAAAAATAAAGTAGTAAATTACAACAGAATAAAGCATACACCAGAAACAAATCAATTTTGATGTTTTCTTATGTATGATTAAATTTATTTATAAAAATTGAGTAAAAAAAATTTCTTAAATAATTTGATAAAAATACTAAAAAAGTTACTGTTCCAGGCGAACCAAAACAATGAACCCAACCCAAAGAACTGTGAGAGGCGTTGGCCAAGGCGCGTAACCAATTTTAACGTATAAAAATCAATAACCGTAATAAAACCTGTTTTATACAAAAATATTATACATATATTATTAAAATATTCAATAATTTAGCCGCCCTTCATTCCCGCTGACGGCTTCAACAAACACAATCGCCGTGGGCAATAGAGAATAGACAAGCAGAATTAATTTTAGTTAGAAATGATCGATTCGTAGTCTTAGATCACTTTTGATATTTTTTGTTAATTGATTCGCACATTTTGGCCTTGAAGGAGTAAATGAGACTAAATATACATTTTGACAATTTAAATCTCAAGTATAGAGTTACGTAATTGGACAAAGCACCAAAAAGTTATGGCCATAAAAAACCCCCAAAGTAAGGATAGTTCACCGATTTTTCGCCATCAGTTAGATGATTAAAAAAGATAGTTTTAAAAATTCTAAAAAATATATAAAACCACGTTTACTTCGTTTTGCCTCCCTTTTCTGCGCGCAAATTTTGTGATTTTCGATCATTTTATGAAAAATTTTAAATTTTCAGACTTCTCCCACAAACTTAAACAATTTTCTCAGATAAGAATTCTTTTGCTCTGAGCTCTGTGCAAAAATTAGGCACAACACTAATTAGATTCAGCCAAAAATAATTAATGTTTAAAAGGGTATAGGTAAATTAAAACCTTGCCGACAAAATTTACGATTTGCCAATGGACAATAATTTTTCAAAATGATTGTTTTGTTTATTGCCTCAGAAACCGCCGCTCTATGCCCTCCGGGGAATTTGTGGGCGGCGGCTTCCGAGTGTTCATGGACATATCGGGCGAAAGTCGAGGGCAGCAAACGGTTAGGTCTAAAAATCATTGCTCAAAACAGCAGCAGATGGGCCAACCAGCAGAAGGCGCCCCCTCAGGGGACATTTGATTGATTACACAATTTTCTCGCCTCCGGGGTCGCACACACTCAACATATTTAATCGCTTTATGAACCAAATTTAAAGGCACAACAATCATGAAGAAAGCAATATTGACAAATGGCGGGCAATCAAAATTCAGCGCAAATTTAACAAAACTTCTCAATAGGCCTTTATTATAAATAAATAAACTCCAAATCAATCATTTCACTATTTTGGAATGCATTCTATTTTAATTAGGTTGCTCCCCGAGTCATCGGGGGTGGAAAAGTCAGGGGCCGGGGTTAAGGCGGCATATTAGGGGTCGGAGATGGCATGTCAGGCTTCTTCGGAGGCGTCGGGGATTAATAGGGCCGATATTTTAGGGAATACCGTAACCCTCTAATAATCCCGCCCCCTCTAATAATGTCACCTTTTCTAAGTAGGTTGAAAAATAATCCCGCCGGTGGGATTACAAGAGTGTTTACGGTAAATAACGTGACTGTATATCCCGTTACCCCAATCGACATAACTGTCAAAAATGCAACGGGAGTCAACCATTTTGTCCATTTATTTGTTGTACCAATCAAAACGACAACATTTTATTGCACAATTACATATGGGCACAAAAATGCGTGTTCAGCAGGCGAAACACAAATTAGATGGGAGTCAAATCGCGTGTGATTGCCGTTTTGTGGGTCTTAGAGAAACTGCTTTGTTGATCCTCCTCCTCCTCCTCCTCCTACTTGACCGTATCCTCCTCCTCTTTCTGGATTCTTTGGGTCCGGAGCCATGTTCTAAAATTAACTTGGGGAGGGTCGGCGGTGCCGATAGGCGCCGCCGAGAAAATTTTGCATTTTTTGCTCAATTTGATAAGAGATTTGCTACCAAAATCTTAAAAATACGGTAGTTTTTTTAAGCTTTTGAAATCTTAATTGATTCAGAAAATCAGAAACCAACAGAATATGGCACATTTTGGGTGGGTTCGGCGGTGCCGATAGGCGCCGCCGTTAAAAAATTTTGAAATTTAAGCATTTTTGTGATGAAAATTGGTACAAAATTGTTAAATTTTTGAAAACATTTCGCCAAGAAAAATAAACGGGAACGGGAAAAATACTGAAATAAAATTTCCGGGAACGGGAACGGGGTTTTCAAAAAGAACGGGACGGGAATCCCGAACGGGAATCCCGTCTTTTTCCCGTTCCCGTAAAAAATCCCGCCCGGCGAAAAAGACGGGAACGGGACCGGGATTCCCGTACTTTTCCCGCGGGAATCCCGTTCCCGCCGGGCTCTATTTGAGATATCTAAGGCATTTTTCGTACGTTACCATATATACTCTTTTAATTACCCCCTCTCTAACAATTACCCCCGCTCTAATAATTATCCCCTCTCGGGAGAGGTTGAAAATTAATTAACCGCCGCCGGGGGGTAATTAAAAGAGTATATACGGTATAGTGAATGCCTAATTTATACCATAAAAAGTCGCATGGATTAAAGCGTATATCTCGACGCGGTGAGCACTGATTGTCATGATTTTGAAATGGATAGATAGAGCTCTGTTTGGTCTTTACAATGGTGTATTGAACGCTTTCGTAGCTTTACCGGCTTCATTCTTATATGGCATTTAAACCGCAGATATAAACATACCGCTAACATTCTAATAAATAAATAGGAAAATAAATCATTCAATCAACAAAGTATTCTAGTGACATAGCATTTTGTATTCTTCCAGTTTTTATCTGGGTTGTGATGGATTATCCGAATCCGAGTCGGATGCCCTTTTCCAATCAAACAAATTCGATTCGAAAAATTCGTCGCTTCGATTGGGCAATGCTTTGTGATTCGCTCTCTATATGTTACATCAAATAATTGAAACACAATGCGAGGGAAAAGTTGTGCGGCGATTAATGCTAAAATTGCTTTTTGCCCACCAGCAGAGGACAGGATTTTCTGATCAATTCACCTCCAATCAAAGAGCACCACCCACTCGCGGTTAAGCAATTGACAAAAATTGCTTCAATTGAGTGCGAGTTGCTGTCACCGCCACATGCAGCGCTAATGAATGGGCATGGAGAGACTACAATAGCGACAGTAGCAACATTTGAAGTGCCAAATTTGAGGTGAAAAATTACAAAATAAACTTCTAGCAAATTGCTTTTGAAAAATTTCAACAATTAAATGCAATAACAACTAAAATATATATTTCAAATAAAAACCAAAGCGAGTTTTAAATTTTATCCAGTTTCCGCTGCAAATCGCAAGCACTTACTTAAACCATGTGTAATAACTGCTTATGAGGTCGTTATTTACATTACCAATAAAACAAGCCATAAACGAAAGTGATAACAAAAAAATAATAATGTTAAAATTGAATCGCAAAAAAAAACATTCTTTTCTTACTAATTAGAATGAGTCACTTGTTTGTTTATGCAGAGGTTAATTATTTTTCTAAATTACAATCTAAATTGAAGAGTGAAATTTTAGAAAATCTAATTAAAATAAAAATAGATAAACCTTAATTTTGTACAGCTTATTGCATGTGCTTTAAAATTTAAATAATAAGAAATTTCTACTTCAATGATGAGCGTCATCAGTGCAAATGACAAATAAAAATTATCCGTAATTATAAAAATAAATTAAATAAAATTGTAGCTGAATCCAAACTGATGGCTGGCATACTTGCAAGAAATAATAGAGCTACGAATCTACTATTTTCCGCATTAACAGCTAATAAGTACCAAAATTTTGTGCATTAAATAAAAAACATAAGTCTTTAAGTAACGTAATCATTTGGAATAGCTTTATAAAAAAACAATTGCAAAATAATATTCTTGTCAGTTAATTGATCGGTTTATTCTAAACTGAACGGTTTAAACATAACAGGTATATGCTTACGTCTAATGAATAGAGAGCCGATTTATATGGACTAAAATGTCAAATATGGACTACAAAAAATAAATTTAAGTACATTAAATACGGCAACACCAAAGCCATTGAGTTAGCGCTTTACAAACGACAAAATTATTTTTAAAAAAATATTAAAATTTAAATAAATTTATTTGGTTAGATTAATAAAATCTAATAAAATAAAAATATATGCATGAGCAATAAACAAATTTTCTAGTTAATTAGAATATACATAAATCATGAATGTCAAAAAATGTCATTTTAAACAAAAAAGATAAAATTTGCTATTCAAATTATTATATCCCTTGATAAGATTGTCTAAAAAACGAACCAGTTTACTATATTATATTTAATGATATAAAGTTAAATTAATAAAGCAAAAGCTTAAAAAGTTAATTTAATAAATGCTCAAAAATAAGCTTTAATTTTTATTTTTGTATATAATTGAAAACGAACTGCGAACTACAAGCCCACGCAAATTCTGTGCAGCATGCAGCGGAGTGTTGTAGTTAATTTAAAAAATAAGCATGTAAATGAAATATTCTTTCAAAAACTAAATTAAGCAAAAATAATAATAAAAATTTAATTAATCAGAGTTAAAGCAAAATATCAATTATCTTTTATATAGTCATTGCCCAGAAAATAAAAATTAAAAAAGCTCTCTCCAAAAATTAAAATTAATAATATAAAAAAGAAAGAAAGAAAAACAAGAGAATAAAAACCATCTGTAACGGTTAATGTTTATTTGAAAGGTATTAAATTTGTTTTTAATACCAAATTAACTAGAAAAATTTAATCTCGTTCTAATATTTTAAATCTTTACGCCGACAACACTTTATGGAGCTCAGTTTCATTGAGCCAGTTCCCGAGAATGACTTAACTGAAATGTATTGAATTACTGATGAATTTCATCAATTATAAAATAATTTTAAAAAAAGGGCTTAAAACTTTATTGTTTTTTTGTTGTTTGCGCATCCTGGGGAAAAGTCAAATCATAAGTTAAACACACATAATAAACAACGATTAAAAACAAAAAGGAATTCATTAAATTAAAAAAAAACTAAACTAGTAAGAAACTTTAAAAAAAAAAGATATATCTCTCTATTTAAACTGAGCGCTGATTTTTTTTTTTGCATTTATCAATATTTTAAAAAGAACTATTGATAATAATATATTAAAACAAAAAATTGTATTGTAAATATATTTATTTAAATTTGAAAAATAAGAAATAACTTCGTTAAATAAGAAAGATATTAAATTTAAATCATAAATATAATAAATTTTATTTTATATTCACTATAAAAAAATAAAAATTTTGTTGATATAAAATGTTAGTAAAATAAAAATATTAATAACTCCATACAATGGGAAGAAACCAAAATTGCTATAAATAATCCATACCAGCCGTGGAAGGAAACCATGCTTTTTCTTTTTTGGTTAGCAGTGCGTTTAAAAAAGAGGACCTACATTTGGGCATGCCAAAATCGGTAATAGAGTAAGTGGCATAAAAATAATTAAAATCCGCTATCCGACATTTTCGAGCAACCTATCCAAGGTGGAAACTAACAAAAAAATAAATGGAAATAAAATTGGCAAAAAATTTTGCACATATAAAACATTCAAATAATTCTTTCATTTCTAAAATCGAATGCAGCAAAAAATCAAAAATAAATACAACGAATGGGGGATCGCACAGCAATATGCTGTCTTCGCAATCATGAAAAGGAAGCAAAAGTTTTGGTTAATTACTTCTGCGAAAACGTATCAATTAATTACAAAATTACTATGAATATGTTGTTATTAAGCTTCTACAAATTCATTACTTTAACCCTTTACAAATTCGATGTTCTGAAAATTATCGAATATTATTAAGAACTATTAAGCATATGAAAATATTATTTTTTTAAAGTAACATACCTAAAAATAAAGATATAAACAAACAAAATCCAAATTGAAAAATAATCATTGTTAAAGACTAATTATTAAAGATGATAATTTTTATATGTTTTGAAAAAAACCATAAATATAACCACCAATCAAATCTATGCAGCGCAAGCTTTAATAAATTGTTATGAATAATTTGTTAATGGTATAAAAATTTTCTTACTAAAATCTTGACAAATTTTTAGCACATTAACCAGTTACGTGGCTGGACCAAGTGAACGGCGAATTGCGCCGCAATTTGTTTTGCCGTGACAAATTTTGTTTGCACGGGCCAGGGAATCATAAACAAGAATTAACCTTAAAAATTTGGCTTTAAAGTCTGAATACATTTCAATAAAAATCGCTTAAATGGAAATATAAATATATTTTTTTTTCTACTCAATAATAAACAAAGTGAACTAGAAAAAGAATTTCATAAAAGACCGATCAATATATTTAAATTGTCTTCTAATATTTTTAATATTTCATTAAGATACCATTAGAAAATCAGATAAAAAAATATGCTAAAGATAAAATAATAATTAGGCAAGGGAAGGAATATTCTAATATAAATATAAATTTTTGCTTTATTTTCTCAAATTATCAAATTAATGAAAATTAAAATAGCTTTGCCTTCTAAAGACTGATTAAGCAAAAAGAGTTTCAGAATCTTAATATTCTCAGTATTAGAACAGCCCTATCAATTCGTTAAATGTCGTAAATAAACATCTTTAGTTATCTGAAAAAATTTAAGGTTTAAAATAAACATAACGAGCTTATAACAATACAACTTCTTATTCAAGTGCTTATGGATAGATCTCCTCAATTAAACAACTAAAGTTAAAATAATTTAATCAAAATCTTACCTATAATTTTCTATCTATTTATCGTACATTATTATTGGAAATTATATGTCAGAAAATTAAATCGTGCGACTACTGCTATCTTCGCTTGTGACACCGATTATGGGGATAAAAAAATTTAAGAAGGTTTTTGACAAATGCAATTTTTTTATTAAAAAAATCATTATTTTTTTTAATAATGATTACTGGCTTCTTTTCAAATGTAACAAAATTTAAAAAATATTCTTAAACACCAATTCTGGTTTTAAAAAAATGGAAAAACAAATCCTTCAACTCATGCCCTGTTACATGCAGCAATTTGGCAATTTTTTGAGTTCAACTCACATTCCATTGCATGGTGAGATGTTAATATGTAATCACATGACAAAAATTGTTATCAGCAAACCAATATAAATAAATCTGAATTTTAAAAAATGAAATATTAAACCAAAAAGCAGGTTACTACATTTTGAATAAATATATAAATGAATCATTTAGTTTAAGTCAATCAATAAAGATAAACAATTAAAAGAAAATTTATGGATAATTGTTGAGGAAAGACCCGGTCTCGGTGGCTAATTTTAACTCAATAAATGCAACCATATGTATTATATCCAATTTTAAATTCAAAACGTACCTAACGAATAAATTTAAATACCCAAGATTTAATTCCCACTTTCTTGTTCCCAAATAAATCGTATTAAACTGTGTAAAAAATAAATTTAAAAATCAAGGTTGAATTAAGATTGAAACCTTTTGAATGATTAATACCAGCGATCACCCTTGCGCACGTCTTAGCGTCTGATGGGCAGAATCTTTTAAGAAATACTAACAATATAATGCTTATTAATAAAAAAAATAATATCGCCGACAGAATCCATATGTTGAAGAACTTCACGAACACCAAAAGGCAGTCAGTCTCATCAACTTGATACACATATTCATAACTCAAAGTTAATTAATTTTTTACTTTGTTCATTTAAAATACATCAATTGCTTTTAAATGCGAGGCCGCAACAACTTTAGAAATATATGTAAAAATAAATTGTTTAAAATATTTCTTAGTGGTCGAAAAAAAAAAAAAATTATTCAATTAGCATTAAAATATATATTACCGACCGAGAAAAATTTTGTGATTTCGGAATTTTTCGATAACGCTAATCCGAATTACTGTTACCTATACCGACCGAACCGCGGTAATTTTCGGTACTGTGAGCATCTATTGTATAGAAAACAATTTCTAAAAATTTTAAAACATTTCATATTTTTTAAAATATTTGGCAAGATTTACAAATTTTGGAATTATCATTTGTTGCTCAGAAAAATTGGGTAATGCAAATCTCAGCTTAAGTTGCAATATTCAAATAAAATAAAGTTTAAAAAATGCACAAAGATTAAACTTTTTGAGATGTCTTCTTCATTTAAAAAAAAATTTAAAAGTACCTCTGAAATGCTTATTTTTCTCAACAAAATATTGTCTTAATCAATTATAATTATTGAATAAATTGTTTTGTTCATTTTAAATTGAAATCAAAAAATGCAACATCTTAAAGTGTTAAACCATTAAATTAGGAATTTAATCTAATGAATAAAGAAATATTTTATAAAATATATCAAGAAACTCAGTTAAACATTATTTATTTGTTACTCTTAACAAACCGGCTAATTATATAAAATATTTTACAGGATTGTGTTGATCTGTTACCATTTATTTGATTTCTAAATGGATAAATAATAGAGATATTAGTGTTGTATGATTACTATGTCGTCTTTGAAAGCATTATTGCCAGTTTTGATGTACTTTTGAATTTTCTAGGCGATAACCAAGTTATTAAATTTCTGTACTATTTTTTTAATTGATTCGCAGCAGCGGCCGTAATTTATTTTAAAATTATATTAACCGTTTATTACATTACTAAATTAGTTGTGCTGTTTTTTTAATTGAATTCTTAATTATTTAATCATTTAAGTAATACAAATACTGTGATGTGTTTTAGTCAAATGTTTTGGAAAAATTTTTAAATTATTAAAAAATTCAATTGCCAATATCTATCTACAGTATAACATAGAATTTATGAAATTATTTATTATTTTAATTTAGTTTGTATTTTTTGTTTCAACTAGGATAAAATTTAAGGTCGCTTGGTTTATGATCAGAACTCAATATATAATAGATATTATGGAATGTATTAGTACAAAGTCGCTAAGTACAGAAGCGAACCCTCAACAGACACCCTTCAAAAGAGCTCAAGATTTGAGAATTTTGACTTAAAATTATTCAAAAATTAATAGCTTATTTTATTAAATATATTTTATGATAAAATGATATTCAATATTAGATTTTACAGAATTTAGTTACTCAATTTTAAAAATTGATATTGTAGATTTTCTTGATTATTAAATGCTTCCAGATCTTCCTCGTGCTTTGCACTTGCCATTATTCCACGATCAAGCCAACTGATTTACCAATATTAATAACTTGGGTATATATTGCAATAGAGTATTGATATTTATGTGAGATTATTTATTGCATGTTTATTCATAGACTTATAAATATTCCTAAACTGGTGAAATCTCTCTTTTTTATATGACCATGGTCTTTCATCTGAAGCTTCAAGCTTGATTTAAGTTGACAAAGCCCCATTGAGGCAGTATATTTTCATGTTTATTTAAAACATTCTTAATTTATTTTCTTAATATCACTTAAGCACATTTTGTCAAATGAAATAAAGTTTAAAAAATGCACAAAGATTAAACTTTTTGAGATGTCTTCTTCATTTAAAAAAAAATTTAAAAGTACCTCTGAAATGCTTATTTTTCTCAACAAAATATTGTCTTAATCAATTATAATTATTGAATAAATTGTTTTGTTCATTTTAAATTGAAATCAAAAAATGCAACATCTTAAAGTGTTAAACCATTAAATTAGGAATTTAATCTAATGAATAAAGAAATATTTTATAAAATATATCAAGAAACTCAGTTAAACATTATTTATTTGTTACTCTTAACAAACCGGCTAATTATATAAAATATTTTACAGGATTGTGTTGATCTGTTACCATTTATTTGATTTCTAAATGGATAAATAATAGAGATATTAGTGTTGTATGATTACTATGTCGTCTTTGAAAGCATTATTGCCAGTTTTGATGTACTTTTGAATTTTCTAGGCGATAACCAAGTTATTAAATTTCTGTACTATTTTTTTAATTGATTCGCAGCAGCGGCCGTAATTTATTTTAAAATTATATTAACCGTTTATTACATTACTAAATTAGTTGTGCTGTTTTTTTAATTGAATTCTTAATTATTTAATCATTTAAGTAATACAAATACTGTGATGTGTTTTAGTCAAATGTTTTGGAAAAATTTTTAAATTATTAAAAAATTCAATTGCCAATATCTATCTACAGTATAACATAGAATTTATGAAATTATTTATTATTTTAATTTAGTTTGTATTTTTTGTTTCAACTAGGATAAAATTTAAGGTCGCTTGGTTTATGATCAGAACTCAATATATAATAGATATTATGGAATGTATTAGTACAAAGTCGCTAAGTACAGAAGCGAACCCTCAACAGACACCCTTCAAAAGAGCTCAAGATTTGAGAATTTTGACTTAAAATTATTCAAAAATTAATAGCTTATTTTATTAAATATATTTTATGATAAAATGATATTCAATATTAGATTTTACAGAATTTAGTTACTCAATTTTAAAAATTGATATTGTAGATTTTCTTGATTATTAAATGCTTCCAGATCTTCCTCGTGCTTTGCACTTGCCATTATTCCACGATCAAGCCAACTGATTTACCAATATTAATAACTTGGGTATATATTGCAATAGAGTATTGATATTTATGTGAGATTATTTATTGCATGTTTATTCATAGACTTATAAATATTCCTAAACTGGTGAAATCTCTCTTTTTTATATGACCATGGTCTTTCATCTGAAGCTTCAAGCTTGATTTAAGTTGACAAAGCCCCATTGAGGCAGTATATTTTCATGTTTATTTAAAACATTCTTAATTTATTTTCTTAATATCACTTAAGCACATTTTGTTTAAGAATAAGGCTTGATTTTTATAGACTTATACATGGGAAGTTAATCGTTTTTTTAAATAACAACTAAAGCGAAATTTTGTTTATCAAAGACGGGCATAATTATATTTTATTTATATGAAAGCAAAGCTCATTTAAGCAATTATTTACAAATATATGGATGTTAAAGTAAAAACCCAGATAGTAATTAAAAGATAAATTCTAAAAAACAATTAGTACTTAATTTAAACACCAAAGTTAATTCAAAACAACGATAATTCGTTATAGTTCGACTATACTCCCCTCAAATTGATTATATTTGCTCCAAAAACAAACTCATACAGTTAACTTTAAGTATACTACATTTTAAGAAAAATAAAAGGATATTCTGGTTTTCAGCAGCTTTAAAGTTAGTACACAATTTAAGAAATACTGGAATATTAGTAAAATTTATCGAATAATCTATAAAGTCAGACAAAAGATTAAATATTGATTATATCAAAATCAGCAAATTCAATATTAACTGAATATTATAATTTAAAAATGGAGCATTAAAATGACCAAAGTTTAACTCGCCTTAAATATTATAAAAAATAATCATACTTGAATAAATCCAAAATAAGTTAAAAAAATTGTATTTAATAAACGAAAAATTAAGATCAAAAATAATATAAATATAATTTAAAAAGCTTTGCGGTACAATGCGAATCCGACCGGGGTCTTCTACACGTGTTGGCCCATTTTCTAAAAATTTTCCAAAATACTTATAAATGCAATTTAACATTAAGTTAAAATTCATTGTAAAAAATAAAGTAGTAATACAACGGAATAAAGTCTACTCTACAGGCAAACTATAACAACGAACTAACCCGCGAGAGGCGTTGACCAGGGTGCGTAACCAATTTTAACGTATTAAAATCAATAACCAAAATAAAACCTGTTTGATACAATTGGATAAAAATATGACTTTGATATACCTATTTGTTCAAAATTAAATATCAAATTGTACATTAACCGATAAAGTTTTAACTAATCAATTTTTAATTGCTTGGAAATTATACGTACCGTATATACTGTTGTAATCCCCCAACCTCTAATAATCCCCCAACCTCTAATAATCCCCCATCTTCTGAGTAGGTTGAAAAATAATCTCCCAACCTCCAATAATCCCCCAACCTCTAATAATCCCCCACCTCATTTATCGAACCCAATTTTATCACCTTTTCCACTGGGTAAAATTTGAAAAAGTCAATCTTTAGGGGTGCAATTTTGGAGTTTATTGCATTTTTCTTAAGGAATTTTTTCGAAAAAAGTCGATTTTTAGGGGTGCATTTTTGGAGGTTATTGCATTTTTCTTAAGGAATTTTTTTCGAAAAAGTCAATCTTTAGGGGTGTATTTTTTGAAAATTTGAAAAAAGTCAAATCTTTTGGGTGTCTTTTTAAAGTTTAATGCATTTTTCTTAAAGAATTTTTTCAGAAGAAAATTTTCTCCAAAATCAATTTTAGGCGTCAAATTTTTGTTTTTTATGCCAATTTGTTTTGGTCCAAAAACTACAAATTTTGCAAAACAACAGTGGCCCCCCTAAGGTTTTTTTCGTGATAGATGATGAACATATTGCCAAAAAGGTTGAAAAATAATCCCCCAACCTTCAATAATCCCCCAACCTCTAATAATCCCCCAATCGCTGAGTAGGTTGAAAAATAATCCCCCATGGGGAATTACAACAGTATATACGGTACTTATATTTCCTAACAATTACATGTGGCAGAGGAGGCACACGAAAAGGTAGAACGTCCATTAGTTTTTGATAAAATAATTTAGATGAACAACCTTAACAAAATCCAAAAACTAATCAATAAAATTTAAATTTATAAAATTCAAAAAAATTGTATTTAATAAACGAAAAATTAAGATCAAAAATAATATAAATTTAATTTTAAAAAGCTTTGAGTAATACAAATGCGAATTTAATTTGTTTTACATTGCTCAACATACGAGATAAACTGCCCAACGAAAACCACGAAATAAAAGAGCAACAGAATGCAGGCGAGTTCCATTCGAAACTGTTAATTCTTAATATTGATCAATTACTTTTTTTTGTCCAATTTAATGCGTGAATTTAATTGAACTTTGAATACAAGAAATTATCGACAATAAATTTAACAATGAGAAAATAACAACATATAAATAAATTAATTTTTTACTATCACATATAATTATTAAACAAATTACCTTGCAAGCATGACAGGTTATAATGAATGTTTTGTTCGAATAATGTAAGGCAAATTTAAACAAATGATTAATTAATAAAGTCCAATTATTCCTAAAACAAAATAATTAAATCAATATATAAATATATAAACTTAATTTTCTAGTTAAAAATAAAAATAAAAATATGGTAAATATTAAAATTCAAAACACAAAAAAACATGAAATAAACTAAATTATAAATGATTTATTATTAATTATTTAACTAAAACAACATTGTTAAATGCAAATTGATAAATAAGTCTTTACTCAAACGATAGATAGCGATGATAAACAGGCATGCCATGAAGGAAGAACAGTAGAAAACCGTTCGAGCGAACAAAAAGGAGGATTCAAAGCATTATCGCGAGGCGGTAAGAAGCTGTACAATGAACAAACTTAATTACTTAATATTTTAATAGTTTAAAATCTTTTATTGGAATATAAAAATTCACCTACATTCAGCCGTTATTTATTTTAAAAATAGAACATTTATTTCAACAATCGGATTTTGAATAAATATTTTCTAATATTTTTCCAATAATTAAAAATCACTAATTATTTAACATATTTTATTGTATTTTTTAATTTTAAAACAATTCGAAAACCTCGAAAAAAATCCAATTTTACTGGTTTGTTGCAAGTTGAGAAGAGTTTTGATGTTTCAATTCGCTGAGACGGGAGTGGCCCGCTTCGGGGGGAGGGGGGGGGGGGGGGGGGGGGGGGGGGATAAAGCTCAGAGCAAAAGGGCTTGGGGCGATCGATTCACAGAGAAGGGAATGGTGAAGGATTTTAAAGAATTTAACCGGCGTACCAAATGCTTTTTTGTAATGATGATATCAGTGAGTACAATTTTTAATGTAAAAATTAGACGTTTTTTTGTTATTTATTTTGAAGTTAACTCTTCAAAGTTGAGAATATATGTACGCCTAGTTCACTTAAAAATGCAGGTTTAAGTAGCAAATCATTCATTGAATGCCAGTCCCCATAAACCAGGGGTCGTATTGAAAATTCTTCAATAGGTCCCCGGTTTGTCGGTCCCCGGCATTCCCGTTATCTGGTTTGATCGGAGAATACCCCCCCCCCCGCCGGCTCCAACCCTACTTTTAACATCCGATTGAGAGCCAAAAAAAAATATGTATTATGAAAAAATTGAAACTTTATGTACAATATTTATGGACAAACTTAATAAAGCCGGTTTGAAAGCCGGAGATAACCGATACCCTCCCTCATTTCGGCGCGTTGCAAAAATACGACCAAATTTTTTTGTTTTTTTTTTGTCTAATTTTGGTAATAATTTATGAGCCAATAAAATAAACATTTCTTTACAGGCCTGGTGAACTATTACAGCTCATTGAACAAAGAATGGATTGAGACTATTAGCGGTGTACACTTCTCTGTTAACATTTTTCTTTGAATAATAAATAAAAATTTAAAAAATATTATAAATCAAAAATAATCAAAAATGTTAAATTATTTTTTGTTGTCCCAAATTTTTAATGCTTTTGGAATTAAATGTCGAATTTATTGGCGTATTACGCACCAATTGCACATCAGTGGCGGACGGGGGTTGAATACGGCGACATTTTTTGTCATTTAACACAAAAAATTTCAAAAGACATTCCCTAAGACGCAGCAAACAGAATATTTTTTATTCCATTTGAATTGGGATTTTTTAATTCAAATAATATTAAAATTTATTTAATTTTTGACTAAATGTAATAGAAGCCATCAATTGGAGTGTACACTTTTTTAGCTTTGTTATTCAATCTATCTTTTTGACAATTATAATATGTGCCGATCTAATTCAATTTGTTTTGAAATAAATGCTAAAATTAGAGTTGAGTTACCGTACTCATTTAGATTCGTATGCAAGTTACTGTACATATCCTCTCCGTCTTACAGTATGATTGCCATATTGATGTTCAGATTCCAAAAAGGCAATCTTTAAAGCTAACAATTTAATTTTAAATTGACTAATTCAAAATCGGTTGAGCTGTTTTGGCACTTTCTTGGTTAAAATAACTTCTGGGTTGGGGGTTTTGGCTGATCATTTTCTTTTTCGACTTCAATTCCCACCATTTTTTTGCCCAATAAAAGTTTCAGAATCGGAATTATTAAAAAGAAAACCCCAAAATTCACACCAAAGGTCCAAGCGGTTCGTCTTCGACTTTTTATAACTTAATTGGTCTATAAATGTCGTTTCATAAACAGAATAAATCAAGTCCATTCCATTATTTTATTTCTGATGTAATTTAAAATATTTAAGAATATTGTTTTCGTAATTACAAATTTTAGAATAAAATGATTAAATTCCTCATATTTTGTGTGGTGATCTTGTTCTGCACAACTTTGACGACGAGGTTAGCACAGAAGTTTTTTATTTTTTTGATAATATTTTTTAAATTTGGGCACATTTAGCGCCACTAATGATGATGAGTCAGTGTTAAAGCTGGAGACAGAGGCCAAGCAGTTCGCTGAACACATCACACATTGCCAGTTCACCTTTGGGCCGCTAACGTTCAACAGTTCGGTAGTGTGTTTTTGTTTTTACTTTTAAAACGGCCGGGTTCCGGACTATTTTCGGCATTCGGTTACGTCCCTGGCCCGTGCAATAAGCAAAAAACTCAAACCGGGGAAATTTATGCCTATTTTTCTTATTATTCCACTCATTGACAAATAATTTTTCGTTAATAATGGCAAAAGTTCAATAAATAATTTCTGAAAATATGGAAAACATGTGCTCGTGGCAACCGAAATTTGATTTCTTGAAATAAATATTTTTCTAAAAAAAAACAAAAAACAGGAAATCCAATCGCCGCAAAAGCGTTGGGAAAAGACTCGTCAGGTGGCCACATCAAATATGGCTTCTTGCGAAGTGCCGGTCGATTATCGAATTTCGACGCCCGACGCGGCGGCCATTCAACCAAACTTTTCCCTGTTTTATGTGGACAACACCACCACCGTGCCAAAGGATTTTTTAACATATTTGCCTGAGAATATAGTGATTAAATTTTGGATAAATTAAAGCTAAAACATCAGTGAATTTACCCATTTTTTACATGTAAAATTTAGTAGAAATCAATTTAATTTTTAAAATAAAAAATTGAACTTTTTAACATTAATTTTGTGCAGCTTGCTGCAAACGACCCCGGTCTCAGCGAAGAGCAGCTGATCATCGTGTTGAAGAAGATATTCCGAAGCAAAATGTCCACCACGCTTTTGCTGAATGGCACGGAGCAAACCAAACGATCGCTGCCGTTTTTGAAACGGGAATTGCGGTTGATGAAACACCGTGGGCAAATTTGAATTTAAAATTTGAAATTAAAGCAAAAATGACAAATATAATTTTAGAAAATTTTAACATCTAAAAGTTCATTATTTGGTTATGTTTTTGTTCAATTATTTTAGGGTTTTATCTCTTTCGCTTGATGAGCAATTTCAAAGCTGAGCCGGAACGTACATTCGACTTCATGCCCGGCTTTATTGGCTACTATAAAGTGAATAAAAAAATCAATTTTTGCATAATTTAGTGTAATTAATGGGCTGAAATTAATCCCAAAAGTTGATTTGGGTTGTTATTTCTTTTTTGACGAATATTTTGCATATGTTGGCACTTTTTTTAGGACAAAAAGTCTTCAAGAAAAAAAGCAATTAAAATGATTTACAAATGCTACAAAATAAATATGTTTTTGTAAATAATTAAAAAAAATTAATCGTTAAAGGATGTTGCCAAAAAGATGCTTGACCTGTACAAGGACCTGGACAACCAAACGCTGATTGATGCCGTTATTTATGGAGAGCATTTGTTGGACCAAATAAACAGCCAATCGTCAGCATCACTGCACGGCAATTTGCTCGGGGCAGATGGCAAAGAAGTGATATATTTTGTCATTCAGAGCTGGTAATGGCTTAAATAAATATTATTTTAAATAAAAGTCTTATTTTTTAGGGATAAGTCTTTGCCGTAAGTTGTTTTAATGTGTTCATTTAAAATCAAAAAAGAAAGTGCCGGACTTTTTTTGCTCAGAGAGTGCGCCGATGATTCTCTTGCGCATGTTATGATTAAAAACGGAAACGCGATGGAGCGCACTGCTCCAACTTGTCGTCCAAAATGGTGATAAATTAGCAATCTTGGCCATTGATTGGACTTTGAAACAGGCGGAATGCGGGGGAGGAGGGGGGGGGACTTTGGAAAACCCCAAATGGGGAACAAGCTCGAAACAGTGATAAAAGTGAAATCCAAAAGTTAAATTCTATAAATTTAGGCCAATCACCAACAACGCGTTGTATGAGTCTGAAATCCATTTGTAGGCCGGCTGAGTTCCCGCGGTGTTTGTGAAGTGATTGAATTGAGTTCTTTCTTTATATGGAATGTTTTACTAAAAATCACATAATTTGGACTCTTTTTTTTTTTCGGCATGCCAAAATGATTGAAGAGCAAAAAATTTTGGAGACACTGTGTGCATTTTAGAACACTTTCTTGAGTAAAGCCTCCGGGCGCGGCAAAAATTGATTTGAAGCCAACGTTTGTATGAAATACAAGAATTAATGATTAACTATTTTGACGACTTTTTCGTGATAATTAGTTGGTAACATTTTTGCAAGCTACTGATCAATTAGCTTATACTTGCACAAATATTCTAAAGACTTGGAGCTTTCGAATAGTACTGGTGTGCAAATTGACCAATGCCGGGACCCTGAGCCTTCGTGGGTAGAAATCGTAGACGGAGTTATTCGAGAACGAACTCTTGAGGGTAATAGGGGAAAAAAAGAAAATACTTACTCAAAAAACCGATTTTCATTTGAAAAGGTTCAAAGTTGGAAGTGATTAGTTTATTAATCATTTCTCGAGAAAAACGAATTTCGACTTAAAAATTCACCAACTTCTCCGACGGTATTAAGCAGGATTCACACAAAATTAACGTTAGAACTTGGTAAATTGGTGCTTGCTACTTAATTGGCATTTGTGCCAATTTGAAATATTGTGCCATTTGTAGGCCGGCTGAGTTCCCGCGGTGTTTGTGAAGTGATTGCATTGAGTTCTCCTTCATATGGAATGTTTTACTATAAATCACATACCTAATTTGGAATCTTATTTGTTTTTTTAATTTGTTGAAGAGCAAAAAATTTTGGGGACACTGTGTGCATTTTAGAACACTTTCTTCTAAATAAATGCACCAATATATGCATTTGACAAAAGTTAGACGAACATTACTATTCAAATAATGATTTTTTAAATGCCGGAACAACACAAATGAAATTTGAGAATTAAATTTAGGTAATATGAAATTTATTTTGTGTTTTTAAAACAATATACCGTTCGAAAACCGGGTTAAACTCATTTTAGGTCTTTTTTCATAAACAAATATTACTTTTTGACAAATGAAACGATTTTTCGATGTATCCACGGCAGTGCTGGAAAGACTACGGCTGTCCAAATACTTTATTTCAGTTCGATTTTTCGGAAAACTTCCCTCAGCACAATTTTAAAATCTTGAAATGTTCAAACAAAAATGATTAACAGCTTATCACTTTTTTTCAAGACTAACCAATTTTCATAGTCTTTATATCATTCAAAAGCTCTAAATTAGGGTGGACCTATTCTTGGAATTCTTCGGTTATCCGAATCGGAACCGAACAGAAAAAATTCCGGTTCTACGGTTCGAAACCAACCGATAACCCTACTCTAAATGATTAGAAGATATATTTCGGCAACATCGAGCCGGTTCGATTTAAAGTTATAAGTGAAAAGGTGTAACAATCGGACTTTTAACAAAAAAAAGGTGCCTTCTTTTTGGATGTATTTTAAAATATAAATTTCAAACTGCCGTTTAAATGCGGTACCAAATCTTTAAGCCGTAAATGCAAATGCCATGTCGCTCAAGCCCACTATGGCACAGCAGAATCTTTTGCCACCCAATATATCAAATAGTCATTCTTAGCATTGAAATTAGGTAAGCAATAACAACATATTTAAAATGTAATCAATTGCCAACTGATTGAAAGACAAATTTAAAGCTCGACAAAATAAAAGCAAACAATCAATTATTGGAGACCGTCGGAAAAAATCAAAGGCTGGCTATTACGGCAAGATTAAAAGATGTCTATAGCTGACCAATTGGGGAATAGGCACTTTCAGTTTAATAACCACCTCGTGAGCCCCGGGGCCAAATGCTTGTCAAAGCATTCTTGAGTAAAGCCTCCGGGCGCGTGCAAAAATTTTCAAACGCATCTGGAATTGGCCTTTGTTGTTTTTCAGCACTGGCATGATGCTCGAGGTCTCGGCCACGAGTCTCGAACCCGACAAAGTTTTTGGCTTTTTGGGATCTCGAAGTGTAAGTCTCGGTCTCGGGTCTTGGGTGTTGGTAAGTTTTAGGTCTCGCAAGGCGCCAGACGGTACAAAAAATCTGCGCTCTTCAGACGTTTTAAGCCGTTATTTAAAAAAAAATAAAATTGACTAGTTTTTAATTGAGCAAATGTTTAACTAACAGAAAGCTACTAAATGGTATCGATTTAGCTTAATTGGCTTACCTAATGACTATGTTATGACTGATGGCGAATGCCAACCCCAAATTCTTTACCAAATTGTGCCATTTTCTCCATGTCGTACTCTCATTTTTGCGCGGAATGCTCAGCACAGCTTGCCAATGCGTGTATTTGCTGATGGAATGTCGGAGTTGCTTTTTTGTCGACGGCATAGCAATACCAATTTTGGGTTGCGTAGCTGGAGGTGAACCACCAGGAAGTGCTGAGTTCAGCACTAGAAGAGCAACATCAACGGTGTCGGCGACTGGCTCTTCAAAGTTTCCGTGCCGCAAAGGAGATGAAGACCGGAAGTGCGGCCGACGTTGTGGCTGTGGAGCCCAAATGGGAGCCGCATTGCATGCTCTGCCTCATCAACGAAGCAATGTTTGGGCAGGGAGGAGTGCGCACACATCAACGTGTGCGCCGAATGCTCGATCACTTGGGTTGGGGAAGATCACCGCAAGTGTCTTACTTGCCAGGTCCCTTGTGATATATTTATGCATTTTGGCCCTAATCCTCATCCCTAAACTTAAAACTTTTATTACTTTACGAAATTTGTGCAAATAAAATGGACGAAAGCAAACAAAATATATGGCGATGTAGTCAAAATGATGGAAGTTGATAGAGAAGTTTTCTGTTAAGGAAGGGTGAAGTCAAAAGGAAGTCATGCTCGAGAGCAATCGGATGATCTATATTGGCGATACAATCCGATTCAGTCAACTCCTCCATTCGAGATGCTTGCCTTGGCGACTTTGCACAACTTCTCAAGCACTCATACATCTGCCTATAAACTCCGGAAGAGTTTCAATGGCCTAAAAAATAAAAAATAAATTTTTAAACAAAAACGCCAAAAACTTTTTGGCGCATAGCCTGCGATAAAGTTAAAAAATTCGAACAATAAAAAAAACCCCCAACCCCCTCACCTCTCGCTTCAACTCAGATTGCGTATTTGGCGCCCACAAAATGTCTGAGTTGTTCGACTCAATGGCTGGCAATTGAGCGCCAAACTTGTCTTTTACTAAATATATAATCATTTTTATTTTATTAACCTTAATTTTAAAAAATTTTTTACATTTTTGAAAATACGGATCTGCCTCGATCAGGTTTTTCTGATCAGTCGACACGGGTTTGCCGCACAGGGCCTTGAGCGTGGAGTGGGTTCCCGCCTCCCGCGAAAATTTATTGGTCATTTCGACAGCCTCGCAGTCTTCCGACAAAACCCACTCTTTGTTGCGGTAGGCTAAATGTAAGTGACTTTTTACCCTTCACAAGGGAACGGACAAAGGTTTGGGAAAAGGAGTGCCAGAAATCAAATCCCACCCCCCATTCTTCCCCTCCAGGGAGGCAGGGAGTTCTGCATGTGCAGAGCACAAGTGAACCCAGCCACCTACCCGGGAGAAAGAATGGGGGAGAAGGGGGCACACTCTTTTCCCCCTAGGGAGGCAGGGAGTTCTGCATGTGCAGAGCACAAGTGAACCCTGCCACCTCCCCGGGAGAAAGAATGGGGGAAAGGGGGACACTCTTTTCCCCCAGAGAGGCAGGGAGTTCTGCATGTGCAGAGCACAAGTGAACCCAGCCACCTCCCCGGGAGAAAGAATGGGGGAGAAGGGGGCACACTCTTTTCCCCTAGGGAGGCAGGGAGTTCTGCATGTGCAGAGCACAAGTGAACCCAGCCACCTCCCCGGGAGAAAGAATGGGGGAGAAGGGGGCACACTCTTTTCCCCCAGAGAGGCAGGGAGTTCTGCATGTGCAGAGCACAAATGAACCCAGCCACCTCCCCGGGAGAAAGAATGGGGGAGAAGGGGGCACACTCTTTTCCCCCAGAGAGGCAGGGAGTTCTGCATGTGCAGAGCACAAGTGAACCCAGCCACCTCCCCGGGAGAAAGAATGGGGGAGAAGGGGGCACACTCTTTTCCCCCTAGGGAGGCAGGGAGTTCTGCATGTGCAGAGCACAAGTGAACCCAGCCACCTCCCCGGGAGAAAGAATGGGGGAGAAGGGGGCACACTCTTTTCCCCCAGAGAGGCAGGGAGTTCTGCATGTGCAGAGCACAAGTGAACCCAGCCACCTCCCCGGGGGAAAGAATGATTCAACAAAACGGGACTGTTGGATAGACATTTCAGTACTGGTCCCGGTCCCGTCAACCCTAATTAAAAACAAATTTATTACCCAACCACGAGACGAAATACGCCTCCTGCCCCGTTTTGTTCCGAAAATAGGCGTGCACCGCCTTCAGTTCGTATTGCGGCTCGGGGGTTTGTTGTTGATGCTGCTGCTTCTTCTGAATCGCTGTGGGCGCGCGCTTACACAACATCTGAAACATTTTAAAATTGGGCGACGGTTAGCCAATCCGTAACCCCACTCCCCCACTTGAATTTTTCTCCCCTAAAAGCCCGACCTTTTTTGCCCCCGCCTCTCAATTTTGCTCGCCCTCTTCATCTTTTGACGCAAAGTCGCCGACGTTGATGATGATGGTGCTGCTTGTTGTCCATTGTCGCCGCCGCCGTCGTCGTCGTCGAGATTGTCGAATCCTCGGTTGGCGAATTGGCCCTCCCAGAAACCGCCATTGAGATTGCCGCTGTGCAATTCTGAAATTTAAAAAAAAAATTTTTATTTGGTTTTTTTTTGAAAAAAAATTTTTTGAAAAAAAATTGAGAAAATAAAACTTACCGGAACCCTCTTCGCCTCCACCATCGCCCTCATGAGGACACTCGCGAGAAAAGTGGCCGGGCTCGTTGCACTTGTTGCAAACGTTGCCGCCGCCACCGTGCAATTCTGAAAATTAAAAAGTTTTTTGGAAAGTTTTTTTTGGTAAAAAAATATTTTTGAAAAAAATGCTTACCAGACTCTTCCGCCGGAAAATTCAACTTGTTGGCGCGCCATCCATTGCCCGT
Organism: Globodera rostochiensis; assembly: GCA_018350325.1. Classification (NCBI taxonomy): domain Eukaryota; kingdom Metazoa; phylum Nematoda; class Chromadorea; order Rhabditida; family Heteroderidae; genus Globodera; species Globodera rostochiensis. The sequence goes on from JAEVLN010000037.1 coordinate 85,067, forward strand.
GTTGTCGTCGTCGTTATCGTCGTCGTTGTGTTGTTGCTGCACCAGCAGCTGCTCGATAATCATTTTTTTCTTAAAAAAAAAGTTCACATAAAAAACAAACCCATCGACTCCCCATCCCCCCCCCCTCCCCTTCCTCCCAAGCGACGCCGTCCCCCTCTCTCCTCCGTCAACGAGACGCCATCCCCCACACCCCCCCCCCCCACTTCCCTCTCTTCCCTACCGTAACCCCCCCTCCCCCCCCTTCCCTCTCTTCCCTACCGTAACCCCACTACAAAACCCATTAATCATTTTCACACCCCCCTCCCCGAAACCCATTAATCACCCCAGGCGGCAAACTTCAAAGAAACCCCTCCCCCAAACCCCATTAATCAACCCCCGGAAGGCCCAATAGGCACGGGCTCAAAAGTGACAGCCCCGAAAAAACCAATCAATCATTTTCACACCCGGCGAAGGTCAGGGATGTGTAACTACTGAAATCTTTCAAAGCTATATGGCTGCAGAAGTAAAAATTTTCGTAATTTTGGATTTAAATTTAATCATTACAAGTTGCGGATTATTTAAATAGTCCAATCGTGGATTGCGATTCCTATGCAGCTCCGTTTCCCCATGGGGGGTTTGGTTGCCTATAATGGAAAGGAGAGGAGGGGGAGGGGGGGGGGGGCAATATGTATTTTGGAGATGCTCCATGCGGATTGGGCGCAGGGTTGCAACGGATTGGGAAAAAAGTCGGATACGGATTTCGGATCGGATTGTTCTTGAGAAAAAAGTCGGATACGGATTTCGGATCGGATTGTTCTTGAGAAAAAAGTATTTCGGATCGGATAACCCAAAATTTGTCGGATCGGATTTCGGATTTCGGATATCGGATTTAAAAAAACACCGGATTTCGGATATCGGATAACGGATTTCGGATGAAAACATTTTTTAGTGGAAAAAACTGAAATTTGGTGTTTTTTTAGAAGATTTCCGGGAAATGATAATTTATTCAATGTAACACTCAAGTTCAATAAGAAAAATCGCAAATGGGCAAATTATGGTGAAGAAAATAAACTTCCCATCCAGGGCCGTAACCAGAAAAATTTTTATAGGGGGGGGGGGGCAAGCCAAAAAAAAGTTGATTCTTAGTTTTGTTGAAGTTTAACTAAAAATTTTGTCGATTTTTATTTTTCATGCAAATTCTGCTTGCGGGGTGGGGGAGGGGTCGGCGGTGCCGATAGGCGCCGCCGATAGGCGCCGCCGAGAAAATTTTGAATTTTTACTGTGAATTTGTTAAGAAAATTGGTCAAAAAAATGTAAAAGTTTATTTATAAAAAAACCAAATAAAAAAAATTTTAGGGAAAATTTCGATCTTTGGGGTGAATTTTTGGTAATAGAAAAAGTCCCTTTTTAGGGGGTACATCTTGTTTTATTGCTTTTTTCTTGCGAAATTTTGGGGAAAAATATTGAATTTCTTCAAGAAAAATTGCATTTTTCTCAAGAAAATTGCTTAAAATATTGATTTATTACGGAAAAATCGCGAATTATTGATTTATTCTCAAAAAGCCAAAATATTGATTTATATTAACTAAAAACTCGCTCTAATTTTAAAATTTTTCAAAATGAATGCTATTTCCGGGCTTCTCTCATGATTCCCTATTCGCAAAAAAAAATGTTAAAACTTGAAATCTTGACCCTATTGATAAGCCCTTCGGTATGCTATTATATTTTACTCGTTGGTTCATTTTTTTGTGTTCAATCATATCGGACAATTATCCGGATTTCGGATCGGATTTGCCAAAATTTGTCGGATCGGATTTCGGATATCGGATTGGCGCCCAAAATTTGTCGGATCAGATTTCGGATTGAGAAAAACACCGGATTTCGGATAACGGATTTCGGATGATCCGTTGCAACCCTGATTGGGCGTCGTGCGCTGGCTACGGGCCTGCCTGCTGCCACATCAATTTTGTTATCTAGGTTCATCAAGCCGTTTAAGAATATCAAATGAACGTTAAAAAAAAATCAATTAGGTATAATAATTCGCTGGGAGGTCACAGTTTGGTAAAGTTTATTTGACAACAATAGATCGTAAGAAACAATCAAAGAAGAGATGCGCCGGCTCGCGAGATAAGCTTCAACAATTTCTGTAAGCTTTCTTTGTCCAATGCCTGTAAAATGATTATAGAATCAAAACAAAATAAACAAATCCTCACCTTGTACAAGCAATAGGTTGGGTCCATTATCAGTGTTGCCGTGTCCAAAACACACATTGGCTCATCAGACCGATGGTAAACGTTGATGAGCAGTTGGAGAAGGTTGGCCAAGTACTCCTTGCGAATCTGGACAAAATCCTCGGCCCGTTCAACGATCTCTTTGTCAGCTAAATCCTCATCGCGCAAAGGAAGTGTTACGAGCCATCCATGCGACATTTTTAAGACAGCCCCCAGGATTTCAATTGCACGCTAAATTTCCCATTCAAAGCCACAAAGGATTTTTAGTACATTTTTTTCCCCCATAAATTATAGTAAATTAGAAACCCCAACTCTTACCTTTTTGTACAACTCAATTAGTCGGTAATATTTCTGCAGACAGTCCATCGCTTTCTGCACACTTAGCTCGTATTCCGTCCTCCGCCGAATGTCCATTCGGGCCCATCGTTCGTCACTCAATTTCGTCGGCAGTTCGGGCGCTTTGTTTCCCTCCACGTGATTTTGCCATTCGGAGTAGCGACTAATTGCTTCCTGAAAAGAGCAAAATGTTTATATTATTTAAAATTGAAAAACAGATCAAATTAAAGATTTCGAATACTGACAAAGTAAAGTTGGTAGCAATCGAACTCGCGTTGGGCGTCTCTCAGTTTGTCGGGGATTTTTTTGTTCGGAAATTCCATTTCAAATGTTTTCAGAGTAATTTCGGGCAAATTTTCGGGTGCCAATTGCATCAGTTGAAGTGCTTGTGACATCAAATTGTACACTGAAACAAGGTAAAGAAAACTCCATCTTAGGGAGTCTTAAAATGAACACTTATTTCCATTAACCCTTCAAACTCAGGCACGTATTTAGGGGGGGGGGGTACGAGGCAGGGGCGTAGCCAGAAAAAAATTGGAGGGGGGAATTGATCCCGCTCAGATGGCAATCCCATTTGAGCGCCAGGAACGGCCCGGCGGTGCCGATAGGCGCCGCCGGGAAAAATTTTTTGATTTTTGATGGCAATTTGTTAAGAAAATTGATCAAAAAGTTGTAAAAGTGCAAAACAAAAGGGTCCCACCTCTTGTTTTTTTTCTTCAAATTTCATTTCGGGGGGGGGGGGGGGAATTCCCCTGATTCCCCCCCCCCTGGATACGCCAGTGGTACGAGGGGTCACGTACCCCCCCCCCCCCCCCCCCCAGAGAAAATTTGAAGGAAAAAACCATAGGGAGTTCCCTTTTGATTTACAAAATTCGTAATTTTTGGACCAATTTTCTTAACAAATTGAGCCAAAAATCCTAAAATTTTCTCGGCGGCGCCTGTCGGCACCGCCGACCCCTTCCCAAAACCCAAAAATTGAAAAATTTCTTCACAAATGCGTCAAAATCCATGAAAATTTTTCCCGACAGCGCCTATCGGCGCCGCCGGACCCTTAACACTCCTAAAAACCTAAAAAAAAGTACCCTATTTTTAAAATTTTGGTTGCAAATTCCTTAACAAAATTAACCCCTTATAAAAACGCAATAAAAAAGGAAAATACAACCCCTAAAAACGAAAATTTTCGGAAAAAATTGCTTAAGAAAAATGCAATAAAACCCAAAAATACACCCCCCTAAAAATCGACTTTTTTTTTCGGTACCCCCCTCCAAAGCAAAATCCTAAATACGTGCCTGATAGGTAACTTATTTTTTATGCTATTGCCTAGACATGATGTTCAAAATTACAAAAAGGGAAGAATTCAAAACTCACAAAAGAATTTGCGTAGCAGAAAGTTAGCCTCAATGATTGCGTCCCAAACCGAATCCCTCTCTCCAAATGTCAGCCATCTCCACGCCCGGATAAGCTGCTCGGCCGCCTGCTTCATCGCCTCTCCACCAATTTTGGGTCCAAAATTGTGCGCGTCTTTGAAACGCCGGTAAACTTCGCGGCACAGATTTGGCACATCAAAGCCGACTTTCATCGCGTTGTCCAACACCTCCTTCTGCTCCGAAACAAAAGTGAGGTCTGAAGAAGGTGATAATTTAATGGAATTAGCAAAAAATTCTTTCACTATCAAATGATTAAAATTTCAAATAACCCATAAGATAGTCGAGCATTTTCTCGGTAGACTTTTCTGGCGATAAATGATACAAATAGAAAGGCACAATGGCGATAAGTCGCATTTGGATAAGCATTGCGCAATAATGTTCAATAAGTTGGTCGGAAATTGACCAATTTGCACAGCTTTTGCCCGAAAGTTTCAACAGAATGACAAGATGGACAAAGAAACGCAGCTCATGGGCCGCAATTTGGTCGACGTTTTTGCTATTCGTAACATATTCTCCAATGGACTCCGCAACACTGTCCCATTGCTCCATTGCCAAATGCTCAAAAAGAACGTAATAAGAACGGCATTCGCTCTGAAAGGTCGTATTTGTTCAGACGAGGTGTTTTTTTTTTTTTTGTTACGAATAGTTCACCCACATTGCGCAGTTCTGCAAATATTGCGTGGACATCCTTTGGCGAGTTCGTCCCATCCCTTCGCTGAATGTCCATCGCCAACAAGTTAAGCTCGTCATCCCCTTTCGCGTGCACCTTCAAAAGTGCGTCGTCCAAAAGCGACTCCGCAGCACAGCTCAAATAGGACCATAGGCGATCCTCAGTGGACTGTGCATGCGAAAGCAGCGTGGCCAAATCGCACCCGAGTGTGGCCCAAATAAACTGATCCGTCTTCTGGACTCGCACATCATCCTGCAGTTAATAATTGAAATAAAATTGCGCGCGTTTTAAATGGAAATCCGATCTCACCGCGGGTATCAATTCGCGGGCCGTTTGTTTAAACAATAAACGACTCCTGGCAAAATCGAACATTTCATCAAAGCGTTCCAACGGGGAGAGGCGAGTATTGGTGAGAAATTCACGCACAACAATAAAAGTTGACAACGCAGGCACATTGAGGTCGTTTAACAAAGTCTTCGCATCGTCAAGACGACCCGCGCGGAGAAGGGCAAACAGTACCCGACTCAAAGTTTGGACGGCTTCCTCATCCTCCGCCGCAATTCGATCCACAAAGCGCGAATCGATGTGGACGGACCCGCGAATCTTTGTGCAAGCACTAAACTTTTTTGGACTTTTCTGTTATTGCGAAATTTCAGCTTTTGAGCCTGTAACCACAAATCCGGTTTGAAATTGTTTTTTAATTAGAAAAAAAATTTATGTTGGGTTTCAGAAATAAACTCACTAAATATTGTCCAAGAGAGACAAATGTTCAGCATCTTCCGCTACAATTTTGGAAAATTCACTGTCAAAAAAAACTGCATTTTCCTCACTCCAAAGCAAAAGCGTCTGAAATTAATTTTTTAAATTAATTAAATCATTTAATAACCTACAGAAACACGACGAAATTGATCATTTTCCCGAAACAATTTTGTCAAAAATGAGGAAGAAACCTTAATGATATTTTGTTTACATAAAATTAGACGCATTATTTAACAAACACTATTCTTGTTGCCATTGAGCAGTCTGTTGGAGTGCGCGATTTTGAGTATAAGCGCATAAGCAGACCGTTCCAGAGACAATTGGCTCATCATAGCCTTGGAGTTGGGATCAATTTGAGCGTCATCACAAATTTGTTTGATCCCTTTGACGCCAGCTTCACAAATCTGAAAATGATAATTAAAAAAAAAAGATACATTCTTATTTATCCATTTTTTGCTAATAGTGCAGTTTACTATTTTTGCAAAAAAAAAAAAATTCTCAAAATCAAGAAATTTGTTTCTAGGGATGTTCGAAGTCGGGGACGTAAATCTCCATTTTGACCAATTCATTGACATTCTGTGCTTTTTTTTACCTAAATGATTTGACCCAAAATTGATTTTTAATTTTTTTGGAATTTTTTGTAATTGACTACTAGGCATATTAGCCTTTTTGGCAATGGTGCAGAATTGGAGTCCCCACGAAAATTTATTTTAAGTTTTGGATGTTTAAATTCTAAAGTAAAAATATACGTAAAACACGAATCCGAGCTCTTTCGAACCCCGAACCCAACTCGAACATTTTTCGAAAGTTCAAAATGCAACACTTTTTTGGGGTTGACACATTTTTTATATTGCACATTTCGACCCCGTTTATGATTGAATTGTTTTATTTTCTCATTATTACAAACGTTTTCGTGTGCATTTTTTGATGGTTTTAACTTTTTGTGTTTATGCATTAAAAAAATTCCATTTTCGAAAAATTGTTTGAATTCGGGTTTAGGTTTCGGGACACCGATTCTGCACACCATTGCCCATTTTTTGTAATAAATTCTGAGGCAAACCTCTAAAAAGCATTGCGTCACATCCAAAAATGTTTCATCTTGAGCATCAGCGTTAAGTGCAAATATATTGTTGTGGAAGTCCTCGAAAACCATGCGAGAAACTGCAAAATGCAACCACAAGTCATAAACCCAAAAACCCTTGGAGATACATATGTAAAAACTTACGCTTCACCAGCAGATCATTTCTATCCAAAAATTGCAAAGACATAACAGAAAAATCGGCACAAAAAAGTCAAATAATAAACGAGGCTAAAATTGATTTTGGAAAACAGATTTTGAAGACATAAAATGATGATGTCATATTATGAATCGTATGTCCATTCGTGATTAGTAGGGATATGGCATTTATATGCACATGCATATTTTTTTCCTGAACTCGGAACGGTTTGAAACGCACGAAAAACGTGTTTTCAGCTTGGTTTGAAGCGTTTAGAACGCATTTCCATGTGCATATTTTGCATATTTTTGCATATTTCGCGATTTATGTGCATATTTGCATATTTTTGCATATTTCGCGATTTATGTGCATATTTGCATATTTCGCTATTATGTGCATATTTTTTTCATTTTATGTGCAAATTTTTGGTGCATATTTTATGCGCATATTTCAAGATTTTATGTGCATATTAGCGACCTCAAAAACCCCCCGGAGTACTTCTCAGAATAAAAAAAACTTATTGTTTGGTGGGGGATAAACTTTAAGTTGGCTCGTTTCGCTGAAAGAGTGTAGAAGAGTAACTAATGGAGCACTATGGTGTCCGGACATTTGGCACATTGGACATTTGGCACACTAGTGAAAAAACGGACATTTCGCACACTGGGAGGAAAAAAGACGTTTCGCACACTGGACATTTCGCACATTGGACATTTCGCACATTGGACATTTCGCACACTAGTGAAAAAACGGACATTTCGCACACTGGGGGGAAAAAAGACGTTTCGCACACTGGACATTTCGCACATTGGAACACTAGTGAAAAAACAGACGTTTCGCACGCTAAGGCGGGGGAAAGGACGTTTCATGCAACTTAGCCAATTAGGCTTTTTTTAAAATAACAAATTTATGAATTCAGCAAAATAACAATATAAAAACAATGAAACCGGTAATGGGTAAGTGGTACAAAACAAAAATAGAGATCGCATTAATTTTCCTCTTCTGACGTATCATTTCCACTTTCTTCATCTCCACGAATGTGAAGACCCTCCACGTATCCCTGCATCACGAGACCTAGCAGGTCAATAGCGTCCATTAGCCCATCGTCTGTGTCGATCCATCCAGGATTCGGACTACATTCAGCTCTTTTATCACATATTTCGGCTTTCGCGTTGTACTTTTCTGTAGACGCTCTGCGCGTCCAATGTCCACCTGCTTGTCCACCTGGCTGCGGACGGACGCCAAGAAATCGCTCAATGATGGGTGGTGATTCAGCTCACGCTGAATTTTAAATTATCCATCCATTCATCCATCAAAAATCTATTACCGCAAATTGTCCATGTGCCGCCTCCATTCCGTTGTTAACGGTGCCGCGCCGTGATTGTGCTCCTTTGGCCCCAAATATCCCGTCAGAAGTTCCTCATCTTCCAATTTAGCCGTAGCCTGGCAAATTGTCTTCTGCTCGCATCTAAACCATTTCATTCGTTGACGCACGTAACGATAACCTGCATCAAAAAAAAATCATTTTTGTAAAATTCATTGACGGACCTTGGTACCAGAGGCAAAGTTCTCCTCTGATAGTTTTACCCCGCTGGAATTGGACAGGTTGCCGATTCTCCTCATCGCCTCCCTCCTCGTTGACTGCTGGTCATCTGCTGCAGGTTGCGCCGTTTGTTCTGTTGGAACTCGTTCGTTCAGTATGCTGTCCTCTGCCGCTGTTGAAATTCGCTGTCGTTTATTCGCTTTCTGGAGCTGTTCAAGTTTTTTGCGTACATTTGACATTTTTATTAGTAATAATTCTTTAATAATAGGCCTTAAAAATCCAAAGATGAATGAAATAAAGAATTTGGTGGGTCTATAGGGAAAGTCTTGCTTTAAATGCATATTTTAAGACTCGAATTCTTTCAAGATAAATTTATGGGAATATTCAGTCACAGTCCCACATTTTATTGTGTGCGAAATTTGTGTGTGAAACGTCTTTTTTCCCCCCAGTGTGCGAAATGTCCGTTTTTTCACTAGTGTGCGAAATGACCGTGTGCCAAATGTCCTTTTTCCCCCCAGTGTGCCAAATGTCCGTTTTTTCACTAGTGTGCCAAATATCCAATGTGCCAAATGTCAGTGTGCCAAATGTCCAATGTGCCAAATGTCCGATAGCCGAGCACTATGGGTCAAGCCCAGCAGCAGACAAAAATGAACGATGCGCCAAAATTTATGCCATTTACCACTAATTCAAAAAAGTAACCATGCGGCAGACAGCGTATGGTCTACCGTATATACTGTTTTAATTCCACACCCTCTGATAATTCCACACCCTCTAATAATTCCGCACTTTCTGAGAAGGTTGAAAAATAATTCCACACCCTCTAATAATCCCCCCCCCCATTTAAGATTTGAATCCAATTTTATCACCTTTTTCCACTGGGTAAAATTTGACGAGATGTAACGGGAAAGGAATAAGGATAAAACTATGATGTTCTAAATTTCAAAAATAATTCATCATCTTCGCCAACACCGCCAAGCTCCAAATTATTCTCATCTTCGGATAATCCCGCTTCTTCCTCATGCTTTCTTAAGGAATTTTTTCGGAAAAAGTTGGATTTTAGGGGTGCATTTTTGAAAATTTGAAATCTCAATCTTTAGGGGGTGCAATTTTTAAGTTTATTGCATTTTTCTTAAGGAATTTTTTCGGAAAAAGTTGGATTTTAGGGGTGCATTTTTGAAAATTTGAAATCTCAATCTTTAGGGGGTGCAATTTTTAAGTTCATTTTATGGTTTTTTCTCAAAAAAATTTTCGCCAGCTGAAGTATGGAAAAAGTGGAGAATTTTCGTGATAGCTGAACATATCGCCAAACAGTTGAAAAATAATTCCACACCCTCTGATAATTCCACACCCTCTAATAATTCCGCCCTTTCTGAGGAGGTTGAAAAATAATTCCACATGTGGAATTAAAACAGTATATACGGTATATCCCTCACCATTGAATTTTCTTTCGATTTTCGAAAGCGTGTAACACAGGCTAACGCTTATATTTCGTGACCAAATTTTGCAGAGATGCCTCTAGTGCTCCCTTTTTACCCCTACCAAAATTTGGTGGAGTTTGGATAATTTTGAAAAAATTTGGTCTAAAAAATTTGAACGTTTTTGACAATAACAAAAATCTTGGGCCGAATTCATTAACCATGATACTGAAAATCTATTACTTATTTTGTTTTCTAGGGATGGTGAAAGTTTGGAGAAGATCTGTAGGTGTAGAAAAAAGTTCTTAGGTGTGAAGTGCGGGATGGTCAAAATATTATTAAAAAAGGTGAGAGAGAACGCCAAATGAAGAGAACATGTTAGAGATAAAAGGGAAAAGCGAGATAGTAGGGCTTGACCCATAGTGATGGAGCAGATAGTAAAAAGAAAGAGAAATAGTGTAAAGACACACATGGAACTAAAGAAATAGTGCGAGTGTAGACAGCGAATTAAAGGAAATAGTGTAAGCAACACTACGCGAATGGGGGAGGGCAGACAGCGAAGTAATAATGCTCTCTAGCAGACATAGTGTTAGCACGCGCGCGTCCTTTTATCTCTGTCTTCATTCTTCATTGTAAAGGCGGCCAATAGAAAAACTTAAAGCAATTTTGTTAATCTATTGGCGTTGGTTGCCATTGTGAGGTTTAAATTTAAGTTTTCGAATTTATTTGCTAAAAATCCCGAAAATGTATGTTTTATGTGCTTAAAAACGCCAAAATATGTACCAAGGCTAAAGATGTATTTAAAAAAATGCGAAATTTTTAGGGGGCTAAATATCAAAAAAACAATTTCTTATTTCTGAATACTTAAATAAATTCACATTTTTCAAAAAGCATAAGTCGGTGTCCGGCAGGCACGTATTTAGGATTTTGCTTTGGAGGGGGTACCGAAAAAAAAGTCGATTTTTAGGGGTATATTTTTGGGTTTTATTGCATTTTTCTTAAGCAATTTTTTCCGAAAATTTTCGTTTTTAGGGGTTGTATTTTCGGTAATACTGCCGATGGTGTCCCCCCTTTTTAAAAAATATTTTGTTTTTTTTCTAAGTTGAGGAAACGGACAAAGGGGGGGGGGGTCGCCGGTGCCGATAGGCGCCGCCGAGAAAAATTTTGGGATTTTTGGCTCAATTTGTTAAGAAAGTTGGTCCAAAAATTACGAATTTTGTAAATCAAAAGGGTCCCCCCTATGGATTTTCTCTTTGGGGGAGGGGGTACGTGACCCCTCATACCCCCCCCCCTAATACGCCTAATACGTGCCTGGTGTCCGGACATTTCGCCATTGAAAGGGGAAAAAACGTTTCACCCATAAATTTCGCCCACATTTAATAAAATGCTTGTAAAGTATTTTAGATGGATGAATAAATTTGAAATTTAGCTAAACTCAAAATTTCTCCCCCCTCCACAAATAATTTTTAGAAATTGTGCACAAAAACGGTGCTAGGGCGTTTCTTAAATTCCGACACCATTGGCGTTAATTAATTGCCAACGCAAGAAACGCTTTTCCAAAATATATTTTACAAAAATTATTCTAAAAAAATGAGCTAGTTTGAAATTTTGAAAAACTTTTGGAATGAGATAAGCTGATGATAACAATAATATAATTTTTCATCATTGTCCTTATTTGCCATTCTTTGATAGTCTTTTTTAATGGTTTTGAAATAATTTAAATATAAAAAGAAATAAAACTACAAAAAACAAACTTTATTTTTTTAAAGACAGCTGCAAAAGCTTTTAAAAAAATTCGGAGTTTGTGAAAATTTCATAAGAAAAATGCAATAAAAACGAAAAATGTACCCTTAAAAATCAAAAAATTTTCAAACCAAAAATGCACCCCTAAAAATGATTTTTCTTGGACCAAAAAGGCACCATCAAAGGTCGAAATTTTCTTTAAAATGTTTTATTTTTGATATTTTGAAGTTATTTACGCATAAATTGAGAAGATTTGGTCCGATTAGCACATTTTTTAGTCCATATTTTGGCACTTTTTGGGGTTTTTGGTCGGGGTTTTAGTCCATATTTAACGTTTTTTAGTCCATATAAATCCGGTCTCTATTTATGACATAATTTTTAACTTACCTATTTCTAAACTTTTGGTTAAATTCTCAAAATAATTTTGGAAAGTGCAATTTATGATGAACTGTTGCACGTGTGTTGAGAATGTCCGGGGACCCCCAGTTTTCCTCATACCCCCCCCCCCCCCATTAAAAGAACCTTTTAATAAATTCTAATATTTTTAAATTAATACGCGCAAAAAAACGGAATATAACTAATTCATCAATCTTCTGAATTTTTGACTTTTATTTTCATGACAGAGTGCCGAATTCCGTTTGAAGAATGTATTAATGATGCCCATAAATGATTGATTACAAATGATTTAAATGATGCCGTGTCAACTCTGGCCGTTAAAAGCAAAGAAAGAATGGCCATTAACCGATTATTTATGAACATTTTGGCCCATTAAAATTAATCAAAAATTACAAATTTCGATATTTTTCAAAATCTATTTTTTCAAAATTCTCCAAACTTCAACAAATTTGGTAGTGGTAAGAAGTGAGCACTAGAAGCACGTGTGCAAAATTTGGTCACGAAATATTAGCGTTAGCCTGTGTTAACAATTTTTGTTTGAAAAAATCTTAATGCTCGACCCGAAGCCAAGAAAAATCCAATTTTTTCATGTCCCAACAAGTAACAGCGGGAACCAAATGCTTTGAAAATCCCCCCCCCCCCCCCCCGGGGCTACTCGTTTTAAGCGAAGCGCGGACCAAGCCGGAACTAACGCTAGCTAACAATAAAAACAAATGCTGCAGAGGGAAATTCGAAAGATGAAGCCGGAATATTTTTTTTCTTCAAAAATCTCGACCAATCCGGCGCCTGTGGACATTCTGCCGTGCAATCTAAAATCGGGCATTTTCGCCGAGCCTTTTTAAAAACGACTTGGCCAAGAAGAAGCCGTTAATCGCCGAATACCATCGCACGTTTTTTGCATGCAAAGTTGAAATGCCGTCAGAGTTTCCAAAGTCCGTGTCAAACAAAGCCTAAGCCTAAGCCTAATTTGTGAGCTTAACCTTATAGGCGGCATACGCAAAAACATTTTTGAAATAAAAATGAAAAACGATTTTGAAAAGTTAGAAAAAGATTTATAAATTCTAATTCTGTTTTTCAATTTCTTCAAGGCTTAAAGACTTTTCAAAACGATCAATGAAAGCTAAAAAAGAAGACAGACAGAAAGTGCATAACAAAGTGAGAGAAAATGTTTTTTCTCCCTTTCCTTTCATTTCATTTTGCGTGAAGGCGCGCGCGCGTCCGCCCGCCCGCGTCGGTTTAGTGTATGACCCGACCCATCCTTTTGTTGTCTGTTCAACACTCTTTTCACGCTCTCTTTGTCATTACCATACTCTATTTCACTCTCTTCTCTTTTCCTCTTAAATTATTGCACTATTTTCTCCGTTTCAGCGATTTCTCTGCGCTCAGCCGTCCAATTTTGGTCCTGTAAAATGCTCCCCATACGTTTTGTTTGTTGGCGGATGCATTTGTATGCTCCATTTGGCTGTCCGGGCATCGCTTCTCGGCCTTTTGGCTAAGATCAAAGTGTAGTATCTGTTCTTTACGGCTTAATCTCCGTAACGACCCCTACCGGGGTCAAAAGAGATTAACCAATTTTTGGAAAATGGTCGCAGCAGGGGGCTTGCTCCCTCTCGACCGCGCGTCGTCCCGGTATTGCACTTACCTCCGGGCACGGCGCATCTCCCCCGCGGGGGAGATTTATAAAGACAATTTGTTTTAAAAGCGAATTGGTGGAAGTTGTTGTTGTAAGTCTAAAACCAGTTTTGGTTAAAGAAGAAATTCAAATGTTAAATGTAAAAACCAGTCGAGTTCCATGAAGAGCTGTAAATATCCTAAAGGCATCTCTTTTCAAAATATGCTCCATAATTCTTTAAAAACTTTAAATTCGACCAAATAGGAACAGAGAAATGCGATGATCAATTAAATAAACAAGTCTTGAAGACCGATCGATTTCGATCGAGAATCTCGATCTTTCGCGCTCTACTTAAAATAAGTCATTGCCGCGCGTTCAGCCGCCTCCGTGCGGTGGCTGAGGGTCCGGCTGGCGCGGCCTCTCAACTGCGCCTCGGATCAAATAGTCCAAATGGGCCAAAATCTGCAACAAAAACAAAAAGGAAAAAACCGTAAAAAATCAAAATCCCCTCGGGGGATTACGGAGAACTATTTTCATCCCCTTCGGCGCTGCCGCCGCTGCTGTTATTTGTTGGGGGGTCCAGGACGGCGCCCGAGGGCAACCTTTCACTTGCCTTAAAATTTCAATCCACCAAAGTGTGTAAAAACCGTTCGGAAGCTTTCATAAATTTGAAGCTATTGAAAGTTTTTTGACTTTCATTTTTTTGAGATTTCCCAACGTTAAGCTTTGGGTTAACGATAACTTCAACTTTACTTTAGCTTTTGTGAAGGGTTTAAAATGTTTGAATCGGTTAAGGTTGAACCAATCAATCAAGTTATTCATTCGTCAATTCTGTCGCCGATTTGTCCATTCGGTCCTCACGACAAAATTGAAGCAAACTTTACGGCTTAAAAAAATTTTTTTTTTTCTTTAAGGATGCGGTCATGGATTTTTTATCATTTGAACCCAAAACTTCGCTTTTTCTTTATCGATCAAAAAAAACATTTTAAATTTAATTTGGCTGTATATTTCAGGACAAAATCATTTAATATTTCGATTAAAAAGAATCAATTAGTGGAGTGTCCCCGGCGGTGGCTGGCCCGTAGCTTGGGACATTTCGTTGAACGGACAACTCGTCGACAAGACATTTCGTCGAAAATGCTACTATTTTCAACGTACCTAACCTATATTTTTACATATTCGAATTTTTGATTTTTTGGGACCGAAATAAATTTTCTGGAATTGGTGCCCAAATGACTCGGTGCGCCCAAATAACTCTTAGCCAAATATTAAATATTTTTAAACATATTAGGTATTATTTAGTAACAATAATAATCCAATAGGAAAATGGGTTCCCCACTAACTCCAAAAATATTGTTTTTCTAATGCATTTAGTTGTGTCCTGATGTGGCACCATTAGAGAATGGTCAAACAATCTCGAACTCAAAAATATTGGTAGAATACCTTCGATCGAGAATCTCGAAGATCTCGATATCGGTCCGATCTCTAGTTTTATGAATACGGCATCCAATCAACGCAAAAAGAAGTGATTTCAAATTTGGAGAAGAATTAAAGTTTTAAAATTTGTAACAATAGATGGAGGGATTGGGGGGAGGTGCTTTTCAATTAGCGTTCCCTTTTTCTTTCATTTCCACTCTCATGGTCACATTGCTTAATTGGTATCTTTCTCGTAATATTCGTCCAAGTATTTACGATGTTTGCCATTTTCCATTTCCTCTTCAAAGTTCAACTGATTAAGATTACCCTTCGGCGAAAGCATGGGCTCATTTAAAAAGTCGGATTCATTCTCGAAGTCGAACTAAATGTTTGTAAATCAAAAAATGATCATTTTTTTAATCAAATTTATTTGTTCGCACCTCAGTGTCAAAGCCTGCAGCTTCACTCAACCCGAACAGAACGCGGTAAGCGGCTTTAATCGCTTCCATTGCTGAGCTCAATTGGAGTTCGCGGCCACCGCCCGTCACACGGAACAGCGGCTTCTCCACTTTAATTTGTTTGTTAGGAATATTTGCTGAACTCGTTGAACTTGACGCTTCTTTATGGTTCTCACAACTTTTGAGGTATGCATCTACGGCCAATGCCTTCACTTTCCAACTTTCACAAATTTGCCTCAGTTCAATCTGGTCTGTTACGCCATTGATCGTCGTCACCCCCTTATCGCAATCCCATTCTTTTATCATACTATGCCAAAAGGACCATTTGCTCTGTGCCAATGCCTTCGCCAAGTCTTTCTCCTCCGGAGTGCCGTCTTTGATCACCGCAACAGAAACCGAGTAAGTGATCATAGCGATCAGAAGCAGAATGGGCATCCAATCTTTTGGAAAATGAGCCATTTTTAATAGTTTAGTTTTGTTAATGCTTCTACGTTGGTGAAATGCCTATTTATATTGCACAATTTTCGTCAGTAGTTGGTTGTTGTTTATGACGAAAGTGGCATTATAGTAATCGATTATGTCATCCCTTTCAATATATAAAATTATTTTTTATAAATATAGTTAATAATAATTATATTAATGAACGATTGATTATGTTAACGCTAATATGCGTTTTCCGGCAAAACATTTTAAGGCGCCCGTGATTTTATATTAAAATACAGCAAACGCTTAGGCATCTTCGAGCATCTCAACAGATTGAGCAGACGACCGGAATTCCTGGGATATCCCGGGCGCGATTAGAATCCGGCATTTAAAAATGCCACTTTTCTAATTTTTTAAATTTTTCTCAGGAATCCCTTCCGGTGATTGTGGCCTCCATCTTGCCTTGCTATTGGGTGTACCGTGATGTGGTCAATTGGACCCAAAATTTCATAGAAAATTGCATGATAAAATAATCAGATTCGATCTGATAGAATCCTTCTCATATACAGTTCATTTGTAGGCCAAAAAGACGAGATTTTAAATTCGTATCGTGTCCAAATAAAAATTTAATTAGAATTTTTGAATCATAATTTGTAAACGATAGAGAGGCAGGGTTTTTGGCATTAAATTCGTATATTTTGACGAACTAAAAATCGTTCCTGATAGGCTGATCCTGATTTTTCAGTCGCTATTCCTGATTTTTGGGTTTTGCCGATGGCCACCCTGACAGAGAAGGCGAGAATTCCCCGTTCCTCGAGGGGAGAAGACACAGATATGCCCGGCGGGGGCGTGCCTTCCCTGACTCAAAGTGATCATTGATCAGCCCTCTCTCTCTCCTCTACATATTTTGCTTGTAAATTGAATGTTTGCTGTTGATGTTCATCATCAAATGAAATAGTTGTTTTTCTCAGTTAAATAGCATCGATCTAATTTTTTAATTTAAATTTTTTAAGTTCTTAAAAATGTGTTACACCTCTCGGCACATTTATGCCCTTCTCAGTAAACTCCGTTGTCGAACCCCATAGGGTGCACTGCTTGGTGAGGTATGTACAAACCCCCCCACTTTTGGTTTGGTTTGAAAGTCTTTCAAAATTTTATTAACTTAAAAGTGTCCGCGGGGCTCTATTTTCAACCTTTCCAAAAAAAAGGACCTATTCCAGGGGGGGGGGCTTTATTTTAAGAAATACGGTAGTGTCATGGCTCTCAGATGACCTTCGAGAAATTATGGCAATCGGCTCTAAAAATATGGCATTTTTATTGCAAACAGCGCCGCGCCGCCCATATCCCTCAAAAAGCTTCAGCTTTCCCCACAAAAATGACCAAAAAGGTGGAAGTGTCGGACCTGTTCCATTGTCTTTTTCGTCCCATAGCATCTTTCTTGCTAATTCGTGTCATGTTTTGCGCAAAAGAGTTAATGGATGCGCATTGTGCCCTCCCCCCCCCCCCCAGATTAGTTCCTGCACTGTTGATCCCCGGGAATTGGGGGGGGGGGAGGGGTGGGGGGGATGCCCGGGCCCTGGGCATTGGTGTCCGACTCTCCGAGACTCCAACAATTGAAGAGCCTTTATTCCGCAGGCTTCCATCCTGCACAACAACCGATCGAAAAATGAACAGAGGGGTGAAATGATTGATCGCTTGAACAAAGCAGGGGGAACAGGATGAAGCAATTTGAGTGGCTTATTGAAATGGATAAATGTGATCAAGAAAAGGGGGGTAAAGCCCAGCAGTTCTTTGAGCGGGCAAATACATGGAGAATGCCCTGAAGAAAGTCTTACAACTTAAAAGTCAAAACACGGCAACAAAACGGTAAGTGCCAAGCTCGTCAAGATTTCCATTTTCTCTCCAGTACCATTCTGATCACAGTCTCTCTACCGCATCGTTTCACTCTAATCATCCCGATGATGATGACTTTTTCGTTGCCGTATTGCCCCCACTGTCGAGCTGTCCGTACACCATGATGCTGATGATAATGATGATGATAATGAGCGCTCAGTTTTCTTCACTTTTAACTTTGCCTCCTCACATGGGTCCTGCAACGGCTTCAACTCTTCCAACTCGTCCGGATACATCTTCACCATCGGGTCACGAATCAAATAATTGTAATGAAAGAATACATTGGCAACATTTTTTTCTTCATGCATTTTCATTGTACTTTTTTCATAGGACAACTCTAGCAACCGTATGTTCTCCCACCATTTGTTGCCCACCTTTTTGCTATATTTTCTTTTTATTATTATTAACTCTTTGCATATCATTTCCATATCTGAAAAATATTAAGTTTGTTTTTTATAATTTTTTGTTTTTTATTAAAATGGTGCCCAAAATGATGCCCCGTGTCAAACTGAAAGCCAATAATGTTTTAGATAAACTGACCTAATCCAAGCTCCTGAACGCTGTCCCAATATTCTAAAAAACATTCGTTCAACTGCTTCAACTCCGCAATTTCATTTTCAATTAACTTTTCATTTTTTATTTCAAACTCATGTTTGGTGTTTAAACGATCTGCAATTTTTACTCCATTTGTTTTAAATATGTTCAGGTAATTCTTATTGCAATATCCCTTCTCTTCCAACTTCAGCTGATTCAGAAAACCCGTCGGCGAAATCATTGGGGCGTTTGAAAATTTGGATTCATTCACAAAGTCGAACTAAATGTTTGTAAATCAAAAAATGATCATTTTTTTAATCAAATTTATTTGTTCTCGCACCTTTGTGTTAAACCCTTTAGCTTCTCTAAACCCGAACAGAACGCGGTAAGCGGCTTTAATCGCTTCCATTGCTGAGCTCAATTGGAGTTCACGGCCGTCCGCCACACGGAACAGCGGCTTCTCTTTTTCTTTAATTTGATTGGCCCTAATATTTGGTGAAATTGCTGAACTCGACGCTCCTTCATGTGTCTCATTAGGACATGCATTAGCGGCAAATGCCTTCACTTTCCAACTTTCACAAATTTGTCTCAATTCGTCCTTGTCTGTTACGCCAATTTCGTTGGGCTTGATCTCCATCTTATCGCAGTCCCAATTTTCCATCATAGTGCGCCAAAAGAACCGTCTGCTCAGTGCCAATGCCTTCGCCATGTCAACCTCCTCCGGCGTGCCGTCTTCGATCACCTCAACAGAAACCGAATAAGCGATCAAGGTGATCAGAAGCAGAATGGGCAGCCAATCTTTTGGAAAATGAGGCATTTTTAATGGTTTAGTTTTGTTATTGCTTCTTTATTGGGTGAAATGACTATTTATATTGCACAATTTTCGTCAGTAGTTGGTTGTTGTTTATGACGAAAGTGGCATTATAGTAATCGATTATGTCCATCCCTTTCAATATATAAAATTAGTTTTTATAAATATAGTTAATAATAAAATGGCATAATACATAATATCGATTATATCATCCAACTTCCGCTTGGTCCAGCCAGCAGAACGCATGTCTCAACAACAACAACAAAACGGGCCTTACACTATATTAACAAATGGGCTATGGATTTGGAAGAATTTAGGGGTGAATTCGGCCAAAAAGGCCTAAATCAGCGAAAGCATTCAAACATTGCCTTTATTGAGACCTCTTCTCCCATTAAAAAATTCAGAGACGATTTTCATAGTCCAGTGGCACACACTCTCGAAAACATACAAAAGAATTTAAAACAAATCGAATGGTCGGTCGTACGGGCTGAATTTAAATTTAATATTTCAACTCTGGCCTGTGGGCCAGTAGCAAGCAATACCAAAAAAACCGGGAACGGGATTGGCCGGGATTGTGAAAGCCGGGATCGAGATCAGCATCTTGAACCGGGACCGTATCGGGATCGGAATTTCGAAACCAGGATCGGGATCGGGGTTGCTGAACACAGCGGAAGTTGTTGGATGGCGTGCGGACCGAATGCAGACCGGGACTTCAGACTTAACCAATTCAATTTGAAAGCTTGTCGAGATGAAGCTATAAGTTAATGCTAAAGTTTTGCGATTAGACAAATCTAAAAAAATTATGACCAAAAAAACCAATCGCAAAACTTTAGCTTGACAATAACTTCGTCTCATCAAGAGCATTCGAATGGCTATAATAATGTCTGAATCGGTTAAGTTTGAAGTCAGTTATTGCCCCGGTCTGCATTCGGTTCGGTAGCCAGTTGGATGATATACCTAATCGATCATTTTAATGCTATTTTATTATAAATTATATTTATAAAAGAATTTTATATATTTAAAGTTTCTATAATGCCACTCATCATAAATTATATTCAAAGAAAAGATTTTATATGGTAATCATTATGGTTCAAAATCCTAAGATGAAAATCAGTTTTTGGGAAAAACTGAAAAGCTGAATAGATATTTTAAAAACGGAAATTGAAAGACTTCTAATCTGATTTTAAAATTTAAATATTTTAAAATTTATTTTCTCAGGAATCCCTTCCGGTGATTGTGGCCTCCATGTTGCTTTGCTATTGAATGTACCGACTCGTCCACGGCGTGCCAATTTGACAAAAGTGGAGGTACACACTTTAAATTGCTTAATATCCTCATCGTAACTGATCAGAAATTTTGATCAAATTTATTTTGCAGAAATGAGGTGATCAACTGGATGTTGGCGGAACGCCAAAAGAGTGCCAATTCAAATTCAACCCATCCATACCAAGGGTGGTTTGACTTGCATGCCAATGATGACTATGCCAAGTCGGTGGACGAAATGTTGGCATTGGCGGACGAATTGGCAGATGAAGCGGATGAGAGGACGCGGAAGAAGATGGAAGCCGCTTTTGAGCGAGGCTTCCAGCTGGAATGGATGTTCTGGAAGTCCGCCTACGAAATGGAGGAATGGGGCATTTAAATGGCAAAAAAATTGGACAAAAAATTTCATAGAAAATTGCATGATCAAAAACAAAATGATCAGATTCGATCTGATAGAATCCTTCAATATACAACTCATTTGTAGACCAAAAAGACGCGATTTTAATTCGTATCGTATCCAAATAAAAATTTAATTAGACTTTTTGATAAACGATAGAGAGGCAGGGTGGCCATAGTAACTTATTTGTCAGGTTTTGCTGATTTTTCAAAAATGTGGAAATTTCACTGAAAGATCCCAAAATTTAGTTAAATATTGGCCAATGTCGAAAAGTCTGCTCTTTTGTTCAGTTAATTTAAATTTTGAGATTTGAACCACCCTGTAGAGAGGGCGAGAATTCCCCGTCCCTCGAGGGGGGAAGGACATCGATATGCCCGGCGGGGCGGGCCTTCACTGACTCAAAGTGATCATTGATCGGCTCTCTCTCTCTCTCTATTTGCTTGTAATTGAATGTTTGCTGTTGATGTTATCATCAAATGGAATAGTTTTCTCAGTTAAATAGCATCGATTTAATATTTTTAATTTAATAATTAATTCTTAAAAATGTGTTACACCCCTCGGCACATTTATGCCCTTCTCAGTGAACTCCGTTGTCGCGCCCCGTTGGTGCACTGCTTGACCAACCAAGTGGTGAGCAACTTCACCGCCAATGTACTGCTCGCGCTTGGCGCTGTGCCAGCCATGGTTTTAATGATAGTTTTTTGAAATTTAAAAAATAATATAAATTTTCATGTAATTGATCCGTCGGAAGTGTCCACATTTGTTGCCAGCGCCGATGCCCTCTCAGTGAACATTGGCACTTTGACATCAGAGCAGAAATGTGCCATTCAAATTGCCGTTCGAAGTGCCGTTGAATCTGGACGTCCGTGGGTATTGGACCCGGTTGCGGTTGGCCATACGCTGCCATTCCGAAGCCAATTCGCTGTGGAATTGGTCGAATTTTTTTAAAAATTTCTAATTCTTCAGACCTAAAAATTTTCAGTAAGCCTTTAAAAACAGATTCGAGAATGGCATCCGACGGCCATCCGTGCCAACGCTTCCGAAGTGATGGCATTGGATGGAATGTTACGGCGAGCTGTTGATGATGTAGAGTATGGAATGCCAGCTGATGTTGGTGGTGTACGAGGCCCGAATTCGAAGGTGGAAAGTTCTGCGGCGGTGGAACATGCAAAAGTATTTAGTAATTTTTAATAATTCTTAATTTCTGAAATTATTTAATACCTTCCTACTTAACTTGAGCGAGACGACCGGGACTAAAATTTCCTTTTTATTTTTGGACTGAAATTTACGCCCGGTTTTTTGTCAAAACTCCTTTAGGTATATGTTCCCTGCTTTTCCCAAGTCATTATCAAATTTGGCATTAGAAAGGACCAATCGAGATTTTCGATCGCAATCTCGGAAAATCTCGACGAGATTTTTTGAGATTCTCGATCGAAATCTCGATGGAACAATTTTTACCGAGATTTTTCGAGATTCGAGATTTTTTAAAGATTTTTCAGTGATCTCGATTTTGAGATTTTACGAGATTCAAGATTCTCGATCGTAATCTCAATCTGGTCTCTATTTGGCACCCTCTTAACAAACTAATTAAAACGTTAAATTTTTTGATAAAACCAATTAAAATTTTTGCAGAATTTGGCATTGTTCAGCGAAAGTCTTGTCGCGATGACGGGTCAACAGGACTTCATTGCGGATCACTGTTCGAATGCAATCATTAAGCTGCACAACGGCCACCCGCTGATGGCCAAAGTCACCGGCATCGGATGTGCCCTTTCTGCCAGCCTTGCGGCATTTCTGGCAGTGGCCAAATCGGCGGACGACAGACGCCTTGCCTGTTTGACTGCCCTGGCTGTACGCTTTAGGGGTCTAGCCACGAAATTTGATCGATCTCAGAAGCCCATTAGAGCAAAAATTATCGAATTTAATTTTTAATAAAAAATTTTAAAAGGGCCCAGAGGCGCCGAATGGCACCGGCGGGAAATTTAATGTAAAATTACCCGGAAAAGTCAAATTTACCGGAATAGAGAAAGGGGTCAACGTTCCGACAAATGCCCTTAAAAAAAGACCAAATCGCCTCTGGCGCTATGTCACTTTTTGCTTGTCCAATAAGGTCACTGCTGTTGCGGGCGAACTTGCGGCAGAAGAATCGCGCGGACCCGGCACATTTGCCGTGGCATATTTGGACAAATTGGCCAACCTAAGCGAGGCTGATCTGGAAAGGCTGCAAATTTCTTGGATGGGCGGTTAATTTTCTGTTTTTTATTTAGAATAAAATTTGATGATTTGTCCATTTGTTTATCATTTTTTGTTACTTTTCAAAATTATTGTGGCATTATGTCCTTTGGCGTTATGTCATTTCATGTTGAAAATGTATCCCCCATTCAAAATGCTACCAAAGGACCTATCACTTTATTTGATTGTCGACCCAATTCTCTGTGGGGGCCATCAACAATGCGTGAGGCTGCTCAACAACGTCATCCCCTGCGGCGTCAACATCGTCCAACTTCGCGCCCCCAAATGGCACAAAGGCGCAATTTATGTGCTGGCCAAGGAGCTGTTGGCCATAACTAGGCATTAAGCCGACTTTTGTCTATATGAAAATGCCATTAATTAAAAATTAGGCCAAATGGCATTCCGCTGATCATCAATGATCACGTCGATGTTTCACTTGCCGCGGGCGCTGACGGAGTGCATTTGGGTGCCAACGATTTGCCGCCCGAGGCAGCGCGTGAACTACTTGGGCCCGATGCCATTGTGGGCTATTCAGTGTCCAATTATGCGCAGCTGGAACGTGCCACGAGACTTGGCAATAAAATTGACTATTTGGGGGTTGGGCCGGTCTGTAAAATAGAAAAAACATAATTTATACACCAAAAAAGTCATTTTCTAAAAATTTATATTTCTTTAATTTTAAATTGATTTGTTGAAATTATTAATAATTTTGCTTCGATTATTTAAAAGGTGTTTTCAACTCCAACTAAACCTGATCACGCCCCGCCAATTGGTATTCAGAAACTTCGGGCCATTTGTTCAAGGTGAAAGCAAAATTAACCAAAAAAAACTCTTTTTTAAAATCATTTTTAAAATTTGTTCAAATTTTTTCGGTCAGGACGAAAAAATTCAACCGATCAAAATTCCAACCAGGCAGTCCTGGTTGACATTTTGACTGTTTTAGGGGTTGGCATTTTGACTGTTTTAGGCCTGGTTGGCATTTTGACTGTGTTTTAGTCTTGGCATTTTAACTGTTTTTGGCATGGTTGGCATTTTAACTGTTTTAAGCATGGTTGGCATTTTAACTGTTTTAGTCATGGTTGGCATTTTGACTGTGGAATTTTGTCCTAGCGCCAATCTGGACCTTGTCCTTTTCACAGGTCAGTGCATCCGACGGTGGCCATTGGAGGAATAAATGCACAAAAAGCGGACGAAATAATGGCCGTGGGTGCGCCCGACGGATTGGCAGTCATTTCGGCAATTTGTGGCACTGAGGAGCCGGCAAAGGCGGCACGCGAACTGCGCGAGGCAATTGAGAAAGGGCGCGAAATGAGAAAAATGCTGCAAAAACTAAAATAAAAATGCATATAAAATTTAATGTTGTTGTTTTTGTTTTAAAATATATTTTAATTCGTGTCTATACAATAAGTGTTGTTTATATCTTAAGTTTAATCAGCAATGTAATCATTTTTAATTTAAAAAATCACTTTGATTATCTTCTAGAAACATATTTGTTTTTATAGATAATGCTAATCAGTAGTGATGCACGGGACCCAAAATTTACCGAGACTCCAGACCGAGACTTGATCTTCGAGACTCGATACCAAGACCCAAAAAAACCCTAGACTTTTCTCGAGTCGAGACCGAGACTCTCGTGCATCACTACTAATCAGTCCCAGACTTTTTAAATATTTTACTTTAAATCATTCGATTACAACGTTTGAATGTCCGCCCGTCGGCCTATTGTGCTGAGCATTGCCGGTTCCGACCCCTCAGGCGGTGCCGGCATTCAAACGGACTTGAAAACATTTGTGGCATTGGATTCCGACGGAATGGCAGCCATCACAATGCTCACAGCACAGAGTCCACAGGCAGGTGGGATGCCAACTCAACTTCGAGAAAATATGGCATTTTAATGAAATCGAAGGGTTAAAAATATGGCATTTTTGTGGCAATTTTCTTCTTAAGGAATTTTCAAAAAAAAAAATTATTATTTGGGGGGAGGTGGGTGGGTCGGGGAATTTTGAATTTTTGACTCAATTTATTAAGAGGTTTACAACCAAAATTTTGGAGCACTATTTTCGGGAATTACTAATTAAAAATGAGACTTTTTTCACAAAGCTCTTAATATGGCAAAATAATGGCAAATGTGGAATATGGCAAAAAATAAGACAAATTTCCAAACTTATGGCATTTGCTTTAAAAATAAGGCAATTTGGCATCCCTGTCTCCAGCAGTTCGGAATCATCAAATTCAGGTTGCTGAGTATGTTTTGATTTGTTTAGGCCGGTGTTCGAGCAGTACATGTGCCGCCCTCGGACTTTCTGAGCGAGCAGCTGAACGCACTGTTTGAAGACCGCGACAACTGTGCCGTGGACGCAATCAAAATTGGCGCCTTGGGCAATGTGGCCAATGTTCGCGCGGTGTCAGAGGCATTATGCCGTTGGAAACCGACCAAAAACATCGTGTTGGACCCGGTCATTGTGGCCACAGCAGGTGGCCACACATTGCTGGAGACAGAGGTGCTTAATTAAACGCTGTCAATATTGACACAAGAACAAGCTAAAGAAATATTAGATATAAATAAAAATGCTAATCTAATAAAAAAAATTTTAAATTAGGCAATGAAAGCTCTTCTGGACGAACTCGTTCCCATTTGTGCCGTTTGGACACCAAATTTGCCCGAGGCGGCCATGTTTCTTGGCACTCAACAGGCCAAAGATGTGACTGAAATGCAGAGACAATGCTGCGAATTGGCCAAATTGGGAGCAAAAGCTGTTTTATTAAAAGGCATACAATAATTTGAATTTTGAGAAATAAAAATTCAAAATTTGTCCTTTTTATAGGCGGGCATTTGTCAAACTCTGACGCGTGTACGGACATTTTGTTAGAGGCGGACGGTGCGGAACGCTTTTTTGGCACAAAACGACTAAAAGTCAGTGCCAAGAATGCCCATGGCACGGGCTGTCGACTGTCATCAGCCATCGCCGTCTATTTGGCTCGAGGGCATGGCCTAGGTGAAGCAATACAGTACGCCAAGCGCTACGTGGAACAGCAAATTAGCGCTAATTGACTGTGAATACTGTAGCTTTCAGTGGACGAGTAAATCGCCTCTTTATTAATTACGACGGCGCTTTTGTTATGCGCGGTGCATTTTCAAATGCATTTTGAAACGTTGAATTTAAAAATTAAATAAATTATTTTAGATTGGATTATATGACTAAAAACATGAAACATTGACCAAAAAACCCCAAAATATTGATCAAAAACTACGCCTTAAATATTATTAATAAAATATGCTAAAATTAACCAAATTCAGTCTTTGTTTTCCCTCTACATTTGTAAATGTACTATTTTCATGTTCTGGACAAAAATAAAATTTTTAGAAAATATCGAATCTTTAGTGGTACATTTTTGGTTAAATTGCATTTTTCTAAGAATTTTCGGGAAAAAGTGCCTAAAATATTGCACTTTTCTAAAGAATTTCCCATAAAATGCCAGCGAAATATTGATTTATTCTCAAAAAACAAAAATATTGATTTTTATTGACTAAAAGCAAAACAAAAATCGGGGGTAAAACCTGAATATCCGAGCCCT
Organism: Globodera rostochiensis; assembly: GCA_018350325.1. Lineage (NCBI taxonomy): Eukaryota > Metazoa > Nematoda > Chromadorea > Rhabditida > Heteroderidae > Globodera > Globodera rostochiensis. Next base: position 111,395 of record JAEVLN010000037.1, read on the forward strand.
AGTAATCAGCAGAGATAAAGGAGGATGATGGGCAATCGCGTAGGAGCCGGAGCTATATTACAACAACTCGGGTCACCTCGTTGATCATTCCCGACATTCCTTAGCCAACGGAGTTATATGAGAACAACTCGGAAGGTGTCGGGAGAAAGAATCGATCGATATACAAGAAAAATATTCAAAAATTTGATACAAAAGTAGGGGGGTTATTGTTTGAAATAGGGTTGTCACCCCTCCCCCCCCCCTCCCGACCCGTCCCCGAAAATATTTGTCCGAGTTTCCTCTACCCCGACAACATTTTCAACCCCAAAAATCCCCGACCCCGCAATTCTCAACCACGGCATCGGGGTTAAAAACCATAGTTTGAAATTGTTAGGCAGCCCTGGTGCCAGAGCTGGGGTGCTAGTTAAGGCTAGAGCCCGTTCGAGACGAGAATCTCGTCTCGAGATCTCGAAAAATCTCGACGAGATTCTCGATAAATCTCATCCTCGAGATCTCGTCTCGAATAAAACTGAATTTTGGAGATTTTTTCAAGAATCTCGTCTCGAATCAAGTCCGGGCTCTAGTTAAGGTACCTTTGGCTTCTAGTCTCAGGCATGGGACGGATTGCTAGTCAAAGCAACAAAACCAAATTCTACTCAGCTAACTTGCACAAAAATCCAAACTCAAAATAAGTTCAAATTTTTAAAAGAAGTGGAAGGAAGCATAGCCCGGATTTTTATGTTTTAACATATTTTTTTCGTGGATTCCTTACCATGAGAGAAGCTCAAAAATAGTTTTTGTTTTGAAAAATTTTTGAATTAGGGCGACTTTTTAGCACATATCAAAACATATTTTGAGAATATTTTTTAGCACATATTTACTGACATATTTTAAGCTTTTTCAGAGTTTTAGCACATATTTCGCCATTTTTCAAAAAATTCCTTATCAAAAATGCAATAAAAAACGAAAAATAACCCCTAAGGATCGACTTTTTAAAAATTTTCAAAAATGCACCCCTAAAAAATGACTTTTTCTTGGACCAAAAATCCACCCACAAAGATTCGACATTTTCCCAAAAATTTTTTACTTTTGATATTTTTTATAAAATTTTTAAAACATGTGAAAAATAGTATATTTACAACTGTAGGAGCAAAATTAATAAAGATAGATGAATTTTGAAGGTTTTTATGCATAAACTGACTAGATTTTGGCCCATTTTTGTCACATATTTTAGCACAAATTTTGGCATTTTTTGAGATTTTTAGCACATATTTTGGCATTTTTGAGATTTTTAGCACATATTTTGGCATTTTTTAGCACATAAAAACATACATATTTTGGGTTTTTGAGCACATATAAATCCGGGCCCTAATGACTAGGGTAGTAAATTACATGCACATGCATATTTTTTTCCTGAACTGGGAAGGGTCTGAAACGCACGAAAAACATGTTTTCAACTTGGTTTGAAGCTTCTAGAACGCATTTCCATGTGCCTATTTTGCATATTTCACGATTTATGTGCATATTTTTTCATTTTATGTGCATATTTTGGCATTTTGCAAAAAAAAATAGTGATCTTGGCAAGAAAAATTTGATTTTTTCATTTTTCTTAAGAAATTTTTTGAAAAAAGCGCAAAATAATCACAAAAGTTCAAAAAAAAGTCACCAAAAATGCCAAATAGTCACAAAAGTTCAAAAAAATGGCCAAAACACTTGAGGATTAAGGAAATGTATCTCATCAGTAGGGCCACGATTTATATGGACAAAAAATCTCGAAATATGGCCATAAAATATGGATGAAAAATTGCAAAATATGGACCAAATATGGGCAAAAACTCAAAATATGGACGAAATATGGATAAAAAAATTTTCAAATATGTATAGCAAAAAATGGGCAAGATTTCCTTCTAGAAGTAATAAGAGCAATAAAAATTTTTATAATGCAAATTACGGCATTTTAGAGAAAATTTTTGAAAATAAGCCGAATTTTAAAAATTTTCATTTTTTGGTGGCAGAATTCTTAGTCGAGAAAAGTCAATTTTTAGGGGTGCATTTTTTGAAAATTAGCAGAATTTTAAAAACTGTCATTTTTTGGTGGCAGAATTTTTTGTCGCAAAAAAGTTTATTTTTAGGGGTGCAGTTTTTTAATTTTAAAAACGGTCATTAGGGGTGTATTTTTTGAAAATTTTGAAAAAGTCGATCCTTAGGGGTGTATTTTTCGTTTTTATTGCATTTTTGTTAAGGAATTTTTGAAAAATAGCAAAATATGGATAAAAATATGGAATATGGATAAAAATCGCGAAATATGGAAAAATATGGAAAATATGGATTATAAAATGGGCTCTAGAAGCTCCAACCAAAGTTAAAAACACTATTTATGGCATTTAGTTGCCGTTTCAAGTGCGCAAAAAAAAAATATGGATTTCCATATAAATCGCCGCCCTACTTATTACATATTATGCGAATTACATGTTTTGGCCTGTTACTTTTACATATTACTTATTTTTTTGATTCGCCCGTTACTTATTACTAGGGCCCGGTGAAATCAAATTTCAGGACCCGGAACCGAATTGTCAGTTTTGAAAATTTAACGGAGGGATTTTTCTGAATAAATCCGGGTCGGGAAAAATCCGAAAAGGTCAAAAAACCCGGATTCCGGACCCGGAAAAATCTGACCGGACTCCGGTCCGACACCGGATCTCAAGAAGTAAAAAAGATTAATGTTTCTGCATTTTTTATAAAGCTGAGTTTTGCATTTTTACAATTCATCCAATTTTGCTGATGTCCACCCAGCCTCAAAAGTTTCTGCCCTAGTCGGGATTTTCTGAGGTGCGGGCGCCAGGCATGGACGCCGACAACCTCAAAAAATTTCGGAACTCGGAATTTCGCATCTTTATTAAAAATGTTTCTTAAATAGGTTGTCTTGGTTGAATAAATCAATTTACGAATAAAAACACTAATAGATCAACATTTAATAATAAAATTTTGGGCACAAGTCATTTGGGCACCGAGTCTTTAGGGCACCGAGTCATTTGGGCACTAATTCCGGATTTTTTTTTAATAATACATGACGAAATAGGGTAATACTGTGGTTTGTGGGCTTCGACCAAATGCGAACCCTGAACCCGAAAGTTCTAAACTTTCCAAATTTATTCGAATTCGGGCTCGGGTTCGCATTTGGTCGAAACGGAAGGCTACACCACCTGAATACCCCTAGAAATACTTTTTTATTGACTTTGAAACATAACATTATTTTTTCAAAACAGGGAGCCCACAAACCACAGTATTACCCTATTTCGTCATGTATTATTTAAAAAAAAATCCGGAATTAGTGCCCAAATGATTCGGTGCCCTAATGACCGGCTCCGTTTATTTCTACCTGAATTTGTTAAGAGATTTGCAACCAAAATTTGAAAAATACGGTACTTCCAGGAATCAGAGAGATCAACTTATCTGGGACAAAATATGGCAACCGTCTCCAAAATAGTGGCATTTTTATGACATTGAGGGATCAAATTAGTGGCATTTTCTGGCAGTTTTCTTGAGGAATTTTCAAAACCCAATTTTTTTTTGAAAATTCTGCTTCACTTCTGGTGGGGGGGGGGAGGGTTGGCCGAGAAAATTTTGAATTTTTTACTCTTATTTGTTAAGAGATTTGCAACCAAAAACTTCAAATTGTAAGAATCAAAGAGCACTTTTTTCGGGAATTCTCATTTTCCCTTAAAAATAAGAACATTTTCACAACGTTCAAAAAAGGTGGCAAAATAGTGGCAAATGCAAAACTGTGGCAAACATAGTGGCAAATTTCCAAAATAGTGGCATTTGCACTAAAAAAGGTCAAATTGTACTCCCTGGTCATACCTATGTTATTTTTGAACATCTGAAGTTTTTTGGGAATTCCCACATTCACACCGTCCAAATCTCAATCGTGGCCCTACTCATCAGAAATTTTAACCAGTGTTGAATGAATTTGAAGAATTTTGGGGAGATTTTATATTGAATTAGAAAAATTTATGTGCATATTTTTTATTTTTATGTGCATATTTTGCAATTTTTCGTGCATATTTTATGCGCATATTTCAAGATTTTATGTGCATATTTTTGGTCACCCTAGTTATGACCACTAAACCCGCGGTTAACCGTCGCATCCGTTGTTTTTTTGATAGACGATTTGCCTTTATAATTTCTTTGACTTTATTCACATTTCACCAAATGCCACTTATCTGTCCCCGGCGGCGTTCATTTCAGTGCCCACACTTCAGTGCCGACACTTCAGTGCCGGGACTTCAGTGCCGGGACACTTCAGTGCCGGGACTTCAGTGCCGGGACACTTCAGTGCCGGGACACTTCAGTGCCGGGACACTTCAGTGCCGGGACACTTCAGTGCCGGGACACTTCAGTGCCGGGACACTTCAGTGCCGGGACACTTCAGTGCCGGGACACTTCAGTGCCAGCAATTAAAAGAACATAACTTTTTTTAAACTCAACCAAATCAAACAATTAAGATGTCATTGGAAAGCACTAAGCTTTTAAAAGCTATTGTTAAGCCAACGCTAATCAATTAAAAAATTCGTAAAAAGTTATTGCAATAAAACTGATAAAAAGCCCCGATTTTGGGTGTTTTTCACGCTGAACTTCTTAAAAACGAATTGAACCGGCTTGGCTTTTTTTTGTACGATACTTCTCATTTAGAGCTTTCCAATGACATCTTGATTGTTTGATTTGGTTGAGTTTAAAAAAAGTTATGTGCTTTTAATTGCTGGCACTGAAGTGTCCCGGCACTGAAGTGTGGGCACTGAAATGATGTGTGCCGATCTGTCCCAGTGGCTTAGTGTTTTCTGGGGCGAGGGGGTGTCGGCGGTGTCGATCAGGGTTGCGACGGATTGGAAAAAAAGTCGGATACGGATTTTGGATGATCCCTCACAACCCTGGTGCCGATAGGCGCCGCCGAGAAAATTTTGAATTTTGACTTAATGTTAAGAGATTTACAGTAATTTTTTAAAAGACTTGACAACGATATTTGTCAAGAAAGTTAGTGCCTTAAATTTGCCAAATTTCGTTGATTTTGGAGCCGAGACCCAAAAACCCCGAGACTTTTCTCGAGTCGATACTCGATACCGAGACTCTGGTGCAGCACTACCGCCGACTCCCCGCCCAGCAGAAATCTTTAAAAAAATTCTTAGGAAAATGCAATTAAAACGGAAAAAAAAATACTCCTCATAAGTTTCCTGGGCTAGGGATTAAAAACTAAATGTCTTATGCTCATTTTTGTGTGGCATAGGGTGGTGACCGGAAAATGCGTCAGTGATTAAAAAGTCGAGAAAAAAGTGTTTTTGTCGGATTTAGGGGCTTAGACTACAATTCTAACATCCATTTCTGGCGATTTCGAACCTCGAACCAAATTCGAATTAATTTTACAAAAATCCAGTTTGGTCTCAAAATCATTCAAAAGTATGAACTCGATATTACTTTCGTTGAAAGTGTCTCGAATCCCACCCAAGCCAAAACTTCCCGAATCTCCTAACGTCTTAGGCTAAGCCTAAGCTAGACGCATTTTCCACTGACGCATTTTCCGGGAGCCCATAGGGTACCCTGTTGATCGGAATGTCTCGTTTTGCTTTTGTATTAAAAATGCATTTTATTTGATGTTAAAATTGCGTTCACTTTTATTTTCCGATTAAATTATTACAAAGGTAATTTTGATTTGATTGGGGATATGTTGGATAAATTTGATCAAAATGTCGATAAAACTTTTTTAGAAAGGCGACATGCATTCACAGCAAAAATTGGTTCAAATGGAAAAGATGGAACAAATAAATGAATTGGGCTGATGTTTTGACGAGTATAACTTGAAGAAAATTTGAGAATTAGCGCAAAAATTTTCAATAAACGCGAATGATAAAGTGCTTTAAAAAATAGAAACAACACACAAATTTCTTACGTCACGCTTCTTCTTGTGCCGCGGCATTTCCTTAAAGTCATTTTTTAATTTGCCGCTTTTCAAAGTTAAAGCTTCAAAAGCAATTTAAAGTGGAGCACGCTTCCGGTCTGAATTCCCCCCCCCCCCGTCCGCCCGAATCCCCCCACAGCCAAATGTGTCTCGAATGTCCTCAACGTCTTAGGCTAAGCTTGGTCTAAGCTAGGCTTAGGCCTAGGCCTAACGAATCCCAACCCAGGGTGGCTTAGGCCTAAGTTAGGCATAATATTAGCTTCAGTACAAGACTGAATCAGGCATCGTGGAGGGATTCAGACCGGTAGCCGTGGAGCAAGTTCCCAAATTTGTACGGTAAAGGAAAAGCTCATCCAGACTAGAGGGGGAGGTCCCGGGATCGGGATCCCGCGAGATTAATCTTCGATTATTGTTCCATTTACATTAATTTTCCGATTGGCAGCATTTAAACGACGAAGTTTTGTGTCACACCCCATCCAGCCTTCGTAGTCATCAGAGCTGCAAAAGCACGTGAAATTTTCGTTTTACACTCTTCCAGAACCAACACAGAAATTTCCACGGCAGGTTTCTTCTTGTGCCGCGGCATGTTCTTAAAAGTCATTAAATTTGCCGCTTTTCAAAGTTAAAGCCTCAAAAGCAATTTAAAGTGGAGCCAGTTCCCAAATTTTACGGTAAAGGAAAAGCTCATCCAGACTAGAGGGAGGTCCCGGGATCGGGATCCCGCAGGATTAATCTTCGATTACCGAATCCAATTTTGTCTATCATTTGCGATTGACAACATTTAAAGTCGAAGCCAAATCCCATCCAGTCTTGGTAGTCATCAGAGCCGCAAATCACGTGAAATTTTCGTTTTTTAGCACTCGTCCTTCGCTCGCAGTTCCTGGATCAGTTCGGTCTTTGCGCGCAGTTCCTGGATCAGTTCGGTCTAAAAAAAGAGAAGATAATAATTAAACAAAAATTAATACGGCAAAATATTACCGTATTCTTTTTGACCAGTTTAAATGATTGTTCAGGATCGGAGCAGCATTTATACTTGAAGCCTTCTTTGCAGCAGAAACTGGCTTTAAACGCCTCCGTTTTGATGCACCCAATGTCCATCGGCATGGGATTGCGCCGCCGGCATGTTTGCATGATTTTTCCAGTTTTTGTTCAGGAAGCAATGTCTTCATAAAGCATCGATAAAAAACTTTATCACCAGTTTTGTTGTTGATAAAGTTTTTTATCGATGCTTTATAAGACATTCATACGGTAGCCTTCGGAACCTAAAATGAAAAAATTGCATGTGGAGAATCACTAACATTTGCAAACGCAAAAAATTCCTAACTTTTACAGTGCTGGGCCTTTTCGATGGCACTTTTTTGCCGACAATATAATGGCACGATTTAACGGAATAATACCATCTAAACGTTATTGGAGTTTAAAGTAAGCATAGGCTAACGATTTTTTGAATTATTTTGTATTTAAAACGTTCGGGTGGTATAATTTCGAGGGTTGCACGGTCCAATTTTAGTATCGTTTTTGGTTTGGGCTAATTTTCGGCTGGGTTCAAGCTAGGGTTCAGCCCCGACCCCTCGGGGGCAAAGGACTAAATTTGGTCAGTTTTAGCGCATTTTTTAGTCCAGATTTAGGCACTTTTTGGGGATTTTTAGTCCATATTTTGGAGGTTTTAGCATTTTGGGGCTCGGAGTCGGGGTTCGGGATCGGGGTCTGAACCCTACTTCAAGCTAATAAAAAATTTTCGTTCTAAAGGTTTTCACGGCCCGCACCCAAACTGAATTTGTGAGAGTTAAAGCCGACTATTTATGCGCTTTTCCAGCCAATGAGCATACGACACACAAATCGTCGACAGACTTTCCCAGGGGCAATCGAAAACGATTTGAATAATTACGGAGGACGAACCCAACCACTCACTCACTGATCGCCCCACACAAATGGACTCCGGGGTGATCGGCCAGCAGCTGTCCCCCTACGCAAATGGGCTTGGAAAGTGACGGGCGATGACTTTTCACATCGGGGGCGTTCAAAAAAACATCAACGCAAAATAATTCAGGAATAAATTATATAAAAATGTAAAAAAGATTTTTTGAAATAAAAATTAATTACCTATGTGATCATTGACAAAAGATAGTCATTGTGACCGATGCGTTCTCAAAGTTTAAATATCCAAAACATTTCATGAATCAAAAAGTAATAATCATAAAGATTTGAAAATTTACCTTCAAACTAAAAAACGATTGAATTCAATTCAAAATCAAATGATTACTATTTTATTTAGAAACATGGGAAAAAATGTGTTGATATTGTATTTGCAAGTTTTTTTTGTTGTGTTTAAGGCTATTTGCTTCAAAAATTAATATTCAATTCATAGAAATAGAACTATATTGGAACAGGGATGTGCTCTGGTCGACTTTTTAAAAACCAGAAACCAGATCAATGATCAAAATTCACAATATTCAAATTTGCATTCAAAAACAACAGCTTTCGAACATTTAGAATAACTGGGGAAAAGTTAGAGATTTAGGGGTTCATTAGGCTTAGGCCTAAGCGACCCTGGCTTGGGGGAATTACAAAAAAAACAAAAATTATAAAGGGAAAAAAACTTTTAGAATATCGAGAAGGCTCCACAGGGTTTCGCGTTAATTAAATTAAGATTTGTCGGCGCCAAAATAAAATTATTTGTGTGGGCGCCGAACTGCTCGCGCCGAAACGGCGGCGCCGAAACGGCGGCGCCGAAACGAATCCGCGCCGAAACAATACCGCGCCGAAACGGCGGCGCCAAAACGAATCCGCGCCGAAACGGCGGCGCCGAACCGGTCACGCCGAAACGACCGGATCCGAATTCTCCTTGGATAATAAAAATTTATCCTTTATTCACGCCGCCCATCTCCAAAACATATCAATGTGATAAATGTGTATTCCATCAAATTCCGTTCGTCCGCCTGTTCATGGTAAAATCTTTTCCGTCGAATCATATACCAATCGATTCCTCTTGTCGAGCTGAGTACGAATCTGCAAAAATTTTTGCGCGGAAGCAACTATGAAAAGTTATTGCCCCTCAAAGTTGGCCAAAAACCATAGGGGGGACCCTTTTGGTCAACATTTTTGGAAAATTTTTTATTCTGAAAATGGTCTGCAAATATGTTATTTGATACGCTGATTACGAATTCGTCAATAGAAAATCAAAATTGAGCATTTAAAGCGGGTTTTGAACCGGTTTAAACTTTTGAAAATTAAGGAAAAGGCAACTTTTAAGTAACAAAAGCCAGATATAATAATGTAAGGCCGTGTAACGGCCCGACAACAGCGAGCATGCGGAGACGGAGCAAGTAGTGCGGCAAGACGGAGGGCGGAGGAAGAAGTCTGACGAGCGCCACTGGGGGGCGAGCGCGCGGGGACCCGCGGAGCGCGCTCGCGCGAGACCCCCAGCCGGGTCACGCGCAGACTTCTTCCGGAGCCCGGAGTCTCGCCCCATCTACTGGCCGCCGTAGTCGAGTGTGCGGTACCTTTGGCTGCTATTTTCCACCTTACTGTCTAACTTTTCCGTTATCCGGCTTTTGTTACTTAAAAGTCGCTTTTTGCCTAATTTTCAAAAGTTTAAACCGGTTCAAAATCCGCTTTAAATGCTCAATTTTGATTGTCTATTGACGAATTCGTAATCAGCGTATCAAATAACATATTTGCAGACCATTTTCAGAATAAAAATTTTTTCCAAAAATGTTGACCAAAAGGGTCCCCTCTATGGTTTTTGGCCAAGTTTGAGGGGCCATAACTTTCTTCATAGTGGTTTCCGGAGCAAAAAAATTATGCCGTTCGATTTCTCTCGACGAGAGGAATCGAATGGTATATAAAATGACCGAAACCCTCAGGTGGTAGTATTCTTGACTTTTTCCAAATTTACATTTACAGCATTGATACATATTCTACAAAAATAAATAATGCAATAATTTTAATGGACAACATAATTTCCTAATAATTAAAATTTGTTTTTGGAATTGATAACCAACAACCTCCACAATTATTAATTATAAAATTTCCATTTGCTCTCCAAAATGTTAATAATAATAATTAATTGAAATCTGCATTTGTAAAAATTCGATTAAAAACAAACCATTTAAATTTAAATAATTTCGATAAAACGGATCATAAGGGCCCAGACTCCAAATCAAACAAAACCAAATTTTTATAGGTTTCGAGAATACGTCCATGCTTGTCAATTTGGTAATTTTTTGTCAATTTAGAACTAAAAGATTAAAGACTAACTGTCAAATTTATGACGATTTGCCAATAAACAATACCATACCTATTCAATGTTTAAAAATTTGGACACGGAAAGGAATATGTTTTTGTCACAAAAGCCATATTTTGGCATTTTTCTCTGTTTTAATTTTGTTAAATTAAATATAAATGTTTCCTTTTTAGATGGTAATCTCATATTTGGGTTTTATGGACGGAAATGAATTTAATTGGGCAATTCGGGCGATAAAAAGAAATGTTAACATTTTCAAATTAAATAATACCGTAATAAAATGTCAATACTAGCGTGCAGGGGGGTACGGTATTTGTCAACTGCTGCAGAAGGTAGAGAAAAAGAGAGGGGGACGCGAGAGAGTGAGACGAATCATAATATAATTGGTGGCAGACAACTAGAATAGAATATCAAAAGGAGTGTGTGGTACAAAGAAAGAGAGAACATAGGTATATATGGGTAAGAGACGCAGGAAATGTCTATACATTTAGTACTAAAAAGAGAGAGAAAACGATAAAAGCAGAGATAGTGTAGAAAGGGAATAATGGAAAATTGACATATTAAATTATACACACTGTCCACATGTTTTATTCGTTTACTAAAAACAAGAAATATGGACTATGCTGGAATAGACGCTATGGGCATATAATAAACAAAATGGTTATATAAGGCCTGAATGAAGCGCGTGCGCACAATGTGTGACTGCTTTTGTAAAATGATAATGGTAAAAATGATCAAATCTTTTTGAGAAATCAGAATAATTAATAGTGAATGACGCGACCGGACCGATCCGGACAGTTTGGCGCGATCAGTTCATAACTTAGTCATTACAAAAGCAAATCAAAGCGAATCGGTATTATCCAAAAACTCTCAATATGTTGAACCTTTTAACAAGCAAAAGCTAGTCGATTTGACTTTTTACAAATAAGTTATAGCTCTTAAAACGTGTAAAAATCTCAAAATTTTCGTGCCAAAACCAAGATTCTTGGATTTTGGACAAATAACCAAAAAGTTATAAACTTTCAAATTTGTCGGTGCCAAAACGGGCCGTCGCCAAATTGACCCTCCGACCGTGAAGGATTGAACCTTTCAAAATATAATTTAAAATCTAAAACAATTTGCTACGAAAAAACTTCCCTGGCAAACTTGAATTTTGCCGGTAAAATCAATTTTGTGACCCAAAAATTTTAGAAAATGTGATCAGATCAGCTGGGTGATTGGATAGTCTGATGCCATAACATTGAAACGAATCGTGCCAATTCTGCTTGGCTCAACAATTTTAAATTCAATTTTTAAAAAACATTTATCCGTTCATTGAAACGTCCATCTGTTGGTTGTTGTTGTTCAGCTGCTGTTGTTGCTGATCCGTCTTCATGCCGTCCTCGCCGTCATGCGATTGCGAATGATCAACTGTGCTTTGATGACGTTCTGTGCTCTTGCGAATTGTCGTCTTGGAGCCGTCCTCATTCGCCACCTCATAAGTCTCTTCCACAACATGCTGCTGTTTTTTTTTAAATTTAAATTTTCTAAATTTAAACTACTAAACACCTGTTCGTTTGCATGTACGTCTCCATTGAGTTGGCCATTCAGCACGGGTTCATCTCCATTTTGTGTCATGTCATGCTGCGAATGGACGACTTCTGTAAGATAAAGGAAGATAAAAAAATGGCTCAAAAATTTTGTTGGATTCCAACCCGGGAGGGATGTAACCGGATGCCGGACTTTTTGGCAAAACATCCGGGAACATATGCGGGGGGGGGGCGTTTGATTTAATTTGTTATGAAAATTGGTCCAAAAATTGAAAATGATCAGAAAAAGTCAATTTCTAAGATTTCCCGAAATTTCGTATTTCCGGGCATTTTTGGGTCCGGCATACCGATTTCCAGATTCTGGAGATTTTTTGGGAGCCGAAATTCTGGTGCCGGAACTGTTTTTTGGCATCCCGGTTACATCCATGATGTCAACCAGCCACTCACCGTGCACGACCACTGTTGTTTGCTGCGCAACATGCGGCTGTGCTGCCGTCTGTTGTTGCTGCTGATCCATTTGCGCATTGGGCATTTGTTGCTGCTGCTCTTCATCGTCCTCCTGCTGCTGTTGGTCCTGATACGGCTTGGAGCCGTTGGGCACCAATTGCACCTCCACCGCCTGTTGCTTGTGCACGGTTGTCGTTGTGATCGTCTTTCTCACCTGGGGCATGCCGTCAGCGGTGGCTGTGCCGTTAGGCGACTGTTCAGCTGCTGGCAACAATTGGGATTCTGTTTGTGCTTTGATCGCTTCTTTTGACGTTTCAGATGGCTCAGGTTGCAAGGCTGATTCCAAATAACTGAAAGTGAAAGTCCAAACATTTTGGGGCATGTGTGTAATCGGTTCAAGGAACGTAGCCGAGAGTTTTTTGATCCAGGATTTATGTAATTTAATTTAGGGTTAGTCCCCGACCCCTCGGGGACGGAAAAGTCGGAGGTCAGGGTTGACGATGTCGGGGAGGACCCAATTGTCGGGGTCGGGTGCACTTCATTCCCCCCCCCCCCGAATCGTTCCCACCCCCACCCCCCGCGAACCATTAACAATGCTGACACATTTATCCGACAGACTAAAGCTAATAAAATGGACATGCAACAAATGTAAGACATTCTTAATTTATTTCCCCTTTTCAAATTTTTTGTTTTCCGAATTTTGCAACATTCGTAATTTTTTATTCAAATTATTTTCACGATGATGCCTGTAGGCGCCGGCGGGCCCCTCCCCGTATTTTAAAAATTGTTTCTTAACAAATTAAAATTTCAAAACGGTGGCGCCGGTCGGGGGGGGGGGACGATTGAGGGGGGGGGGACGACTCGGAAGGAAATGACTCGGGGGGGGGGGAGGCCGGGGTTGACGATGTCGGGGAGGACCCAATTGTCGGGGTCGGGGAGCAACACTAATTTAATTGATCTCAGATCATTATGCCCTCTGTTCAAACGACAATTAGGTACATACATCGGGTATTGAGGCGTAAACGTGAATGGGCCTCCGCGCAAGTTGGCCTCGTCCGACTCCGTGATGGGCTGCGCACCGCCGGCAAATGGACGAAAAGCGATGTCTTTTGCATAGATCGGGATCGGATGCACTTTGATCGGGATTTCCATCAGAATATGCGTGCCCAAGGCAATCTGTCAATTTGAATGCCAATTTTTGTCCAAAATCAAAACAAAAAAATGTACGAGACGCACTTGTAGTGCATATTTGACACCAATGAACGGCACTTTTCGCGCACGAATGGTTGCCGTCGATGGTGACTCCAACAGCTTGGAGAAGCGTTGTTCACCTTCCTGTTGTACTTCATCGTCTTGCTGCTTGTTAGTAACGAATGGTTGCTGATCATCGGCTTCACCTGGAAATGAATTTAGATTAATCAAGCGATAAAATGCGCGTGATCAAGAACCGATCAGCCCAATCTAATCAGCTTTAAACATGACCTGGATCAAAAATTCTGATCAAATAAAGAAAGAGCTTGATCACATTCATCAAATTAATTTGATCAGACAAGGATACCTAACTTTTTTGTTCAAAAGAATCAAACGAATTGGCAATCCCTGGACTGACTTTGTATTGTCGGGATCACCGCCGGCACTCTGATGAACACCACGTTGCGCATGCCAACCCTGACCGGCCGCCTCCTTCCATGCTTTTCGGTCTCGGCTGCCAACAAACTTTTGGCATCCAATTTCCTTCCCGCCACAACTCTACGGCACAATGATGTCACTGCTTCAGGTGCTTTTGTTGACGCCCGAGGCGTTGTTTTGGATTGCTTTTTGTTTGTGGCACTTTTGCTCTTCCTTCCTCCGCCTTCCGACTCTTTCTCATTGTTAGTTTCTGGCACGGCATTGTCTGCATTTTTGGCAAGCTGCTCAGGCTGTTCAGGTTGGATGCGTTCGGCCCCGTCCAGCAGACGGACTTCAATCTGTATTTTAATAATTTATTAATTGGGGTTCAATAATTCAAAATCTATTTATTAATTGGGGTTTGATAATTCTAAATCTAAATTTTAATAATTTATTAATTGGAGTTCAATAATTCTAAAATATAATTTTAATAATTTATTAATTGGGGTTCAATAATTCTTTTTAATAATTTATTAATTTGGTTCAATAATTCTAAAATATAATTTTAATAATTTATTAATTGGGGGTCAATAATTCTAAATCTAAATTTTAATCATTTATATATTAATGAGGTTCAATAATTCTAAAATATAATTTTAACAATTTATTAATTGGGGCTTTGATAATTCTAAAATTATTTTACATGATCGACGGCATTACGCGCTGTTCTCGAATCGATGTAAAAAGCGCCGACAATGTCCTCACCGGGGGCAAACGCACTTTTGGCCAATTCAACTTCAGCACTGATTTTGTTTCGGCAGCAGCAGCCACCGAAACGGACCTGAAATTCAATGTTCACACAAAAAAAGAATAACCAAAAATCAAATTGGGGGTTTCCGGCAACGTATTAATTCACAATTTGGTACTTATTATTAGGGATGAGATTTATATGCACCAAAAATTGCGAAATATGCACATAAATTTTTCCAAATTCAATATAAAATTTCCCTAAATCCAAAAGACGGTTCCGGATTTTGGCGGTTCCGGAATCGGTTCCGGGAACCGGTTCCAAAAACGGTCCTAATTTTTGCGGTTCCAGGAACCAGTTCCAAAAAAACGGTTCCGGATTTTGGCGGTTCCGGAATCGGTTCCGGGAACCGATTCCAAAAACGGTCCAAATTTTTGCGGTTCCGGGAACCAGTTCCAAAAAAACGGTTCCGGATTTTAGCGGTTCCGGAATCGGTTCCAGAAACGGTCCTAATTTTTGCGGTTCCGGGAACCAGTTCCAAAAAAACGGTTCCGGATTTTGGCGGTTCCAAGAATCGGTTCCCGGAACCGCGGTTCCAGGACATCACTGCTAATAAGTACCCACAACTTTAAAAATTGAACGGATAAAAAGACATTACAAAATAAGTATTTGGGTTCCATGCTTTTTTGGTTTGTAAAAAAGGCAATGAATCAAAAGATTTGCTCATTAGAAATTTTAAAAAATCTCAAAACAGATTGAAGATTTTTCTATCGCTTAACTGTCCGATCAGCCGTGTACATACAGTAACGTTTGTTGAAAGCTTACCGTTTCCTTTTGCGTTATGGGCTCTGAGTGTGGCGGGACCAGATGATGAAGGTCGGGCGGGGACACAATGGAGAAAGCCTTCTTCACAATGAACTTTTCCTGAAAGCGCGAACAACTGACAAATTTTATATTGGCATTGAGTTAACATAAAATAACATAGTTGGCATTTTAATTCCTTGCCATTTTGGCGCGCTTCAGCATTTTTGTGCCATTATAGGATGGCTAGCTACAATTTTTGGAACATTTGATGCACTAAAACCATGGCATATTTAGGCGCTTCTAGTTATTTTAAAGCATTATTTGGCATTGTTGTGCCATTCATAAGGTTAGCTAATTTAATCCCATTTTAGTGCCATTCAAAGTTAGTTGTTTGGCATTTTGTGCCGTTCTGGTAACGGTGCAGCATTTAGGCACTTTTAAAGTAAAAATATTTGATGTACTTAAATCATGGCATATTTGGGTGCTTCTAGCTATTTTAAAGCATTATTTGGCATTGTTGTGCCATTCATTAAGGTTAGCTAATTTAATTCCATTTTAGTGCCATTCAAAGTTAGTTATTTGGGGCATTTTGTGCCGTTCTGGTAACGGTGCAGCATTTTGGCACTTTTAAAGTAAAAACATTTGATACACTAAAAGCATGGTATATTTGGGCGCTTCTAGCTATTTTAAAGCATTATTTGGCATTGTTGTGCCATTCATTAAGGTTAGCTAATTTAATTCCATTTTAGTGCCATTCAAAGTTAGTTGTTTGGGGCATTTTGTGCCGTTCTGGTAACGGTGCAGCATTTTGGCACTTTTAAAGTAAAAACATTTGATAACTAAAAGCATGGTATATTTGGGCGCTTCTAGCTATTTTAAATCATTATTTGGCATTGTTGTGCCATTATAGGTTAGCAAATTTAATTCCATTTTAGTGCTTTTTAAAGTTAGTTGTTTGGGGCACATTGTGCCGTTCTGGTAACGGTGTAGCAATTTTTGTGCAATTATAGGATGGCTAGCTACAATTTTTGGCACATTTGATGCACTAAAATCACGGCTTGTTTGAGGCATTTTGTGCCGTTCTGGTAACGGTGCAGCATTTTGGCACTTTTAAGGTAAAAACACTGACGCGCTTTTCCGTCTCCAAAATGGCACGGGCAAAGAAGCGAATGTGCGCCTCGGCACTTTCATAGCTGCTCTCGCAGCCGACCGGCAACGGACACTCAAAGGGCAATGAATAGGCAAAACGTGCGGCCCATTTGAAATGGCCCGGCTCGGGATGGCCCGGCGGTCGCTCCAATAGCATGAAATTTTTGTCGAAATAAATCTGAAAAATTTAAAAAAAAATGTTTAAAATGAATTTAAAATGTTTTAAAATTTAAATGTGTGTGTGTACCTTCTCAGTTTGGCCCTCTTTGTCCGCCTTTCTTGCCGCCCCAATCCACAACGCTTTACCTGCAAAATGTTTAAGCCCATTTTGATCAAAAAATATTTACATATTCTCTTAATTTAGCTAATAAATAAATAGTTAATTTTGATTTTTTTTTTAGTAATAAAAAAAATCGCCTCGGGCATTGCAAATTTTTTTGTTCTAAAAATGACTACGATTTTTTGTTTGAATTGAATTGGCGCCTACGAAATTGCGCTGCACACCTTTGAATTGCAGATGGATGGCGTTCAAAATGATCTCATTTTTGAGTTTGATCTTCAGCTGCCCACTGATCAGCTCGCCGCCATGGAATACCTTTGATCAAAATGATCAGAAAAGTGCCAAATTGAAAATGCTCTTTAATTTTGATAGTTTTTTGAATCCCTTTTTAGGGACAAGTTGTTGTGTTGTTTCACATTCATTATTTTCAAATTGTTTATTAAAAAAGTAATAGGTAATTTTAAACTTTAAATCATACAGAATTTAGCGAATTTGAAAAGTTTAAAAAAAAGAAGACAAATTGTCAAAATGTCCAAACATTTGTTCACAAACCGGCTCGGGTCCTGCGTCAAAAACAATTTCGAACTGCTCGAACACGTCGGTTTCGTGTGCTGAAGGTTGTGCAGCTGCTGTTTCGGATGGATTAACCATATCATTCACAGAGTGAAACAAATTCGTTTTTTTTTGTCTTAATTTGGTATTATAAAAAATTTAATTTAAATTGGACTTTTATGTAAATGTTGCCTTAAGGCATTGTTTTCAAAAATTAATGAAAATTGCCTTAATACTTTTTTAAAATTTTTATCTTGGGGTTACGACCGGACGATATAACCATTTTAAAAAGAATCAATCAAAAATGGTTTCTGAGTGGGGCCATTTTATTGGAATTTTTTTTTCGAAAACATATATTGGGGGGTATCATAACCCAAGCAAACGGTCCAAATCCAAGTGCAAAAAATTGATTAAAAAGGGGGTTCTTCGCCCCCTCAACAAACAATTTGTATTTGTTTGAACGCATATATTGGCGCCAATTTCCTTTTTGCCAAAAACAACGATATTTTCAAAACGCAAAATTGACAGGTCTTCTCATTAAACAAAACTCGGGAAAATCTAAAAATATGTACGTTTCAGTTTCTTGTTTATAATCTAATAGAAATTTGCATAAATTAATGAAAAGGAATAATTTCAAAATTTTGTGTATCCACTAGTGCTGCACGAGAGTCTCGGTCTCGAGTCTCGACTCGAGAAATTTCTCGGGTTTTTTGGGTCTCGGTCTCGAGTCTCGGGGTCATTTCTCGGTCTCGGTCTCGAGTCTCGGTGTCATTTCTCGGTCTCGGTCTCGACTCTCGAGTCTCGGTAAAATTTGGGTCTCGTGCAGCACTAGTATTCACTATATTTATTTTGACCGCACATTTGCCGCCATTAACTTTTTGCCAAAAAATATTTCAAAACGCAAAATTGACAGGTCTTCTCAAATAGAAAACCAAAAACTCGGGAAAATCTAAAAACGGACGTTTAAAAAGAATTTGCATAAATTAATAATGGAATAATTTCAAAATTTTGTGTATCCACTTTATTATTTTGAACGCACATATTGGCGCCATTAACATTTTGCCAAAACAACGATATTTCAAAACGCGAAATTGACAGCTCCCTTCGCCCCCTCCTTCACCCAATTAAGAATTGAGGTTTTGGACGATGAAATACGACGGATTTTGGGGGGTTGGAGGTTGGGGGGTTGGGGGGGGGGGTGGGTTGGGACGAAGAAAATAATGAGATTGGTGTGGGAGGGGGAGGCGGGGGGGGGGGGGGTGGTCGGAATCGGAAGAGTTGTTGTGGATGGATCGGGTGGGGGCTGAGTGGGTGGGTGGAAACTGGTTGAAGTGGAATTGATCATCGATTGAGTGGTGGCTCGGCTCGGCTGGCTGACGGGATTGGGGGGGGGGGGGTGGCGGCGGCCCCGCGGGCTGGGGAAGTTCGGCCCTTGGCCTGGGGCCAACATTTCATTCTCGTCCCTTGAATCTCGACCTTGAAATTCAATACTGGGGCAGAATGGGGAGAGCGAGGGGCGCTGTGATGAGGACGGAAAAGCAACAAATCTTCAAATCAATTCAAAAAGTAAAAAATTGATCAAAAACGGTGAAAAATTAAATTTTAAATAATCCCTTCCACCCCAAAAAACCTCACTCAATATGTTCTCAAAGTTCAATACTGGGGTCTTATAATCAGAATTGGAATAAATCGCCAATCATTTGGCAAAAATTGGTTCAGTAATATAAAAAGGTTCATATTCCTCATACCTTATAAGCAGGGTTCCCAGATTTGATGATTTATCATCATCTTGGTGTTTTTTGGAATGTCAATGATGCTAAAATTTAAAAATGATGATTTGATGATTTTTGCTGCTTTTTGTGTGTTTTGAGGATTTTAGTGTGTTTTTTTGAAAATGGCACTGGTGGAATGCAAAATTTTCTATTAAATTTTGAATATTTGGCGTAATGTTTTCCCATTTTTTTCTGTGTATTTTTTTAATTAAAAACCCACAGCGTTTCATTTTTGCATTTTATTACCGCATAACCATTTAGCCAAGAGTTTCAGCGAGATAGTGCACTGCTACCTCAAACGGTAATAAAATGCAAAAATAAAACGCTGTGAAAACCTCATTTCCAATTTTTTTTAAAGCAAAAAAGCAACACATTTTCTGCAAATTTAGTTGCAATCTCTTAACAAATCGAGTAAAAAATGCGAAAAATTTTCTCGGCGGCGCCTATCGGCACCGCCGACCCCCCCCCCCCGACTAAAAAAAGTATTTGGGAAAAGCGCGAGCAAAAAAAAACATGATTTTAGCAAAATGATGCTTTTTGGTCCCAAATGATGCTTTTTTATTTGCCAAATGATGTTTTTTGAAAAATTTCATCTGGGAACCCTGCTTATAAGGCTGCGGTCAGGGTAAGTTTGGCGCCGACAAGTTTGAAACGTAATAACATTTTTATTATTTGACCAATTAAAAATAATTTTGATATCATTTAAATGCCCTATGTTCTGTAGAAGCTAAAATTAAAACATTCTAATTCGGACTAATCTAAAAAAAAGTCATGAATTTCAGACATTTAAGCATAAAACATTTTAAAGAAAAGTCATATTGACAAACTTTCAATTGATCAATTAGGACAGATCGCGCCAAAACGATCGGTACCAAATTGCCCGGTTCCGTTAAGGCTGTGATGAGTAGGGTTGGGATTTTTAGGCTCAAAAAATCTTTAAGGGTGAATTGTGCAAAAAAGTTGATTTTATGTGGTTTTTTTGGGCAATAACAAATAATGTCCTATTAAGTATGAAGGGTCTTTGACAAGAAAAATTCGTATTTTATTACTTTTTTCTTAATAAATTTGTTGGAAAAATGGAAAATGGGTTTGATTTATTTTAGGATCGAAAAACCCCAAATAAGTATTTTTAAGTCCAAATAACCTTTAAAACAACAAAATTTCCGACTAAAAACATGTTTTTCGTGCATAACTCGCCAAAACAAAGCTGTAAAAAAATAGGAAGATTTTGTGGTCCAAAAAAAGAACATTAACAAAGTATAGAAATTTGATAAAAATATATGTACTTGCGCACAAAGTGTGCAACTGGCAATTTTTTTGAGCAAATCGGACTGGTTAACAGAAAATTGTACATTTCGGAGCACGAATTTTGAAGGAAAAAGACAATAATGTGACTAAATTTAGTAAAGAATTTTCGCAAAATCATGTTGTTTATTAATAATTCTACACATTTTTGCTTGAGCGATCCTTTTTATGTTCTATTTTAAGCTTCTGGCGAGGGGGGGGGGGGGGTCGGCGGCGAGAAAATTTTGAATTTTTGATGGAATTTGTTAGAAAATTGATTCAAAATTGCCAAAATCTGAGCCCCAGAAATTAGTATAAAAACTAATCATGCTGAAAACAGTACATTTCTTTAAAAAAAGTACATTTGGCAGTCCCCTGGGTTAAATTTTAAAAATTACCGATGAAGATGAAAGATGAAAAAATTCAAAAATTTCAACCGTTTGAAATAAAAAGGAAAAATGACATTTTAATTCCTCCCCAGGCCATAAGGCTAACGAATACCTGTATGCACTTGAAAACAGAATTTGGGGGGTAGGGGACTTTACTGAACACAGCGGCTCAAAAAACGAGATGTGTGCCAATAAATAGAGAGTGCGAGAGAATTAAACAAATTTCCTTTCTTTCTCTAACTTTCTCTCGTTTGGCGTTCTCTCTCACCTTTTTTTTTAATAAATATTTTGACCATCCCGCACTTCGGTTCTATGAACTTTTCTCTACAACTACTGATCCTCTCCAAACTTTCACCATCCCTAGAAAACAAAATAAGGAAATGCAAAATAGGTCCTTTTGATGTGAAAATAGGGTAGTTTCAGATGCGCTCAGAAAGACATCATTTTATTTTTTTACGATTATATATGAAGAAAAAACTATTCGCGGGGCAAATCATTCAAAAATTAGTGACATTCGAAAGCTTTTTACGAGTAGAAGCGATTTGTAAGCAAGAGCTAAGCGATTGGATAGCTCTGAAAAAAGTCAGGCCCAAAAAACTGATTAAGTCATTGTGCCAAGATGTGCCGACAGTTATAACTTTTTCCAAATCCATCCAAATCAGATGATCAAGATATTAATCGAAGGCCCGAATGCTCTAAAATCTTTCACCAACAAAAAGCTAAGCGATTCGGAAGGTTACAAAGCCTTGAAAAAATCATTTTTAAAATTGGTTTATGGGCCATAACTTTTTTCAGAAGTATCAAATGACGTACCTTATGCTTACATAATAAGTTCTACTCGTCAAGACTATGTCTGATTTGGGTGTGTATGAAGCAATAACGGAATTTGTCTCTTCCCAATTACCTAAATGAAAATTGATCTTTTCCGAACTAGAGCCCCAAAATTGAGCCGCTGTGTGAAGAAGCGATGAAAACAGAATTTGAATTATCGGATGAAAAATAGAAAAAATTAGCGGAATAATGAAGAATAAACAACTAAAATTTCCCGTATTAAAAATAAATTAAAAAGTAAATATTCAGAACACCAATTTCCTGTGCTGCAAAGCAAATAAATATAGACACAATAATTCTCCCAATTTTGCAGAAAAAAATGCATCTCCGAGAAGCATTGAAGCGAATAAAATTGTAGGGCGGCAGTGGGGGGGGGGCACGTTTTAATGAGACGGGGGGGGGCATCTCTTCTCAATGGACTCACTCGCCCTCACCCATTCATTCATTTATTTACGGGGGGGGGGGGAGTAATGGTAAATCGTAATGGGGGGGGGGGGGGATAATTTGCCACCATTTTCACACTAATCGATTAGTGCTGCGCGGAATTGGTCGGCGCTCCAATGGCGGAGGGGAGGCTGGCTAGCTGGTTTTCTGAGGTGTGACATGGCAGGAAATTTTTTGAAAATTTTTGGTCAAATCAAACATTGTAGGGGTGAAGCTTGTTTGAATGGCTTTTCGCGCCGTTTTCATAGGATTGATCAACTTTTATCATGACGTCATTATAATTTTAATTATAAACATTAGTGAATTGGGGGCATCGATCAGTGTCGTGCTCGAAAAACGCGTCATATTTCGATTGCACTTGCACAAATATTTCGTTTGGTGTCCCAAAGCAGAAAAAAGTAACACGGAAAAACAATTTTGGACTTTATTTTTAATGGAAAGACTGGTTTTAAGGTTTGGAGATTTTAGCCAAGGCATGTAGTTGTAGTTAAATTTTTTGAATTGCTAGTGTCAAATTGCTGATTTGTGAGAAATTTTTGCAAAAATTTATGAATTTTCAGTTGTAAATTCGCATCTTTAGTTTTGTTCATTTATTGGAATTTTCAAATTATCAGAAAATTGACGACCCTGATAAGGCGAATTGAGTCGTTAAATACCTCAGTAAACAATTTGGAGAGATAATTTATTTACAAGGAAAATTCAAAAAAATGAAGAAAATAAATGTGCAAATGAACAAAAATTATCGAAAGATTTTTCAATAAAAAATGCTCTTAATTTTGTTGCAAAAAGAATTTGTATGAAAATCTGAGATTTCTAATGGACACATAAAAAGCCTTGGAATTTTATTTGTTAAAAAAGAATTTTCATGAAATTCTGAGATTTCTAATGGACACATAAAAAGCTTTGGAATTCTAATTTTCATTAAATTCTGAGATTTCTAACGGACACATTAAAAGGCTTGGAATTCGGAATTTTATTTGTTGAAAAAGAATTTTCATGAAATTCTGAGATTTCTAATGGACACATAAAAAGCCTTGGAATAAATTTCAATTTCAAAATTGTAATATTTTAAAATAAGGCATTAAAAAAA
Source organism: Globodera rostochiensis (assembly GCA_018350325.1). NCBI lineage: Eukaryota > Metazoa > Nematoda > Chromadorea > Rhabditida > Heteroderidae > Globodera > Globodera rostochiensis. Next base: position 134,497 of record JAEVLN010000037.1, read on the forward strand.
GGTCAATGGGTGGGGGGGGGGGTGACTTATTTTGTTGTCGTGCCAAAAAAATTTCATTCTATCGACCGAAGGCGCCTTCCGCCGATGGCTTAGGTTGGGTTAGCCCGTCCCTTACAAAAATTCTCCAGGGAATTTCCATTTTCTCCGATGGCACGGCCCCGGAGGGGAAAGAAGACATATATTAGCGAGGGGAGGGGACCACCACCACTCGCTAATACTCCGAGTATAAATGGGGGGGGGGGGGAAGGGCTTTCTCCGCGAAAGTTAGATTGATGCCACTCGGAAAATGTCGCATTGAACACATTTTCCCCGTAGGGGACGGATTTGGGTTTATCCTTTCACCGGAGGGAATTTTTGAATGCCACGGTTCTGTGCCAAAGATCATAAAATTGAACAATTTTTTTTTTCATTTTTTTATAGGAGCGAATTTGAATTTGTCTTGACGGGTGTATTTGCTTTTTGTGCAAAATTCCTTAAATTTGAATTGAAATTTATATTTTTAGTAAATTCATCAAAAAGGGAAAATTAGGTACATATATATACTAAATTCAAAAAACATCGAATTTTTGTCCTTAAAATATTGGAACATTTATTTGTGGTGTAATTATACTCCCGAGGCACATTTAGCTTTGGATTGAATTGATATTAAAATATTCATTCGGTTGCCATGGTTTCAATTGGTGTGAATGGCAAATTCATTACAATAATTAAATGAAGTCGACGACCATAAAATAATAGACACCAGAATTTAAAAAAAACTAACATATAAAAATTAAGTCAATTGCAATCTTCTTTCAAGCTCGTCTTGGAATGCCGGTGAAAGAATGTTTACAAAATTGATGTTTCTAAATAGTGATTAAATTCATAAATTGTGTGTTTAATGAAATTTATATTTTTATGCTTAAATTAACGTTTTAATATAAGTTGCCATTTACAAGAAAATGGCCAACTCGTAGTCCGTTTGAACTCTCCGACGTTCGCCGTCGTCATCCTCGTCTGAAACGTGAAGTTTTCTCGATCCAACTGATCAGGGCGTGATTTGATCTAGAACTGGTGGAACCGGAAAATATAGGGGGGGGGGGCTTTGCCTTGGCTTCTGTTCCTAGGGTTTTTCTTTTTTTTATTTCAATTTATTTGATTTTTATTTAATGTAAGTATGGGCACGCTCCTGGGCGGCACGCCACCGGGGCGGGCAAGCCCTATCCGCAGCCGGGCAAAAGCCATTCCCGAACCGATCAAGCATTACGAGGCGGGCAAGCCATTTACGGGGCCCGAGAAGCCCTTTAAGGGATTTTCAAAATTATTTATTTATTTTAATTTTTATCTAATTTTAGTTAATTTGCTCTCCCCTTAAATATGTTCTATGGGGGGAAACTACTGCAAAAGGGCACCTTATCTCTAACCTTATTCATCTTTCTCTATCAACTATCTCTCTCACTTTCCCACACTATTTCGTAGCATTTATTTTTCAAAATTCAATAAACCATATTTTGATCAATTCTGATCAGAATCGAATAAACTTTTTTTATTTAGCTCAGCTTTTTAAGCTGAATCTAATTATATAAAATTAATTTTAAAAATTTAAAATTTAAAAATTTTTTTTTGAATTTTTGCTTAAAATTGAAAATACCGTAACTTGATCAGTTTTGATCAGAACTCAACAAATATTTTTTTGTTAGAATCAACTCATCAAGCTGAGTCTAAATAACTTTTCAATTACCCCCTAAGGTTAAATTCGACCTTTTCATTTTTTGACCCCAGCCAAATTTACGTATAAATTGGTTAGACCCCCTTATCGCCTTTCAACCCGAACCAAAACCGTTTGTGATATACCATTTTTAAGACCACATCTTGGCGCATGCCCTCCCACAAAATCAGCCCGAAACTCAACCCAAAAATTTTCACCCTAAAAGTTGGCGCAAAAAAAAAATTAATTTTTTCAAACTTTGACGACCCATTTCGACACCAAGTCGAACTTTTACATACATGGGTCAAAAACATTTTTTGTATCTTATTATGTCCTCAACTTATAATTAACCACCCCCAAGCCGATCCGAGCAAACCCCATCGTTTTTATGAATTTCTCCCAAAACAGGCAAAAAAAAGTCCGATTTTTTGACATCTTGTCCGCAGCATAAGTCTATCGCAGGTTAGACTTACCCCCATAAATGAGATACCATTCGAACCCAAATTTTGTCTAGTTGTGCTCTTTCTCCAAACCCAACCCTCCCAGACCCTGCTTTAAACCACTTATGCCCCTCCAACTGCAACATGGTCGCCAAAAAAGGGCTGCGATTTGAGGGCGGTTAGACTTTTTGACCCTTGGTAGGTCGAAATTGAAAATTCTTTCAACATTGGTTTGTGCTACCCCTGGAACTTTATCATCATGCAAAATTTCAGCCAAATCGAAGCGACTACCACCTTTTCAGGTCCCTGTCCAATGCCCACTCTGGAGTGACCCTCGAAAATGCCGCGGCACTCCAAAATTGCCTTGATCAATTCTTCGCCTCCAAACCGCCGATTTTTTACAAAAGAGGGATTGAAAAACTGCCTGTGCGGTGGGAGGAGACCGTTAATAATGCGGGGGAATACATTATTGATTGATTGACGCTTATTTGTTTGAATTTTCATTTAAAATAAAACGTGCAAAAAAACGGCACGAAATTATGATCATATGATGATGATGAATCATTAAAAGGGAAAATTCTAAACACTTTAGCGCCATCGGCTTGGTCGTCCGTTTTTTGTCCGTCATTGCATAGTTTAGGGAGAGTCCCTCCCGTTGGCTGATCGACGATGAATCCTTTTTAAAATGGTTCGTATCTGTAAAACGATGGATGAATGATGAGTCAACATTCGTATGTGCATAATTCCATTCTAAATTTTGCATTTAAATCAGTCATTAGAGCCGTTTTATTCATTCGTTCTTCATTTAACCCAACACATATAATTTTGATTGAATATGCAATTCCTTGCCGTCACCATGCTGCTGCTGCTCGTCACTTGTGCCGGCGGTAAGTAACAAATAAAAATGTTCAATTTAACTGTTTAAAAAATATTAATAGCACTGAAATGCCGCTATGACAGAGTCGTCGAGGGCTATGAACCAATTCGCACTGCAGGCGATTGTACTGATAAAAGAGAACATTGTTTCGCCGTGAACTGCACCCAAGATGTACGAGAATTGTTTTTTTAGTCCGTACAGTTCCATTTTTCAGGGCTTCTGGTTTACGCAATACGGATGCACCCATTCGAACCCGGAGCAGGGAAAGGATTGCAGCAAGACATACGTCAAAAACAATGGCGGCCCAACCTGCGATCCGTGCGTGATCAGCAAAAATAAAAAGGAAATGGGCAACGAACATTTTGCGCCTAAAGCGCCATTTGTGCCAACGACGACCACCACGACCACCACCACCACCACCACCACCACCACTACCACCACTTCGACGGAGCCGGAGATCACTGACGGAGGTATTTTTTTGAATTCGAAATCCCGGGCAAGCATTTTTTTTGTTGTTGTGATTAATGGAGATTTGGTCGGCCTTTATTAATAAAAATTTTCAAGCAACTCGTGTGACTTGCCTCGTCACCATGACATTGCCAGTCGTCCTCCATGGTACACACGAAAACATTTTTTTAATTTATTTACATAATTTTTCAAGGACTGGCAAGCGTCTATGCCTTGTTTGGGGGCGTCGTTTGAGCCATTTTGCTTGCCCAACGGATGATGGATGGATGAGCCTTTCCCGTTTGATGCCATCAAACTTTTTCCCCGATCAATCCCCGATTTCATTGCGTTCCCCCGCTATTGTAAACCATAAATTTTTCAAATTCATAAATAATATATGCGAAAATTTTAAAATATGCATGCAACATGAAAAGGTGAATGTTGGAACTAAAGAACCAAGAATAAAAAACAGGAATGGGACATCACTGCTCAAATAATGGGCTGGCTACGGGACAACTTGCCTAATTTTTGAAGTTCGCGTTTTTTCAAAATTGGTCAAGCATTAAGAAAATTAATTTTGCTATTTTTTATCTAATTAATATTTATTGAGATAAAGTCTAAGACATGAACGAACACACAGATAAAATGATTCTAAAAATATTTTATTCAAATTTAAAAGCTCACAAAATAACAAAATAAAAAGACGTAAAATTAAATAATTATTTATACCTATAATTAAGAAAATTTTGAACATAAAAAGCTTCCAATGTGCCCAACAGGTTGAACAGCGCTGGAAGGAGGCACAATGAATGGATGGTGAACAGTGTGATACATGTGGACATTAAAAATTTACTTAAAAATTATAAAATCTATTTTTAAATCATTACTTGTGCCATATACACTGGGACGATGAGTAGACACATTATGCAAATGTTCGTACCTAAATATTGAAAATTTAAAATATAATTTTTATTAAATAATTAAATAAATTTATAAAATTTTGTTGGCATTTTCAGTTTACTTTTTGTAAAAAAAATTGTATAGGTTCTGTTTGTCAAGCCTAAAAGAATGGTTTCTTTTATAATCAACGAAACACTTAAGAATAAAATTAATAAAAAATGCTCGCAATTTTTTCTCAAAAATTTTAAGTTAATTTATTTTTATTTTTGGCATTCAGTCAGTGCTTACAAGTCGATGCTTGTACACTGCGGGGAAGCCGACTGCAGCGAAAGCCATCCGAACACGCTCTTCAATTGTCCGTTTTCGTTGGCCGTCCTCAGACCATTTTTGCGATGTGGAAATGGTATGAGTAAGGCTGTCGGTTTCAAATAATTTTCGGTTAACCGAAACCGATAACCGAACCTTTCGGTTTCAAACCGAACCGAAACTTTCGAAACTTTCGGTTTTAAACCGAACCGAAGCTTTCGGTTTCAAACCGAAACTTTCGAAGCTAAAACACCCAAAAATAGCTGACGTTCTTAATAAAAACATAATATTATATTATAAATTATATTTAAAGAAAGAATTTTATATAAAAAAGGGATGACATAACCGATCATTATAATGCTACTTTAAAAGGGATGACATAATCGATCGATTACTATAATGCCACTTTCCATATAAATCAATCAACTACTGACGAACATTGTGTTATATAATAGGCATTTTACCAACGAAGAAGCATTAACAAAACTAAATTATTAAAAATGCCTAATTTTCCAAAAGATTGGCTGCCTATTCTGCTTCTGATCACCTTGATCGCTTATTCGGTTTCTGTTGAGGTGATCGAAGACGGCACGCCGGAGGAGGTTGACATGGCGAAGGCATTGGCACTGAGCAAACGGTTCTTTTGGCGGACTATGATGGAAAATTGGGAATGCAACGATGAAAAGGTGACACTCGGACAAATCGAAAAGCGTGCAAATTCCAATGGATTGAGACAAATTTGTGAACGTTGGAAAGTAAAGGCAATGGCCACTGATGCATTCCTGAAAAGTTGGGAGAGCCATGAAGGAGCGTCAAGTTCAAGCAGTTCAGCAAATATTCCTAACAATCAAATTAAAGAGAAGAAGCCGCTGTTCCGTGTGGCGGACGGCCGTGAACTCCAATTGAGCTCAGCCATGGAAGCGATTAAAGCCGCTTACCGCGTTCTGTTCGGGTGGAGAGCAGCTGCAGGGTTTAACACTGCGGTGCGAGAACAAATAAATTTGATTAAAAAATGATTATTTTTGATTTTACAAAAATTTAGTTCGACTTTGTGAATCAATCCGACTTTTTAAATGAGCCCATGCTATCGCCGACGGGTAAATTGAATCAGTTAAAGTTAGAAGAAGAAATGGAAAATGGCCAAAAACGGGATTACTTGAAAGAATATTACAAGAAAGCACATAATTTAAAGAGTGAAGCCAAAATAAACTATGTAAGACCTTTGGACGTCAAAATTGGCAATGCATTCAAAAAAGGAAACAAAAGGGAAAAGAAAATTGAAAAGGAAAAAGAAACGTTAAAAGAAACATTAATTGATGATAAAGATAAGCAAATTGCCGATTTTATGGAAAAGAACAACCGCTTTTTAGAATATTGGGACAGCGTTCAGGAGCTTGGATTAGGCCAGTTTTTGTTATAAAAACATCTTTACTTTTAATGACTTAGCCTTGGGCACGGCATCATTTAATTATTTTTGGGCATATTGCACTATAATTTGAAGAAATTTTGATTTAAAAAAAAGTCCCCCGTAAAATTGCATTTTTTCATAAAATGCACCCCTAAAAATGTGCCCATCCCCGTTCCGCGGTTTGCTCATCCCCGAAACGGTGATCCCCAGTGTGTCCGTCCCCGGTATCCCCGTCCTCGGTTTGACCGGGGAACCGGGGATCCCCCCCCCCCCCCCACCCCCGGCTGCAACCCTAATTAAAATACTTCAAGCGGACAACAGAAATTATATATAAAATATTTTTCAGATATGGAAATAACGTGCAAGAAAGTTATCGAAATAAAAACAAAATATGAGGCAAATTTAGCCAGCATGATAGTTGATGACTATCTTTGGCATTATAAGGATATTATGACAGGCTCAAAATTACTTTATCGACTTGCAGTGCCGAACCCGAAGAAAATGCATTTGGAAAGATTTGTTGGCGAAGTGTTCTTTAATTACATACACTTGGTTCGCGACCCGATGCTGAAGAAGTATCCGGATGAGTTGGAAGAGTTGAAGCCGTTGCTGGACCCGTGTGAGGAGGTGAAGCTCAAAGTGAAGAAAAAAGGAAGCCGAAATTAGCATCAGAATGATCAGTGAAAAAGATGCGGAAGAGACTGATCAGAATGTGCTGATGCTTGGCTTATCAATTTGTTGTGATGTTTCACTTTTATTCTTTAGGCATAAAATTCTTTGGACGTATTTCAGTGACCGCGACCCTTTTAGGCCAACATTTTTGAAAATATTTTTTATTCTAAAATTGTCTGAAAATATGTTTTCTGATGCACTGTTTACGAGAAAATAAAAATTGAGAATTGAAAGAGTTTTTTGAATCGGTTAAAATTATACAAAATAATTTTATACAATCATTATAAAGCTTATATTTATAAAAAAAAAAGAATTTTATATATTTAAATGAATGAACGATTATTTAATGCTATTTTATTATAATATATTTATAAAGAGAAGGGTTATACAGAGCAGTAGCATGTCGCTTGACAGAGATATAGCCTGTTAAACACGAAAGTACTTTATACCGCAATAATCATTTCTAGGAAATTTTCTAGCATTGAAAATAACATTCTAAACATTTACATAAATAAGTTCATTTTTAGAACGTTCAATTACCTAAAATTGGACGATTTTTCTTAGCATAAGTCATTAAACATTCAATTTTTCTCCCGGCCGCGCTATCGGCACCGCCGAAAATAAATCACTTGTTAGGTTCAACATATACCATTTTTGATTTAATTTAAAAAGACGATACACCACGATCGGGAAAAATTGAATCCCGGCCCGGGTTTATTTTTTCTTAAGGATTCTTAACCCTGAATACTGGGAATGCCCGTAGGCATTTACCGTACCTCCAATTTACAAAAGGGCACTAAGTCAAATCTAAAGGCCGTGTTTTATGAAATTCATAAATGTTCGAGCACCTTTTCACATCGCCATCATTATCATTAGGCCTCGGAATTTTAGTAATTAAAATTTTTTTTTTCTCTGAACGCCTCTTTCTCTGAAAAGCACGAAATTGTGTTTTTAGGTCACAGCGATGGTTTTTCATTGAGTTTTAGCAACTATTTAATTGTTTTTTATTTTTGTTAACTAAAATGGTTTTAAAAACTATTTTGGGCTTTGTTGGAAAATTCATTAAGAAAAATGCAAAAAACCGAAAAACGCACCTTTAAAGATCGACTGACCACATTCTTGAAAAAGGTACCCCTAAAATTGACTTTTTTGGTCAATGTGACAAAAATAAAAATAAAATTTTTTTCAATAAAATCAACTAGCCATTTTTGATCAAAAATGGACTGTTAAAAACGATGTTATTAATAAATTTAATGTATAAATATGATTTATGTAATTTCTTTAGCAAAATGTAAAATAATGTCATATGAACTATTTGTAGATTTTTGGCAAACTATCCTAATTATCATCGTTCACACACGTTCAGTACCACCAATCGGGCTCTCCCGGCGTCAAATGGGTTGGGTGAAGGTGGCAAAGCCTTAAATCAAATTTTAGAGTTAAATTTTCTGAAAATCCCGTTTTTATTCTCGGGAGTTAACATAATTTCCTGAAAATCCCGTTTTTAATTCTCGGGAGTTAACATAATTTCATGAAAATCCCGTTTTTAATTCTCGGGAGTTAACATAATTTCATAAAAATCCCGTTTTTAATTCTCGGGAGTTAACATAATTTCCTGAAAATCCCGTTTTTAATTCTCGGGAGTTAACATAATTTCCTGAAAATCCCGTTTTTAATTCTCGGGAGTTAACATAATTTCCTGAAAATGCCGTTTTTAATTCCCGGGAGTTAACATAATTTCATGAAAATCCCGTTTTTAATTCTCGGGATGAAAATCCCGTTTTTAATTCTCGGGAGTTAACATAATTTCCTGAAAATCCCGTTTTTAATTCTCGGGAGTTAACATAATTTCCTGAAAATCCCGTTTTTAATTCTCGGGAGTTAACATAATTTCCTGAAAATCCCGTTTTTAATTCTCGCGTCGGGTTGTCCAACAATCATTCTTTGATTCTTTTAGGGTTTTAGTGTTATCCCAAACCCAGAGTCAAAACTTGGTAAATTTTCAACCCAAAACCCGACCCCAATGCGGTAACCCAAGTATGTAAGTGCCTGCTGGTATCAAATTAGAGACTTGAAACGCAGACCAAACAAATATTTGGTCGTTATTTGGTAATATTTGGTTTTTCGAAAATTTGGCCAAACAAATATTTGGACCAAATATTTGGTTTACTAAAATATTTGTACAAATATTCCAAATATTTGTATTTGGTTCGGTCTCTAATCAAGATTCTCGTCAAGATGAATTCTCGGGCTAGATCTTGAGGTGTCAATTGGTTACTGTCATGAATTCATCTTTCTTAAAGCTCAGTTCAGCGACTCCTGCTTGGACTGCGCAGGAGCTTTTGAACAGGAGTTGGAGCAGGACTCGGAGTAGTTTTACCCTGCTTCGTTTATCGACACTGTCGACGTCGACTTTGCGCGATCTCTAGATTTCAATCCCGTTCCTTACCACGGTGTCTTGTACACGTCGTGGGGCGGGTAGCGGCTGTGCGGGATGTGATAAGTGCCGCTGAGCACTTGACTGTATTTGTAGTGGGGCGAGTGCCATCGTTGCTGAAAGGACAGCCCGTGCTGGTTGAACAGCGCCCTCAGCGGCAACTGATCCTTGTGCACGGTGTAGAAGGACATATTTTAGGTGTACTTGGAAAAGAGATTTTTTGAAGAATTTTCTTTGTATTGTTAATAAATATTATATAAAAATGATAAAATAATTAAAAAAAAAGCATTTTTGAATAGAGTTTGTATCGATTAAATAATTATTTTTAACATTTGAGACTGAATTTCTCGGGAGTTTCTTGAGTTAGGTACTTTTAACTTCTGCCAGCATGTGTTCACGTTAAGAAATGAACATTTGTTCATTTATGAGAAAAAGGGTTGGACTCATGATGGAATTTATTGACAAAATGAAATTGAAAACAAAAAGGAAATATTTAATAAAATTATTTTTAATTTTATATATGTAATTAGGTAATTGCTATATATTAGGAAAACATTATTTAATAAAAAATTTAAATTATTAAATTCTTTTTTATTAAAGACTCATTTATTAATTTTTACACTAATCTGTCATTAAAAAATAAATCCAATTTTTGTTGTTGATTTTCCTTCTCCAAATGATCGGCGGCGAATTTAAAAGGAAAAGCATCGTAATGTCCGGACTTTCATTTTAAATGTGCTCTGTTAAAAAGGGGGAAAGCATTAAGTGGCTCTTTGCGCTAATTATGCTCATTAAAACTCCATCCATCTCAAAAATTCATCTTTTTCGCCCTCTCCCGATCAATTCGAGCGATCATTCCGTCAGTACCATCATCCCGAGAATTGATGCCATTTTTTGGGGTTACCACCAGTGTTTCTCATGAACTAGATTGGTTTCAAAATGATCCAAAACAGATCAAATTGATTTTTTTAAATGTATTAATTATTTATTTACTTGTTTAATAAAAATTTAATAGAATATTAATAAATATGAAGAATGTTTCTGCTGAACAACAACGCTATTTGAGCTTGAATTTGCAAATTATACTACCATTTTTGGCGTTTTTAACAAAGATTTGCTCATTTCCTATCGACAACGGGCTTATAGATTCAGAACTGATTAAAGGCATGATTCAAAATGGCTTATTTAACAAAATTAAATTCAATTTTAATCAAAATTTATTACTATTTATAATGCTTAAAAAAAATTGTATTTTTTTTTTAAATTTAGAATGTGCATCAAATAACACCGTCGATGTATTGCTACTTTTGGATGGATCCGGCTCTGTAGGAGATGGTCTCAACTATGACTATTTTTGAATAATAATCGGATTGATCAGCTCAGTTTTAAAGAGTGATCAAAAAATCAGATCTGGAAATACATTGCTCTCCCCCGTTGATCAGACACGTTTCGCATGCAACTTCAATTTGCCGCACTTTTGGCACGGCGGTTGAACATTTCATCAGACGGCACACATTTGGCTCTGATCCAATTTGCTGAATTGCCTCAGTTGGAGATCACGCTGAACCAGTACAACTGCGAAAGTCAAGTAAAATTTTATTTGAGAAATTAAAAATAAATTTTAAATGTTTTTATTCCAATAATGAACATTTAGGGAAGGCTCCTTTTTTTGTTGTTATTTTTTATCTTTTTAAATTTAATATAATTTAAACCTTAGCTGGAATGGGCCATTCAGCGGATTCGGTATTTGGGCGGTGCCACAAACACGGGCCAGGCTCTGAATTTTGCACTGGAAAACGGCTTTCAAAATGCCCGTGGAGGTCCGGTGCCTAAAGGTGGAATTAAATAAATAAAAAATTTTTTTTTTAATATTAAATTATAAAAAAAGGCTTATTTAATTATATCGGCCTCATTAAAGTTGTTGTTGTTGTTACGGATGGACAATCACAGGACGAAGTGGAAGAAGCAGGTAAAAATTAGAAGAAGAAAACAAAAATGAATAATTTAATTTATTTAAAATCTATTTAAATGAAATTAAAAATATAATTCCATTTAAAATCAGGTTTTATTTGGTTTTAAAATAAATTTATTATTCATTAAGCACAACGTCTGCACGATGCGCAAGTGATGGTGTACGCAATTGGCGTCACCAACCTGGTCAATGTACGACAGCTTCACCAAATCACTGGCGATGCCCTCCGGGTGCACACCGTCGAAGCGTTTGACCAGCTTGACAAATCGTTGGCCGACTCCATCACTTGGCATATGTGCCGGACCGATTTTCGTATGAATTTTTCACATTTAATTTAATTTTAATTGGCAAAAAAGTCATAATTATAAGATGATCAGGCCTAGGCCTTCAGATCAGACCGTATAATACCAACGCATTTATTGAAACGATATTGGTAGGGAGTACGGGTTTTTTGGAGATTTTGTAATTTTTAGGGACGTATTCCCCGAGTCTGTTTGGGTGACGGGGGTCTAGGTTTTTAAACGTTCTGTGTCGTAATTTTCCTTAAAATTGCCAAAAAAATTTCGGGGACGTTGTGAAGTCGCTCCCATCCTGGTCAGATCAAAAACATGTTCGGAGTTATTGGTGGGTGATCTTCTGATCAAATTAAACGGCATCAGACCATTAAAATTAGGGTTGCTCCCCGTCCCCGAACCCCGACTTTTTTGAATTTTTCGGGGTTTTTACTGGAAAAACCCCGAACCCCGACTTTTTTTGATCGGAGACGAAAACCCCGACTTTTTCCGTCCCCGAGGGCTCGGGGAGCAACCCTAATTCAAATCATCTGGCAGATAGCCAATTTTTTCATTCAAACGGAACACATTATTTGGTCGTGCAATTTTTAGGTCCCGGCACGCCGGACATCATTTGCGAGCCGGACAAAATTGGTGTCCGCGCAACGACCAAAAAACAATTTGAGGGCAATGTGTTTGTGCAAGACAATTTCCACCGAGCGGAGTGCCGGGCGGGCCCGGAACACTTTCCGGACCCGAAGTAATTATGCCTAAAATTTATTTTATAAATTTTATTTGTAGGAATTAATGTTTTGATTGCGCTTAAAATAATGCTTCAGTGTCATTGGCATCACAGTGCCGTTCACAAATTGCAATGTACGCAGATACCGATCGGTAAAAATATGCAAAACATTTTAACAAAATTTATTTTTTAATTTTATTCTAAAATTAAGTTTTAACATTTCCAGCTGAATCCACGCGGAATTTTTGTTGAGACGACGGTAAATGATCAAAATTTGGCATTTTTTAACAAAATGTGACCCTTTTTAGGTTGTTTTCATGTTCCATCCTGTGTAATAACTTAAACTAATATTTTTGTTAAATAAATTTATTTCAGTTTTATGACAAAAGTTGACCAAATGGTTAAAATTCAATGCTTTTATATGGAAGCGGAGAAGCAAGTGAATGTGCCGATGGAAGTCAGGTCATTTTTGATTTTTAATTTTATATTTTGACATAAATATTTAAAGTATTTATTTTTATGTAGTTAAATTTTATATAAAAAAGGTTCAAAATTTTAGTCAAATCACAACACAATTCTATCAAAAAGTCTACCAAATGCCGCGCTGTGAATACACACTGCGCAAGGACCACCAAAACGGGCCCGTCGTACAGTATGCCGTCCTTGGTATGCATTAAGCATATTACATACGGTGTTTTTGATACAAGCTTTTTCCTGATCTGATCAGTATCAATTAGAGATCGGACTTGAGGACCGATCAAGATTACGATCGAGAATCTCGAAAAAAAATTTTAACGATCGAGATTCGTTCGAGATCACTGAATTTAAAATCTCGAATTATAAAAAATCTCTAAAAATTGTTTGATCGAGATTTCGATCGAGAATCTTGAAAAAATCTCGTCGAGATTTTCCGAGATACGATCGAGAATCTCGAGCGGTCCGATCTCTAGTATCAATCGATATCACGGTTTATCTCCCTCCCCTTAACGATAGGTCAAAGTGTGTTCCACCGATGGGAGTGCGTGGAGGAGTTGAACGGTGATCAATTCGGAATGCTTGTCCATTCATGTTTTGTACGTTTGGGTGAATACAAAATAAATATGACAGTCGAGACTCTTGATGCAATAAAAACTAGTTCGGATCAGATCTAGATCAGTTTTAGCCTAGACATCATCGATCAGGGTTGTTTTACCTGAAATTAGTCGACAATCTGATCAGCTCTCTTGAATCGACCAAATTTTGATCAATCTCTCAGGTTGACAATGGTTTTGGTGATCGGGTAGACATTCTGGATGCGCATGGCTGTGGCTTGGATGCCGTATTGTTGCACACTCCCGACTATGACAGCACACTCAGGCTAGCAACCAAGGAGTACCACGTCTTCAAGGTGTTCGTTTATCAAATATTCATGGTCAACCCTGATCTAAAGACCTAATTGATCATGTTTCACAGTATGCTGACCGCCCGGTGTTGCAGTTTCAGGTGATTTCTGTCTCAAATTTTGTAATTAAATCCCCACTCATCCGGCATTATTTTCAGTGCCAGATCACTCTTTGTCTGAAGCTGGACGGTGGTTGTCTGGGTATCACTCCACCAAAATGTGCTGAAACTGTGCCACGGCACATCGTTGCCGAGCAGTACATCCGTAGACGCAAGTCAAAAAAGCAGCGTAAAGCGCGCACTGTTCATGCATGGAACTCAGTTGGTGGTGAAGCGGAAGAAGTACGTGCAACAACGATGGACGTGTTCACCAGGCCGATTATTGTTGGTTTTTAAAAAATAAAAATTGTATGATTTTTGTGGCAAACTTTGAAAAAAATTTTATTTCAGATTGTAGAGAATGATCAACAATTTGCTAATAAACACAACGCCAACAGCAAATTGGCGTTCAATTCAAACGCCACGCCCGCCCTTTATTCAACATTATTCTTTGCTGAAGCCCGGCTGGACGGCGGCTTCCTTTTATTGGCTTCAATTTCCATAATTAATTTGACACTTGCAACTATGACGGCATTTTGCTGGTGGAAAATGCACCGGAGGCGTGCCACGTGGACACGAAGAAGAAGCGGAGGGGAAAAATATGATAAATAAATAAAAAAATATTAAACGATTATAATTTAAACAATTTAATACCTCAAATTAGTTTTTGTATAATTTTTAATTGCTTGAGAAAAGTATATCCGGCTCAAACCCCGAAACCCCCCCCCCCCCGACAAATGCCGAATTGTCCTCTCGACGAGTTACAGTCAAAGTTTTTTCGAGAATTGGGACGTTTTGACATCCGGCATTTTTAGGGACTTTGTCCAGTAAATGCGGAACCAACCCAAAAATGTAAGCCTAAATTGTTTAATTAAAATTTGTTTCTCATAAAAACACAAAAGCAATTATTCGAGAATTGGGGCGTTTTGACATCCGGCATTTTTAGGGACTTTGTCCAGTAAATGCGGAACCAACCCAAAAATGTAAGCCTAAATTGTTTAAAATTACAAATTCATTAAATTTGTTTCCCATAAAAAAACACAAAAAAAGCATCGCGTCATTCATTGGTGAAATTAAAGGACAAATTGTTGTTGTGGAAAGTGCTTCAAAGTGTGGTCAATTCAATTTGATTGCGCGGTAAATAAAAAAAGAAAGAAAATTGATAAGTAAACGAAAGTGTAATTTGTGGTGGACGACCTGAGAACAGAAGCGAAACACGGAAGCAATTGCTGGAATTATTAAAAACATAAAATTGCGGGGGGGGGGGCTGTTCGATGCCACCAATAAATAATTAGTGCCAATATTACTCAAAAATTTCCCTACTTGACCCAAAACCGTGTGGGACATCTCGAGACTCTCGCACAGCCCTAACAAAAATGGCAAAAAAAGTAAGAATAAAAGTTGAGAAAGAATAAACAAAAAAGCCTAAAAGAGAGTCAAAAAAGAGAAAAAAAAATGGAAAAAGGAGTTGGAAAGCGCGGCATCCAATCAATTCATTCAGCTGAAATTTAACAGAAAACGCGAATGACAAAATTAATTAATTAAATTGCATATTACCTTAATTAGGTAATTAATTGTCAGCTTGCGGTTTACAGACAAATTGTGGAAGGTGTAGTCAATGTGCCAACAAAATATTCGGAATTCCCGTTTTATTGACTCAGAAACCAGCGGGATTTCCAATTTTCTTTAGAGACTTAAAGGGCTGATTTTTTGTATTTTTCTTTAATTTCTTGAATTCAAATTATCGTCAAATCCATTAAAATTGTTGGTTCAAAAAATATCAAAAATAAATAAATAGGTAATCGGCTACACCTTTCGGGAGAAAAACAAAAATTTAAGACGAAAGCCATAAAATAGACAAACAGTCATCGAACATTGTCCAAATTTGGTAGCATTTGGCGGTACATTTACAGAAGCTGTAAAGTAAAAAATTATATTTACAGACAAACGCCCTAACTCTTTAAGTGATCAGAAAAAATCCTCTGATCTTAAGATCCAGACCTCCGCTGATCGGTGGTCTGATCTGGTACGGGGTTTGGGGCATTTCTAGTTGATGAAACAAAATTCCCATTTAAAACCAATTTTCTGGACATAAAAAAATTTTGAAAAATCGGGCAACAATTAATTTGGCATTTTTGAGTACGACGAGTTACGGGGATTTTGTTTCCAAATCGATGAAATTAATGTTTGGAAATGATGGAATTATAGCGCCAATGGTTAAACATTTTTGGAAAAAATCATCGGTTCAACCCTTGCGGCGCTTTCCAGAAAAGCCAAAATTTTCGCTAAAATTCATAACCTCTAATATAAGCACTGGCCATACATACAGTGATAAAAGCAATTAAACAGTAATTTTAAAATATTCAATGTGCCAAATACGGAGGCGGCAAGCGCTGTCCGACGGGGGTGAGGCCGCGCATGGACTGCTGCAGGTGGTGGTTCCGCAAGAACGGGTTGTGGTGGTGCCGCAACGGCGTCGGCGATGCGTCAATGTGCTTCAGTGTGGCCGCCTGCTGTTGCTGCTGCTGCGGCTGCTGCTGTTCCGGAGGACTGAACGTGGAGGAGGTGCTGAACTGCTGCTGACCATTCTGAACGTGTTGAACATGTTGGTGTGGGCAAAAAACCTTTGTACTTAATCAAATTCGTAGATTTTTGGACCCGTAAAAAGCATTGAAAAGTTTGACATATACAAAAAAGCCAACCGCTTGCAACGGCCGATGTTGGTAGCCAAGGCGTGGACTTGTTGGCAATGTGCTCTGTGGAGTGTGCTCATGTTGTTGTTGCCCCATCAGCGGACTCTTTTTGAGCATTGCTTGCGCCTGGGGCGGCGCTCGGTAACTTAAATAATAAAATTAATTTGTTTTAAAAGTTTTAATATTAAAAATTATATATTATTTTACAGCGGATTCTCATGCATGGTCATCATCATGTTTGTGCTGTTGTCATTGGTGCTGCTCATCATCATCGGCGGCTGCTCGGGCGGTTGCTCACGCTCCACGAGCATCGGCGTTGTCACTGTGGCCAACGAGCCGTCCGCGGAGCTGCTCTCCTCCCGATGGGGCACCTCGTCCGGGAACACAACGGGACGGCCTGCGCGAGTTTAGAAACAGATTAAATAAATGCTCAATTAACCTTAATTAGTTTTAATTAACCCTAATTATATAAAAATAAAAAGGAAAATTTACTTTTTGACGCAAAATCGCTATATTTGCCGCCCTTGCGGCCCCGCTTATGCTGCATACAGCACAACAACAGGACAATCATGCACAACAGAAGTACGATCAGGATCAGAATCAGCGGGATCAGCAACGCTCGGCTGATCAACGACGCGCTTCCGTCCGCGCTGTCCGCTTGCCCGGCCGCGTTCCGTTCCGTTGTGCTGGTGACACGGACGCGCATTGTGGCCAACAAATGGCGCGTCTGACAACGGCCCAGAAACTCAACGCCCACCTGAAAGAGTGCCAAAGTTTAAAATCAAAATTTTAAAAATTTTTTCATAATTTTTTAGATTTGCCAAAACGCTTTGGAGGCTATTTAGAAAATGTTTCCGCTTTTGTAAGAGTTTTAGATTTGTTAATACGCTTTAGGCTATTTTCGAAAATGCTTCCGTTTTTGTAAGAATTTTTTGCATTCGTCAACTTTAAACAAGAAATGCTTCCGTTTTTATAAGAATTTTTTGCATTTGTCAACTTTAAACAAGAAAATGCTTCCGTTTTTGTAGAATTTTTTGGATTTGTCAACTTTAAACAAGAAAATGCTTCCGTTTTTGTGAGAATTTTTTGCATTTGTCAACTTTAAACAAGAAAATGCTTCCGTTTTTGTAGAATTTTTTGCATTTGTCAACTTTAAACAAGAAAATGCTTCCGTTTTTGTGAGAATTTTTTGGATTTGTCAACTTTAAACAAGAAATGCTTCCGTTTTTGTAAGAATTTTTTGCATTTGTCAACTTTAAACAAGAAAATGCTTCCGTTTTTGTAGAATTTTTTGGATTTGTCAACTTTAAACAAGAAAATGCTTCCGTTTTTGTAAGAATTTTTTGCATTTGTCAACTTTAAACAAGAAAATGCTTCCGTTTTTGTAAGAATTTTTTGCATTTGTCAACTTTAAACAAGAAAATGCTTCCGTTTTTGTAAGAATTTTTTGCATTTGTCAACTTTAAACAAGAAAATGCTTCCGTTTTTGTAGAATTTTTTGGATTTGTCAACTTTAAACAAGAAATGCTTCCGTTTTTGTAAGAATTTTTTGCATTTGTCAACTTTAAACAAGAAAATGCTTCCGTTTTTGTGAGAATTTTTTGCATTTGTCAACTTTAAACAAGAAAATGCTTCCGTTTTTGTAGAATTTTTTGCATTTGTCAACTTTAAACAAGAAAATGCTTCCGTTTTTGTAAGAATTTTTTGGATTTGTTAAAATGCTTTAGGCTATTTCGAAAATGCTTCCGTTTTTGTAAGAATTTTTTGGATTTGTCAACTTTAAACAAGAAAATGCTTCCGTTTTTGTAGAATTTTTTGGATTTGTCAACTTTAAACAAGAAAATGCTTCCGTTTTTGTAAGAATTTTTTGGATTTGTTAAAATGCTTTAGGCTATTTCGAAAATGCTTCCGTTTTTGTAAGAATTTTTTGGATTTGTCAAAACGCTTTAAACAATATAGAAAATGCTTCCTTTACGGTTTTGTAATAAATTTTCAAACAACAAAACTGACCTTGCGCACATGGAACTTGGCACCCATCGTCTTCACAAAATCGTGCCGTACACGCTCCGAGCTGTGATGCATCATTCGATCACGAGTGGCGTTGATCTGGCGATCATCGCAAATTTTGCGGCTCAATGTCGCGTTGGACCATTTCAGCAGAGTTTGGCCACCACCGTTGTCCAACAATTCCTCCAACTAAATGATTGGCACAAAATTAGCAGTCCGAATTAGAGATGTTCGAGAGTCTCGAGTCTCGGTTCTCGAACCGAGAAATTTCTCGGGTTTTTTGGGTCTCGATCTCGGTTTCATTTCTCGGTCTCGAGCTCGGTAAATTTCAAGTCTCGAACATCCCTAATCTGAATGCATTCATTTCTAAAATTGAAAGATATTTTTTTGTTGGCACACCTCCAACCTTTTTTAAATCCATGCATATAAAGAATTTTTTAAAAACCGCACCTGAATTTCTGTGGCAATTCTGGCCAATTTGGCACTTTCTCCAGCGGCCTCCGATTCCGAAATTCGATGGATTGAGGCGCCCAGGCGATAGACGAACTCGCGCAGGAACTGCGGCTGCTCCAAAAAGCGTACCAACGGCACGTCCAACAGCAGCGAATAGCTGTGTGTGGGCTTTTCACGCGATGTGTGTTCCTTCACGATGACTTGGAACGGCACCGAATTGGCCTAAAATGTGTGAGAATGGCACATCAAAACTGGCACAAAATTAAAAAAATTTAATTAAAACAAAAAAATTAGCGAGGCATGCCAAGGCCTACCTGGCCCATCCGGTCTCTGGCCTCCAGGCGGAAGCTGTACTCGCCACTCTCCAAGGGCACACCCTCAAGCCGATTCTCGCCTGGCAATGGCATCAAAAAGTTTGTGTGATTGCCAATGGCATGTGCCGAAATGGCCAAACGCGAGGTGGGCCCGTCCTCCGGGTCCACAAACGTGTTGTCATCAATGCTCAGACGGCACAACAGCCGTCGTTGGCAATGGAAGGTCTTCAACGGGTTCAAGACAACGGGCCGCTCGTTGTTGTGCACTCGACGTGTTGTCCGCCTTGTTGTACTGCTTGCCGTCGTGCTCTCCACTGCAATGGGCGCACGATTCTTGCGCAACACGCCCTCCACAACCTATGGAAAGAAACAACATTTTAAAATGTTTTTTAATATTTAAAGAATGTTAATTAAAATCTTTGATTAATTGATAATAAATTGAAATTCATTAAAAAAATATACAAAGCTATTAATGAACATTTCAATTAATTGTAATAAAATCTTAATTAAAATGCTATTTTAAAAGTCCACTCGAAAAACGAAGCCGTTCTCGGCAGCCACGCTGATCACATCGTTCGCCTGGTCGGACAACTCGCCGCAGCTGATGTTCAACACCAACATCATACGTTCGTCCGGCCTCTTCATGAGCCCACCGTCTGTCTCCTCCTCGTCCTTCTCGTCCATGCCCTCCTCCTTGTGGATTACCTCCAACACCGTACGGTAACGGCTCAAATAGTCACGTGGGAACACGCGCAAGTCGCTCATGCGCACATCAGCGTCCTTTCGCGTGGCGGAGATTAGCGCTTGCACCGTTTGGCTAAATGTTGAAAGCAAAAAATGCCAATGCCAACATTTAAATTTATACAGAGCCACGCCTTGGATTTCTGCCTTTAAAAATCCCGAAACTGACAAAATCCGCTCCATTATTATTCTCGACCCCAGAATTACCACGACTTTCCCACCCCCCGAGGGGATCGGAGCTTAACCCCCGCTTAAAAACAGCGTCCTTTCGCGTGGCGGATATTAGCGCTTGCACCGTTTGGCTAAATGTTGAAAGCAAAAAATGCCAATGCCAACATTTAAATTTATACAGAGGCACGCCTTGGATTTTAATTTAAAAAATTTTTGAACCTGACACCCGAAACTGACAAAATCCGCTCCATTATTATTCTCGACCCCAGAATTACCACGACTTTCCCACCCCCCGGGGGGATCGGAGCTTAACCCCCGCTTAAACATGTTATAATGCAAATTTAAACGCACAATTGTTGCTCGAGTGGCACATTGGTCAGTTTGCGTACATCCATGATTTCCAGCCATATTGTGGAGCTGTCCGACGCACATTGGTCCTCCTCCTCTTCATCAACTTCGACTTCCACGTGGCCATCTGTTGAAAATTTAAAAAATGAATGCCAATTCCTTCATCTTAAAGTAATTTTTTATTAATAATATTATTAATAAAACATTTTAAATTTTAATTTTTGGGTCCTCGATTCTTAGCCTAAATTTTGCTTACCGTGGATTGAGATGATGTGAAAACCAAGGTCGTGCAACTGTGGAAGTCCAAAGATTTGACGGGCCGTCGTGTTGAAACGGCACCTGTGGCGTTTAGTTTGATCAGAATCAAAAGTGATCAGCAGATTTTTTTATAAATCTGGATGAACAAAACTTTGGGTCGCTTACCAGCGTGGCAACATTTCCGCATCAACGGCATGCCCTTCGGCGACAGCCAGCGTGAATGGGCGTCCGACGAATGCGCGCAGTTGGACTGCCGGCATCGTAGCCTGGATTGGCATGACGAGGAAAAGCGGTTGGAGCAGTATCAGGAGCAGCAGATGAGCCGATGTGGACGATGGTGTTGTTGTTGTTGTTGCCCCGGGGCATGCGTTTTTGGGCCCCGAATTCATAGTTGAAGAAGCCTCAAGTCGATTAGTAATGCACTGAAAATGCCCTCAAAGCCGCTGGCAATATGGCACAAAAGATGGTGAAGAAAACGGACGGCTCAAGTGGAATTTTTGTCTTTTTGCGCGAATATTGTCTTGAAAATGAGGAAAATTAAGTGGATTTTCTATTTTTTAAATCTACATCGCTTCAGAAATTTCAAATATTGTCTGCTACACATGTAAAGCATCGAATTTGCAAATTCAGGTTAAGATATTTTTATAGGCTTATGTAGAACCCCTCGGGCGATAAAGAAATTTTTTGTTCGGATGAGAGTAACGGAATGTGAATGTGGTGGGATTTTTTATTTTCAAAATCAATGTCGCTTCAGAAACTACGATGTCAAGTCCTAATATGTCTGGTATAAAGTTAAAGCATCGAATTTGCGAATTCAGGTTCACATATTTTTATAGGCTTATGTAGAACCAACCCCTCGGGCGATAAAGAAATTTTTGTTCCGAAGAGAGTAACGGAATGTGAATGTAATATGTGGTGGGTGGACGAATGATGGGATCAATTGGGAAGATAATGGGATAAGGGCTGAGAAATGTGGCTAAAAAAGGCAGTGCACAACAACTAAAACTACAGCTCCGCCGATTGGATTAAGCCGAGCTTGGGAATAGCCGGCGGCTGGGAAAGACAAAATGGCAAAATTGTGACGAATGGAAGAAAAGTGGGATTTATTATACATAATCGTTGGGTTTAAGTGGCCCTAATTTTTCAGCGTCTAATTCATAAAATTAATAATTTTTTGTATGCCCGGATTCGGCTTCTGAATTTGTTAACATTGAAAAACTTCTTAAAGCAGAATAGAGATACAAATAAACATATTAAAAATGAATTTATGTGCTATTCGTCATCGGCACTTTTTGCCAATCATTTTTGTTGTTCCTTTTTCCCAATCCTAACAAAACACGATCATATACGTATTTTCATCGTCTTTATCTTGGCACCTATCTGATCAACCGATCTGATCATGTTATGGGCGTGGGGTTGGGGTTGATCGAAGGAAGGAAGACAAGGGGCAAGGCGACAACGGACAGCAAAGCACAAAATAAATATAAATTTATTTTTATTAGAGTAGAGAGATCCATTCGTCCCCCGAGGGGGTGGGAATGACTGAAGAGAAAGAGGGGGGGGGGGGGGCCGACCGAGCCGACGAATGGATGGACCTTCTCTAATCGTCGTCCCATCCGGTGAATTTGTACGATTAGAGCACCTTTTGCGAGGCTATTTATTTTCTTTGCACAACGACGCCTCTGCTGCTGCTGCTGATGTGGGGGGGGGGGGGAAGTGGGAGAAATTTTGAAGCAAATTAACGACAAGGTCAGCGATTCATAGTGATAAGAAGTCCCAGATGCCCCCACCCCCCCAAGTCCAACCAACACATCCCAACAAACTGAGGTGGTCGATAATGAGAAAAATTGCCGGGGTCCCGGCATTCCAGAGCCGGACACATAACCGGAAAACACCATTGTGGCTGGATGATCAGGATTTCTGATCAGAAGCAAAAAGGTTTAAGGCGTATTTTCCAGATAAATATGGAAAGAATGGAGTAATGGGAAAGGCTCCAACATCCCATATCCCAAGAACGAGGGGTCGATGGACAGTGAGATTAGAACAAACCCTAACTTTGCGTTTCGTGGTGATCAGAGTTTCCGATCAGTTCTGATTAGGCAGACAAAAAGGTTTATTAGTATTGTGGAATTTGGAGAATTGGACAAGGTCAGAGAATGTGCAAATGATAAGGCGCAGCCAAATGCATGGGAATCGCATAAATTGGACCAATTTGTTTTGAACACAGAAATTTGGTGGCCTATTTTGTTCAGAAAATGTCAAATTGCTGTAATTGTGTACAATTTATTTGGTCTCGGAAAAGTAAATAAATCAGAGATCAGACCGTTTTTACGGATCTGGCTTTATGACAGGGGGTAGCCTTGAATTTTGTGGAAAAAAAACAGATTTTGGAAAAAATTTACACAAATCCTTTTAATTCTCAAGAGGGCTTCAACAATTATTTTTTTTGCTAATTCAATTAAAAATTTTTTAAATTTATTATCCTTTAAATAAAAAAATCTCTTCAATTTAAAGCCGAAAAATGGGAGATTTTTTTGTTTTGTGTGAGGTGTGTACCGTCCGTTAATGGTGCATCGAAGGTGAAAACTGGGCCAAATGTGATGTACCCCCACAAAAAAAATATGGGTGGGAGGGGGGGCGATTGGGAAGCGCTAAATATGCAAATGATCGATTGGGGTGGTGCTGCGGGACATTGTTGGGACCCCGGAGGGGTAAAAAATCACCTCTCCCAGCAGGGCTTCGTCATCGACGGTGCCGTGGTCGACCTTTTGCGCACCGCCGACCGCCGTCTACGGCGTTGTCGACCTTCACCCCTTCCCCCCCCCCCTCTCTTCCCATGAAAAACATTCGCAATATTTTTGCAATCGTTTTTAAAGATAACCAAAGAACATCCCCTTTAGGGTAATGCGAATAGTTTAAAAAAAAAATTCATGAATAAATAACCGCCGTAAAATTTTCAAAAATAAAAAATACAATTATTAAAATACACACCAAGGCCTCTCCGTGTACCTATTTGAATTGTTATCATTCCTCGGGATAATCCCTGAAAATCGCCCGAGAGGATGTCCAAAAAAAAAAAATCGCGCGAGGGAATATCCAAAAAAAAATCGCCCGAGGGGATATCCGAAAAAAATCGCCCGAGGAGATATCCCAAAAATCACCCTAGCTTATCCTTACAGATAAACTACTCAAAATTAACTCCTATTTATACCCCACACTCTGGTAAAAAAAATCCATAAAATATTTTTGCAATAGTCGCATTTGTATAAATAATTTATAGCTAATCTCAGTCCCTTGGGGGGTAACCTGCCCAACCCCCGGGGGGAAAACGGGCGGAACGGAGATCGGAAGATTGGGGTCGAGCAAAAAAACAGTATGTGGGACTGAACTGAGACTGTGTGTGATGATGATGCGATGATGGAAAGTTGCGCTTATCGCTGCCGACAAATCTCGTCAATTTCGTGGAATCGATCGATCGGAAAATTTTTTTTTTGAGGTTTCTATGATTATTGAAAAAATGGTGAGCCTTGAAAAACCAAAAACCAATTGAAAAAATGGAGAAAATTTGATCAGTTATTCGGGGTTAACAAGGTGAAGTTTGAAAATGGGACTTTTGGAGATTCGAATATTTAAATTTATTGCAAAATCATAATTTTGTGCGATAAGATAAGTAATATTACAAAAAATTTAATTAGACAAAAATGAATAAATTTCTTTTTTAATTACTTATCATCCGATTATGCACCAATTGTTTTTATAATAAATATTCATAGGTTATGATAAGAAAAGTGAACACATTAAAAAAAAATGTTGGGGGAAAGAATCAATTAAATAATGCTCAAAAAAACAAAGTATGGCGGAAGAAAAAACGTCTGACAAAAATATATTTAGAAATTTAATTTTTATTTTTGTACAAAAAAAAACTTTGGCGTTTTGCAGTCGCGTTTATAAAAATTTGCCATTTTATTACGATAGTTCAAAGTTTAAACTAGAGCCTGGACGATCGAGATTCTCGTCGAGATTTTCACTAAACCGATCGAAATCTCGGTTGACAAAATTTTGCCGAGTTTTTTCGAAAAGGCATCGATAGATTTTGCCTAGTTATAAAAGGTCTATTTAAACAAGTTAGGGTAGGCCCATTCAAAAGTGAGTAGTCGTCAGTCAGTTAATTTATCTAATTTTTTTGTTGTTGGAATTTTACGTAATAATCACGTTGTTCCATTCAAAAATTGGGGGGAGGGCATTCTTATGCTTATGAGAACAATGGCACATGCACTAAATCATTGTGCCATTCGCGTAAAAGAACCCGGTGTGCCCGCCCGTTCCACTCCAACCGCTTGTGCCATCTTTCATCACCGTCGGTGGCAAAACCCTCCATCATCACCATCATCATCACAGAAGTGCCCATTCTTCCCATGCACAAACACCCCCCCCCCCCCCCCTCCCCTCCCCCCACCCAACCACAAATCCAAACGAACCAGCCAATAAATAAATCTTCCCAAACAATGCCATGGCACACCAACCACACACAGAGTGGACGGACGGATGGTTAGGGAAAAGAGGGGGGGGGGGGTATTGTATGGATTTGGATTTTTGGCGGGGCATTTTTGGATGGATGTGCCATCCCATCATTGTCATCTTCTTCAACAACAGTGCCCCCCCGCGCCCATCCTTAAGGCGAAAGGCAATGTGTGCCGACTCAGTTTGGCCCAACTGAGGCCCCTGTTTGCCATTTTGATGCAAATGCCGGACTCAGTTGTCCACCAGGTTTGAGGACAAAATGTCGACTCGGTGGGCAAATTATGCAAAAGTGGACAGGGCGGATGGCATTCTCTGGAGAGGGGCAGGTGCTTTTTATAGTCGTAATGGGTGGGATCGAAGTGGTGGTCATGATTTTGGCACAAATTGGGCTCCTTCCCTTCCGGAAATGGCACCCATCACGATGTTGGGAAATAATCCGGAGTTGAAGTGTACAAAAGCATCTTCGCCATCGTCACCTGCCCCCGAGGGGCATGGAAGGAGCACATGACAAATTATGTGTTGGTTTGCCAATTGGCGCCAATTCAAAATGAATGACCAAGTCCGTCCGTACAAAAACTTAAAAGGCTTTACCCTTCCCAGAAGCCGGAGGGAATAAATGGGTTACATTATGCCAATTTGCGCCAATTCAAATGAGTGGCCAATTCCGTCCGCCCGTACAAAAACTTAAAAATCAAAGGCTTTAGCCTTCCCAGACGCCGGAAGGAATGGCTTACATTATGCAAATTTGGCGCCAATTCAAAAAAAGTGGGGGTGGG
The DNA here is from genome assembly GCA_018350325.1 of Globodera rostochiensis. Lineage (NCBI taxonomy): Eukaryota > Metazoa > Nematoda > Chromadorea > Rhabditida > Heteroderidae > Globodera > Globodera rostochiensis. Next base: position 160,418 of record JAEVLN010000037.1, read on the forward strand.
GGGGGGAACAAAGTCCATGCTGGGAATGACCTCATCTTTTGCTGCTGGTGAGATAAGTCCACGATGGAGACGCCACCCAAATTTATTGCCGCCAAACACAAGTTTTTGATGGGGTTCCCAAATAAGGGGAGGGGGAGGGGGGGGGGGAGGTAATTATGGGGGGAGAGATGAATCCCCGAGGAAAAAATGACTTAAATTGGATGCCGTGAGCAATATGGTCTGCCCTTGGATGAGAAAACTATTTACTATTCATTGTTTAGCAATGATTTGATTTATTGCAAAATGTACAAAAATAGGTAACAACGTTATAAACCTCTGAATCAGGAGGCGTCGGGGTCTCGAGATCCCCGACATTTACGCCCCCGAAGGTTTACGAGGACCCTAATTTAAGCGTTAAACTATTCGTATTTAAGTTGAGCCCAAAACGAGAAATTTCATGGGGAAGCCCCCGAAGGTTTGCTAGCAACCTAATTTAAGTATTAAATTGTATTTAAGTTGAGAAAATAAAATAATTTCATGGGGGAAAAAATTCTGAATCAACCCGGGGTTCTCCGGGTTCCGAACATGTCGGAAAGGCTGGTTGGTGGCTTCTCGACACCATCGCCCGATTCTTATATTTGCCAAAATTAAGTACAATATGTACAAGCTTTGAGATTCCGGTTTTCATTTCCGTTATGGCCGTCGGTTGTTTGGTGGAAATACAAGAGCGTCCTAAGACAGATGAGTGAGGGCTTAGGGTTTGGGGGGGGGGGGGGGGGGAGGGGGGGGGCTGTTTGTTGTTTGCCTTTTTGCTCTTGGACGCTTTGCACAAGAAGAACGGGAGAGGGGGGGGGGGAGGGGGGGCATTCATTCAACTGAAGACCCTTTGACCCGTACAACGGGGGGGGGGGGGGGAGAAAAGGGCAAACAATGAATGCATAAACTGGTGGCAGGGGCACATCTCTAGGCCCCCCCTCCCCCCTAAGCTGACTGACCCCCTCACTTATAAAATAAAAAATTAAAAAAAATTTTTGTTGGAGAGGGTGTGAAAAGAGTACGTTCAGTTTAAGAGAGTTTTTATCAAATTTATACATTAGGACATCCACAATCAAATACTTGGCTTTGTAAAATAAAAAATTTCGGGTGAAGTGTTGTACTTCTTGAGGCCATTGACATAAAGAAAAACCCCCCCTAAAAAATTCAATAATAAAAAACATTTTAAATGTAAAATTTTTTATTTATTTTGCTTCAAAATTATGTTTTGGTCTTTAAGTTTGAACAAATGAATTACTAGTTTATTTTGAAAAAATTTTTGCACAAAATTTAAAGGAATTCCCAAAAAATTTCTGTTCACGCACGAGCGCGTTTCAACCACTAAATAATGTCGTCGTTTTTTTTTTGTCATGGGAAACATGGACAATGAATTGGGAGCAGTTGTTGTGCTGCTCTATTAGCCTCCAATGTCACCTTCAAAAAAAGTTAAGACGAATTGTGTGCAAAGTGCGCAGAATGAGCAATAAAAGTTTTGATGGGCAAAAGGTGCGCACATTTTGAAGCGAAAATTTGGGGGTTGAGGGGGCCCATTTTTTGTCGGAATGTCAAAAGAGGCAAATTTTTGAATCCGAAAAATTCATATTTAGAACTTTTTCAATATTTTGAATGAATTTTCGGCAGAAAATGCCCGGGGGTCCACTTTTTGTCGGAATGTCAAAAGAGGCAAATTTAAAATCCGAAAAATTCATATTTAAAACTTTTTCAATATTTTGAATGAATTTTCGGCAGAAAATGCCCGGGGGTCCACTTTTTGTCGGAATGTCAAAAGAGGCAAATTTTGAATCCGAAAATTCATATTTAGAACTTTTTCAATATTTTGAATGAATTTTCGACAAAAATGCCCCTTCCATTGAAGCTGGGCTTGAGGGGGTCCACTTTTTGTCGGAATGTCAAAAGAGACAAATTTGAATTCGAAAAATTCATATTTTTAGAATTCCGAAATTTTGATTCCGGAAGTGCGCTGCCCTTTTCCAAAATTTTGAATGAATTTTCGGCAGAAAATGCCCCTTCCAATTGAAGCTGCAGCGCACTTAAGCATTGTCCGCCGAAAATAATAATCCTCAATTTGCCTCCGGGGAGAAAACGGGGGGATCCAAAGGGGAATTACGGCTCTTCACACATGAACAAAAAATTTGTTCGCCCCGCAGGCAATTTTTGCTGTCGCGTTGTCCTTTTTGCAATTGTCACAAGCCTTCGCCTCCAGCACTATGCCTTTGTGTGCTTCGTTAGCTGACAGACGGAAGGACTGCTGGACGACGGCGGGGGGACGGACGGCGGGGGGACGGACGGCGGGGGGACGGGCGGCGGGGGGACGGACGGCGGGGGGACGGACGGCGGGGGGACGGACAGCGGGGGGACGGACAGCGGGGGGACGGACGTCGGGGGGACGGACGGCGGGGGGACGGACGGCGGGGGGACGGACGGCGGGGGGACGGACGGCGGGGGGACGGACGGCGGGGGGACGGACAGCGGGGGGACGGACGGCGGGGGGGGGGGGCGGACGCCGGAGGGACGGACGCGGTTACCGGCAGCACTTTACAGCCGGGGCGGGGGGAGTCCACTTGAATTTGGATTGGAAGAATGTGCTTTTGCTGCTGCTTCTTCTCCTCATCTCACTCAGCCGCCGCGCTTCCTTTCCGACTGTCGATCGGAAGTGGGGGGGATATACAACCCACACTTTCTGCACACATAAATTTATTTCTTCCATCGGATGGAAGGAAGAAGAATGGTGTGATGATGGACGGGAGGGGGGGGGGATGATGCAGCATAGTGCAGCACATACCATACGATGGGTTGGGCGGGGGGGGGAGGGGGGGGACAACTTTGAGCGTGGGAAGGGCCCTGGGCCAAGGGGTAGGTAGTTTTTTGTTAAAAAACCCGTTCTTTTTTTAAAGGTGTTCGAGAAGTGTGACGACGGTGGAAGCTTCAATATCCAAAAAAAAAAAATTATTTAAATTTTGAGTGAAAGTCTAGGTTTAATTTAAATTTTACTTAGGATTGGGATCAGGGAGGACGAAGCTTCTCGGTCTCTCTACTCGAAGCTCTAAGTTCGAGCCCTAAAAACCCAAAGTTTCTTAAGACCCATGTTTTGCCTGTGATTAGTGTCGATTAGTTAATTAGTCTCATTTACAATTTTGCAATAAACTAATGAAAGGCGTAATACGTCTCGTCCAACCCAAAATTGAGAATTAAATTTTTTATTAAAAATCACCAATTGCAGGACACACTTTAAGCACTGCTGCTTACCTCCATACATTTTTCATCACTAAACAGAACCCCCCAACAGCGATGATTCATTCACCAACACAAAAACTTGCTGATCGGACAGTGTGTGGTGGTGGAAAGAGTGGGGGGGGGGTGGCGGGGGGCAAAGTGCTTCAACGAATACAGCAGAGCCATTGCCACAGATTGAGTGGCGGGGCGGGGGGGGGGGGACGGGGGCGGAAGAAATGGACGCGAAAGGCTGTGGGCAATGAAAAGGATGATGAAGAGATGAAGAGGAGGGGAAGAATAGTTTTCCGACGGACGGACGGGGGGGGGGAGCACAAAATAATAGGGGGATCGGACGGACGGGGGGGGGGGACGGATGATCCCCGTTTGGGAATGAATTGACTGACTGCTGACTGATGTGAGAAGAGCAAAAAACTCTCCCCCCCCCCATTCTCATCGGGCACAAAAGCTGAACGACGGGGGAATTGGGAGGGGTTAAAGTGTGATTTTAAATGATATCGATTCGTTTAGAACATTATTAAATTTAAATAAAAATTTATGGTTTAAAATAGGGTATGAATTAATTACTTATAAAAAAGTAATTTAAATCTTAACATTAAAATTACTTCGATTAAAAGGGAATTTTAGTTCATTCAATTTATTTTTTTTAATACCTAATCTTACTTAATCTTCTTTTATTATTATTTAAAATTATAAATTGCATCGTTTTAAACAAAAAAAGATTAATGAAAGCTAAACTATATGGCATCACTGAGTTAGCTTATGCCCTTAAATTTTTATGAAAAGCCCGTTAATTTAATTTTTTATTTTCTAACTACCGCCCCAGTCCTTCGCAACATTGCAGATATAAATAAATACCAAGCCCCATATATCTCATCTTTATGTGGTCATTCATTGGCCATTGTTGTCGGGCGCATGTTTTGTCGGCCCCATGCCTTTTTGTGTCTTGGCCACAGATTTTAATTGGAGATAAGCCCCTCGGGGGGGGGGGGGGGATGGGGCAACAGCGAGCGAATGGACGGGAAATGGGTCATCCGAATAATGAGTGAGGGATTAGCGGGAATTGAAGATGAAAGGAACATCTTCAAGAAAGGGGATTTTGTTACAAAATCTGTGTTTGTGCCATTCACAAGGCCCGGGGGGGGGTGCCATTCGTTATTTTATCAAAACTTAGAATCTCGGTTGATTTTCGAAAATCCCTGTTTTTCGAAAAATCCCAATTGTCTAGGCCTCCTACCAAATGAATAAATAAATAAGGATTTTCAAGATTTGGTACTGTGTTCAGCCCCTCTGGCGCCATTTTGTGCCTTTATGACCCGTTTCCCCATTGAAATGACCGTCTCCAATCTGTTGCCCTTCCCGTCACATTTTTGTCGCATTTTTATGCCGCTCATCCGTGCCGTGCCATGACCTCTCCGGATATGCTAAAAATATTTCTTTCTCATCCATCATCATTATTTATATATTTTGGGCGTCCAAATTTTGTTCAAAATTGTAAAAAAATTATCATATTAAAAATTCTGTTTTAAATAATTTAAGTAGAAACTTTAATTGAATATGAATTATAAAATAATTGAAAGTTTTCAAAAATTACTTATTTTTTTGCAAAATGAAAAAATAAAAACTCGTTTTGAAATTGATGCGCATTAGCAGCAATTTGAGCATATTATTTCCCTAGAGCAGTAAAAAATTGCATGCTTCAATGTGTTCAATTCAAAGCGATATGCCACTAAATGCCGTGATGTCCATCATTTTCGGCATTATGCCGCCCTCTTCAGAATATTTGAATATTTTTGATGCCGCCCAATCTTTTATGAGCACTGACACTTTGTTTTGGGTCACAGCCATTCATTCCATAAACGGAAGCGGAAAATTTAGGAAATTCTAAACTGGGCGAGGGGTAGAGAGTAGAGACCAGATGTAATCAGAAATCAAAACGGAATCAGAAATCTAGGCTTAAAAAATAGTAAAAACCCGGAATTTGCACACATTCGGGATTTTCGAAAATTCGTTAATTTTCTATGTGAAAAATTTGAAAAAAACAAATAAAAAATTGATCTTTTTTTTTGAATTTTTGTATCTAGGAAAAAGCAGCTTTAAATTTAAACAAAATATCAGCCCGCCTTTCTGACAAAAAATTAAAAAAAATTCCCAACTAAAGCCTAAGCCTAAAATAAAACTCCGGATTAGGTAGTATCCCACTGAAAGCCCACCTGTTTAGCTCATTAGGCATTGTATGCGAACCAGCCCGCCTTTCTGACAAAAAAAAAAATCCCAACTAAAGCCTAAGACTAAAATAAAACTTCGGATTAGGTAGAGTATCCCACTGAAAGCCCACCTGTTTAGCTCATTAGGGCATTGTATGCGAAGTGCATGCATCCCATCGCGCACCTTTGGTTGCATTTCCATCCAGAAAATGCATAAATTAGCGTCAATTTGCGGCTGCTGATGCCCCCAAATGGCGCTAATGGACTTTTTGGCGGCGGGGAGGGGCCCCATTCATTCATATTTTCGGTTGTTTTGAACATCGGCTAATTTAGACCGTCCATTTTGGGATGGAAATGATGACGGGGGATGATCAACAACAACATTAATCAGTTCAGTCATGCCGAACTGATTGGGCCATTGTTCTTTCAGAACAGAGACGCCCCTCCGCCTCCCCCTCCCCCTTTTTTGGCATAATGCCGACAAAAGACAAAAAAAAAAAATGCGGAAATGATGAATAGAATTTGTTGTTGTCCAGAGTGCCCCATCATTTATAGTGGAATAAATGACATAAAAATTCCATAAATGCTATGCTTATTCAAAATATAAATAAATTCAAAGCAAAAACTAATTTAAGCTTTTTTAAAAATATATTTTAAGAAAAATTTGGAAATTTTCAAACCCAGAATCAATGCTATCTTAAACGAATCCCCGGAGGCATGAAGAAACTGTTTAAACTGACCTATGGTCAACCCGCAATTAAAATGCCTCGGGGGGTTCTCCCCATTTTTCATTTAGCAGAAATGCCCTCCGGAATTCTCGGAATCTCCCCTCCCCCAGCCGGCATAAAATCGCGCAATTTCCTCAATTTGGCATTTTCCCCTTTCTGGGATGGTTAAGAAAATGGCATTTTTGCAATGAATTTGGCATTCTGTGGACCCCCCCCCCCCCTCATTAGAAGAAAGGGCCAAATTCGTTTTCGATGAGCCAAGAAAATGTAATTTTTGCCCTTTCCTTTTGGGGACAAAACACTTGAAGTTTAGGGGGGGGGATTTGTCTCGGGAAGTGAATGACTCGGTCTCGAGACTCTCTCTCGACTTTCGGGTTGCCTAATTTGGATGGAAGACAAATTGAGGTGGATTTGTTATGAAAGTTAAGGTAAATAATTGTCTTTTTTGTTTTAAAAAAATATTTTTTAAAAATGATAGATTTTTTTACTTAAAAATTCCGAGTTTTTTTTGCCAAAATTTTTGAAAATGTTATTATGCGCTGACCACAACAAAAAAAAAAAATTCAAAAATTCAGCAAATTGAAAATGCGCGTGTCTCTGTCGATTCTGCTCGTGGAAATGGATTAGAGTGGGGGAGGAGCCCCTCTGATCGCTGTCACATCAATGTGTATTAGCATTTTAAGAGGCGGGTGACGCCGACGCCGCACGTCCATTGTTGCCCCACTTTTTGTGCAAACTTTCCCTTTTGGCGATGGTTGGGAGGGGGGGGGGGGGTTAGTCATTGTTTGTTTTCTTGGTAATTTAAAAATTTAAACTTTTTGCAGGAACGTATCGGTTTTATTGGTATAAAAGTTTTAATTATTAAAATTTAAATGGTGGTTTAGTGATTCGAAGATTTGAATTTTGGAAAGTTTAATATATAAAAAAGCAAAGACCGAAAGAGAGACAAAAATGCCGACTCGGTCTAAATGGGACAAAATGTCGATTATTATTTATATAAATAAAAAAAGAGCAATGAGCAGTGAAATTTAAATTATTATTTGGAACATTTTCTTGCGATTCAGTATAATTAGAGGAGGACGGGATCGGGACTGGTACTGAAGTCTCCAATTTAGGGACTGAGTTTCCCCTTTATAAAATCCCGGTTTTTTTTTAAATTTCAAATCTTTCTTTTTGACTATTGGTTCCGGTTTTTTTGACCGGGATTTGATTAATTTTCCCCCCTTATAAAATCCCAGATTTTAATTTTCTTAATCCCGATCTCGGGTTTTCCCAAAATCCCGATCCCGTCCTACTCTAGGTATAAAACAGCATAAATAGGCATTTCGGGAAAGAACAAATGGGTGAATTGGGTGCTCCTTTTTCTACTCAAAAATGCCCCAAGCTTATGTTGTGATGAGAACGGTGGAAGAAAGGAAAAGGTTGAAGAAACATAAAAGAATGGCATATGCCAGGGATGGAGGTTGAAAGAAGCGGAACTTAGCGAAGCTGGGCGGAGCGAGTAAGCGGAAGAATGGATGTTCAAGTTCAAGACTGACGACCGCAGCGAGTCCATACCCAAACAGTTTCCCGGGCATTTTCTTTTTATTATTTTTCTTTTCGTGACCCTGAGGGGAAAATAGAGAATTTAGTGTGGCACAGAATGCTGCCCCCCCCCCCCCCCCCTCAGGCGCGAAAGGGTGGAAGAAGCGGAATATTGAAGCAAAGAAAGCTCCACCCTCTCAAAGGCTTCTCCGCGAGAAGAAGCCGTCCAAGCATGCAAATATGGCCCAGCCCACAATTGTTTGGACCCTTTTGGAGGCGACAATTGCAAAATTATTAATGACGACAGTGCCCCCCCCCCCCCCCCCTCACCCCGAGGGGACGAATTTCGGGTGCGCGAACAATTGGCCCAAAATTTTAGCGGCTAATAGGGAGACCGCTCCAAAATTGGAGACAATTAAGTCATCGTCGTGGAGATTTTTAAATGTTTCGAAATAATTAAAAATGATTATATGTCCACGGAAGATACAATGAATAATTCTTTATAAAAATCTTCATTTCAGAAGGAACTTTACAAAAAAGCCAAAAACAAAAAAAAATATTTTAAAAATGGCAAAACCCCCCCCCCCCCCCCCAAAAAAAAACTTCAACCAGGACGTTTTTCCCCTCAATCCGAAACATCAAAAAAAAACCTGAAAAAAGCTTTTATTACAAAAATTTTCTCACTAACTATACTAAATAATTTGTCAAACGATTTTTAAATTTTAAAATTTATTATAACGCCAGAACCCCGGGGGCGCAAATGTGGGGTGCGCGAACAATTGGGCCAAAATTTTGGGGCTAATCGAGCGACCGCTCCAAAATTGGAAACAATTCGTCATCGTCGAGGGCTTTCAAAATGAGGGTATGTTATGTCTTCGACAGTTGATGAATGAACAAATTTGTTGAACATTTTGGATTGGGGCAAGGAGTGGGGCAGGGGGGGGGCACTCCTTAACCATAAATGGGGCTCGTCGGACGGGGGAACTTTTGAAGAAACTTTTGGGGGGTTGGGCGCTCAAATTTGCATATTTGTTAGCACCCAAAATAAGCTGAAAGAAATTTTAATGAACTATATTGTTAAATACGAAAATCAAATCTTTTTTTAAATCAAATAAATATTTTAAAAATAATTTGTTTTAAATACCTCTGAATTTATCGGGCAGTGGAATAATGCTTGAAACTTTTCTCAACCATTTTTGAGTTAAAGCATCTAATTATTTTTGTTTAAATATATAATATTCCGAAATAAACAGACAAAAATGCTTGAATAATCTAAATTCAGGTTTTAATCCGGGATCATAAAAATTTGAATTTTTGAAAAAAAAATTTGGCTAAATCCTTTTTGAAAAAAGTTGCAAGAGTGTACAAGATTGTTAAAACATTTAATTAATTTTGTTAAAATATAGAATTTTTTTAAAAACAAAATAATGTTTATTCCGAAAATACAGACAAAAAATGCTTGAGTACTCTAAATGCAAGTTTTAATCCGGGGGAATTTAAAAAAATTTGGCTAAAATCCTTTTTGCAAAAAGTTGCAAAAGTGTACAATATTTATATAACCAAAATTTTGGTCGTTGCTCTACCAATCCGAAGACCAAAATGGCGTAAAAACGACGACATCGCCGATTACGGATGGCCAAATTTCCGCAGATTTAAGGAAGGGAATTTGCGGTAAAGTGTTGCCAATTTCAAATTTTATGGACCGGAACTTCTCATGAGAAACGACAAAATTGTATTTATGGCAGAGGAGAGCAAAACAAATAAATAAATAAAAAATCGTAAAATGTGACCATTTTGGGGCCGTAAATTGGCGCTCTCGAGAAAACGGACAAATTTGTGGACAAAAAATGAATTGTATTAATCCGATTGACCTCTGAAGCGTTATTGTTATGCAAAAATTGCTTTAAGTTCTTTTACATATTTTTTATTGTAAAAATATTATTATTATTTTTCATGGTCAAGTGGTCAGATGGAATTAAAATATTTAGTTAAAAAATCAACGATCAGAAGCTAGATTTTATTGTGCGCTTTATCTTTTTGATCATAACATAATAAGTGATCAGTACAGATTTATTACAATTTTATAAAATATTATAGTCAAATTCAGCAGTGATCAGCCCAAATTTATTTTTTTTTAAATAAATAAATGATCACGATCAGACGTAAAATGTAAAAGCCAAGTTGTGCGGATCAATGGCCATCGATCTCATACATATGCATTTACGCAATCGACGAAAATCCATTAATCATTTCAGCAAACATCCGTCCACCAAACAAAATGGACTTCTGTGAGACTATTTTCCCAGGGCTTTGTATACTTTTTATTGAAAAGTTGTCAATGTGGAGAAAGATATTAAATTTTTATTTTATTAATCATTGCATTTTTATTTGAATTTTTTTTTTCTTTTAAATCTAGCCTCTGAAAAAAAACTTTCAGAAAAATTTTTTTGTTGTTGCGAGATTTGGTATTGGTACAATAATTCCGGGAAGGGGGGGGGGAGCAACTTTTTGTTTTGTCATTTATGTTATAAATTGGCAAATTAGATTCATTTTTATCCAATTTTCCTTGTATTATGGTGCCATTATGCCAAAATGCTAATTATTGTCCCGGAATAGCTTATCCCCTCTGGGGTAGGCCGTAATTAGCGCGAATAATCTGATTAACTATTTTTTGTTAGCGCTTCTCGCAAATTACAGTTTTTGTTACAAGAATTTTCAGAGCCGGCTCAAGTTTGGGGATGTTTTTTTTTTGTTCAATTCTTTCGATATGTAAAACGTGTTTAAGCAGTAGCAGCTCTGAGCGATCATATGAAATTTGACTGATGATTAGCTATTTTGCTTAGTGATAGCTAAGACCGGACGGGACCGAGATCCCGTCGAGATTTTTTTGGAATCTTGCGAGATTGAATTTGGGATCACGACTTCAAATGTTTGAAAATTTTCTGAGACGGTTTGTGCTCGAACGGGTCTGAATTCAGTACAGAAACAATAAAACCGCTTTTGTTTGCAAAAATATGCAAATTTTTGTCCACATTTTTATTGGGATCATTCACCGAGCGTTGTTAGCTTTATGCTTCAACGATATTGGCCAATTATTTGGACCAACATTGGACCAGCGGTCATCTTGCATAATCCATGGTTTTGGTGGGGGCAACGGCAAACTTTGCATAAATAATCGCGCAACTTTGTGCTTGAGGCCAAAAGAAGAGGGGGGGGGGGGGGGGAAGGAAGAGGAAGAAATTGAAGGGATGAAGAAGAAGAAAGAAAGGTAAAAGAGAAGAAATTATGAAGTGGGGAAAGGAAGAGGAAGAAATTGAAGAAAAAAAAGAAGGTGAAAGAAGAAGAAATTGAGGGTATGAAGTGGGGAAAGGAAGAGGAAGAAATTGAAGGGATAAAGAAGAAAAAAAGAAGGTGAAAAAGGAAGAAATTGAGGGTATGAATAGCGGGCAAAACTTGCTTGAACCTTAACCGATTCAGACATTATAGCCATTCAAAAGCTCTTGACGAGAAGAAGCATACGATTGGACAAATCTTTAAAAGTTATGGGCAGAAAAAAGAAGAAATTGGGGGAGAAAGAAGAAAAAGGGATGTGGAAGAGGAAGAGGAAGAAATATATAGGATGATTGGAAGAGGATAAGAAAGGGACAAGAAGAGAGAGAGGCAGAATGCATTGTGCCGGGACATGATGATAATTGGATTTGCCATGCCGTTGCCCAATCAGTATCAAATTCCAATTGGCTTTTCAATTTGAATATGAAGAATTGATGACTCAGTCATAAATTCAGCAAATTAATTAAACGCAATGAAATGTATCGAGAAATAATTATTTCTAAAATTGTGTTTTCAAAACATAAAATTTTTTACTCGATATTTAAGGTTAGGTAATTTAAAAATCATAATTTAATATAAAAAAATGTGTACAATGAAAAAAGAACAAATAAAAAAAGGCGGAATTGTGCAATTTTGCGTGACCGTCAAAAACACTTCCATTGTTGCGAATTTTTGCCCGGGTTGATGCGTAACATTTTTCCGGCAAAATTTGGCCATTGTCCACGCATTTCACTCATCAAATTGGACAAAAAAGGGCTCTCCTTCTCTCAAAACTTCAAAAAAGCGATGCAAAAATATTACTATAAAATTGGATACACGAAAAAAGAGTTTAGCATTGATGCAGAAGGTAGCTAAGAAAATAAAATAAACAAAAATGAAATTTATTACCTAAATTAAAAAAAATCAAAGCTCAAACGGATTGGTTGAAAGTTGAACATGAAAAAGGATAACAAAAAAATCTAAATTAAATTAGGAGAAACCCCAATTTGTTAATTTGCCAATTTTAAGCAGACGGTATTCCGATTCCAAAAAATTTTCTGCGTCATGTAAAATAGTTCAAAATTTTAAATTTAACAAAATTTAAATGTTTTTTTCCTTGCATAAAATATAGTAAAACGGTTCTGACATGATTTGGCAAAGTTACGATGGTTTTTTTTCAAAAAATATTACCAAAAATTTGCATCGCGCTCCTCTCGGCCCCATTAATGCTCCAATTTCTTCCCCCTCCCCCTTTCGTCCTCGCTGTTATTTGTTTGCACAATTTCTCAATTTTGCACATTTTATTCCATTTGTACAAAGCTCTTACTAAACGCACATTTGTTGTTTCCCAAATATATATAATAATTTATGCGTTTTAGTTTGCCTAAACACCGACAAGAAGTGTCAACAGTGCCAAATTAAGTGGCATTGGGGCATAGAAGGAAGAAAATGATAATGGAAAAAACAATTTAAAAATTATAAATAAAAATTCATGAAATACTTTAAAAGCATAATTTTCTCGAACATGAATGCACAGAAAATAACAGTGCCAAATTAATGGCATTGGGGGCACAGAGGGAATAAAATGATAATGGAAATTTAAAAAACAATTTAAAAAAATAAAAACTCATAAAATACTTTAAAAGCATAATTTTCTCGAACATGAATGCACACAAAATGAAATTAAAATCACAACCTCTCTCCCATTTTACTTTCGGAATAATGAATTTTGAAAATTTGTTTGAAAGCCCCGCCCGAGTCTCGAATCTCAAGTCTAGCAGTAATTAGGCATTGAACTTCTTTAGGTTTTTGGTGCGTACGATAAAATTGACATATTTTATTTTGTAGTAGGATTGGTTTGAGAGCCTTGGTCTTCTCACTCGAGAAAAGTCTCGGGTTATTTGATATCTCCGGTACTTGTGTAAATTGTTAGGTCTCGATTGCTATTCTTGGCCAAAACTATAAACTTTTAAAAGGATAAAATTTTATTTCCGGTGTCCTTTAAAGCGTTATGTGGAATATAAAAATTGGATAACAAAAACGCCTTTTCTTTTTTGTGAATCCCAAAGGAAGAATTTGGGAAGGATTTGATGTGATCGGATCGGATCGGTTGATGGAAAGGAATGGCCAAGAAGAGCCCATCATCACACAGCGGCAGCATCATCCAAATGATGTGTTGATGGGTCTTGGACACACGCCGCCGCCGGCGGGGACAATTGTTTCTTCGAGAATGGATGTGATGTGAGCTGGTTGGAGTTGGACGGCTTGAGGTGAGAGCAATGAATGATGTGATCTGCCAGCTCACTCACTCACTCACTCATTCATTCATTCATTCATTCATTCATTTGCACTGCAAAAATGTCGGAAGATGCGGCAATTTTGAATGCCAGGGCATTTTTTTGTGATTCAATTTTTAAATTACAAAAAAATCTTTTAAAAAGCAAAAATAGTTTTGTGTTACAAAAAACAATTTTGTGATTCAATGTTTAAATTACAAAAATCTTTTAAAAAGCCAAAATAGTTTTGTGTTACAAAAAACAATTTTGTGATTCAATGTTTAAATTACAAAAATCTTTTAAAAAGCCAAAATAGTTTTGTGTTACCAAAAACAATTTTGTGATTCAATTTTTAAATTACAAAAATCTTTTAAAAAGCAAAAATAGTTTTGTGTTACCAAAAACAATTTTGTGATTCCAAGCAAAAATAGCTTTTGTTACCAAAAATAATTTTGAATGTCAGCATTTTTTGTGATTCAATTTTTTCGAATTGTTTGGAACCGGTAACCGAATTGTTGGGTTCCGGTTAATCGAATTGTTTGTCCGGTTGCGAATTGTTAGGTTCCGCTAACCGAATGTTGGGTTCCATTTAAACGAATTGTTTGGCGCCATTTAACCGAATTGTTTGGAACCGGTATCGAAAGCAATTCCGGATCAGGGATTCCCCCACCCCGTATCACGGCACAACGGCACATATCACTAGGGAATTTAAGCATTTAATCAATTCTTGTTTGAATTTGTGCCAAAATTTGTCTGCGTTTGGCATCCCTTTTTTTGGCATTGTAATGTTGCCGCCGTTTGGTCAACAAATGCGTGTTAAAGAAAATGGTCCAAATTTGTGCCGAAAATGCGCTTGTTTTAATAGAAAAGCAAACATAACAAAAATAACATTTATTATTGGCATTAAAATATTATTCAAATCAAATTAATTTATTTTTTATTTCTTATAACTAATAATTTATTTGAATTTTAATACAACTATATTTAATTAATAAAACTAAAAACAGACAAAATTAAGTAAAAATATGGGCAATTCAACCAAAAAGAAAGCAAATCAAAGATCAACTTGAACGTAGCCCTCCCCAATATCATCTTAGGCTGATTCAATTTAATCTTTTGCTGTGCCAATGGGACCGGCGAAGACCAATCAATGCTTAAGGGTTCGGCTCTCAACACAATTTTACTCACTTTAAGAAAATGGGGCGAGGATAACCAAAAAAGCCAAAAGACAAAACAAGTGATGAGAACAAAAAGTAGGGGACAAAATACCAACAAAAATGAACATATTTGAATGGGTCAGAGGCGGGAAAACAAATCGCCAACAATATCTTTAAATTAACGTTAAAAGGTCCCAAATCACAAAACTCCAACATCCCCAAACAGTCAAAAAAGGTGTCCTCGCCGTCCCAAAGCGCGAAAGGTGGGGGGTCCGGGCGAACAGTCATCGGCGGAACGGTCGGAAGTCGGGCGGCGCGTCACGGCGGTGCGATCCGGCAAAGTGGCGGCCTTGCAACGGTTGAATCGGACGGTACGGATGGTGCCGAGCGGACTGCAACTTCCCTCCGGCATTCTGGCGAGATTCGGCCTGAACTCTCACTGAATGCGAAACGGCGGGACTGAAATCGGCCCGATTTCCCCCCGGGACGGTGACAACGGAATGGACGGATCGGATGTGCAGCGTCTCATCGCCCGGAAATGCCGTTTGGGAGTAAATCCACGCTTTCAGCGCTCGCACTCCGGCGTTCTTCAGAGTCCCTTCCTCGTCAATCAGATAGCCGTTGTGGCTGTCCCCAAATCGAAAAATCTCCAAGGCGGAGCGTCCCGTGGGCGTTGTTGACACCAAACTGATCGCCGGCGGCTCTTCAATCGCCCTCATCTTCTCCACCAGCTTCAAATTCACTTCTCTTCACATTGACGAAAGGCGGAAAGCACCAAAATGTTCTGACGTGCCGAAATCGCTTGCAGAGTCCGGCGAGAAGTTTGAGCTGTTCGAACATGGCTTCGACCGTTTCTCCGTTGACAAGTGAGTCCCTCCCAACGATCACCAATAGAGCTTTCACTCGGCTGGACAGCACTACCGGTTTGAAAGCGCGAATGACGTCCGCCACCGGTCCTCGATCGCCAATGCACGCGGACTGCTCAATGTACTCCGCCAACTTCCTGGCCGACGAATCTCCCAAAATCACGCGCTGGTGACTTATAAATCGCTCGGCTTTGTGTATTCTCATGGCCCGGACTTCTTCGAGAACCCACGCGCTTCGCTCGAAAACGGCTCTCCAGCCTTTCCTTTCAGCTTCCGGTAGCGCGGCGACTCCCTCGGGAATGTCCATCGCCAACAATTCGAATTTCGTCTTTGCCAGCGCTTGCCGTGCTTTGTCACAATTTCCGACCCAACCTTCCAGTGCCTTTTTTTGGTCCTCCTCCGATGGATAATTCCCCGTGCTGATTTGATCACCCCTTCGGCCCGAATAGAGGATCAGTTCCAGCTTCGCTTCTCCTTCCACAATAGTCTTTACCATATTCTGTGCCGCTGACATCGAGGATGCTACTCCAGAACGCATCAGAAAAACGACCAGAAGAGCTTGCAGCGGTGTTTTGACGAGAATGCCTTCGAGCTGCGGATTTATGCCGGGAATTGGGTCGAGCTCTCCCAGATTGATTGAACCGCACATTTCATGTTCGGGATCGTCGTTGCTGCACGTGGATGTCCAATTGAATCCGGCCGGTGCTCGTTCTTCAACTTCCATCTGTTCTGTAATGAAATTTGGTCCATTTTTCCGCATTTTTTCCGAATTTTCCCAACTTTCTGGATTTCTTCCTTCTTTCTTTTTCCCTTCCACTTCCATTTCCACCATTTCCCCCCAAACCGTTGCAATTGTCCCCAATTGCACTAACACATTCCGATATGGGTTTTTCCCTTTCGGTAACGTTGAGATGTTAGGTATGCCCGGCGGAACTTTTATTAATCTTTCCAGCGGGACTTTCATTGGCTCCGTTTTTTGGTTATCGACGGGGACTACCCAAGCTGACGAATTCGTTTTTCCCTGATCAGATATGGACCAAAGTGTGACCAGAGCAGTTTTTTGTGGCGCGATCACTTATGTGACCCCGGGAATACCACCATTACTCTCTCACCCTTTTCAAATTTTTCTGCTTTCACTTTCGATAACGCGTCATACCATTCTTTCCCCTTAGCCTTAGCGTCTTCCGCATTTTTCCTTGCTTCTTCCAACATATTTAGGAGGTTCTCCCGAAACAGTTGCTGGTAATTATCACTATCTATGGTGTATATGGGGTTAACCGGAAGTGGTTTCACTTCATCTAGAGGGAACCGAGCGTGTCGCCCGAACATCAGGGTGAACGGTGCAAATCCGGTTGTGTTTGACGGAGTAATATTGTAAGAGAATACGGCATATGCTAAGCGTTCGTCCCAAGTCCAGTTACTGCTTGTCGATTTTTTCAAAATCCCAATCAAAATTCTGTTAATACGCTCTGCCAAGCCGTTGCATTGGGGATCATAGTCTGCGGTAAATGACCTTTTTATTCCTAGAATTTTGCCAATTTCCTCCATCGTCGCGTTCAAGAATTCCTTCCCTCTATCAGAGTGAATTTTTGCCGGTGTTCCAAAAACCAGTGTGAATTTTTCGACAAAAATTTTTGCTACTGCATCGTTTGCGCGCGCGTTTCGCGTGTGAGCGCATATTCTACAGTTCAAATGTGCCTGGATGCAGTCCCTCAGCATATTAGGCCAGACATATTCCGTGCCGAGCTGGGCAAAAAGTTTTTTCCCACACATGTGGCCGGCACACTTTCCTTCATGCCGCTGACTGACCAGTTTCTTCCGAAATTTTGAGGGGACGAATAGTCTCAGTTTCCCTTTTTCATCGCTTAAATACAAAAGATTCTCAAAAATGGTGTATTTATGGCACGTGTCCAAAACTTTTTGCCGCTCGCGTGGGTCATTTGACATAGTTCGATGCTCTAAAAATTCGTAGACCGATTGCATTTCACTTTGTCTTGTCTCTTCGATCCATTCTTCCCGATTTTCATCCCACTCTTCCCGTCCTTCTGCAATTGCATTCACCCCAATTTTCCTTATAAATGCCACTTCCTCTTCTTGCTCTGGTTCCGGCATTTGGTTTCCTTCTAGTGCTCGCGAGCTGGAAAGGATATCGGCCACTACATTTTTCTTCCCCGGCTGATACTCCACTTTTAGAATAAATTTCGAACAGATTTCCAGGAGCCAGCGATCGATTCTCGCATTGCCCGTTTCTTTCTTACTACGGAACATCCAAATGAGCGCTTTATGGTCCGTTATCACCCGGGTCGGAATCATTGTTATGAACTGCGCGAATTTTTTGACGCCGAATCTTATCGATAGAGCTTCGAGTTCGGTTGCACTGTACCGCGACTCGTGGACGTTGCACTGTCTAGACGCAAAATAAATTGGTCGAATGTTATTTTGGGGGTCTTGCTGACACAAAATAGCAGCTATTCCAATTTTGCTCGCGTCCGTCATTATGATAAACGGTCTTTTTTGGTCATTTCTTGCTGCCTCAAAATCGGGGAAGTACAGCACTGCATTCTCCAACATTCTGGCCTTTAAATCTGCGATCGCTTTTTTTCTTTCTCGCCAAGCTCAAATTTCGCTTTTTCACTAATCAATCGGTAGAGCGGAGCCGCTATTTCTCCGAAAGAATGAATGAACTTCCTATAATATATCAGAAAACCAAGCAATGAGTGTAACTCTTTTTTGGTGGCTGGTAATGGAAGGTCCACTACCGGTTTAACTTTGCTGCATCCATTTTTATTCCCTCCGTCGTAAGGATGTGGCCTAAAAAGGGTAACTCGCTTACACAAACGGCATTTCGACAATCTTAGCTTTAACCCGGCTTCTTCAATCCGTCGGAACACTATTTTCAGATGGTCTAAATGTTCGGTGAATGATTTTGAGGCCACTAATATGTCATCAATGTAGATGAACAAAATATCATTTATTAGCCCTTCAAACAGGTACGACATGAAGCGCTAGAAAGTCGCGACAGCATTTGTCAACCCGAATGGCATCACGTTGAACTCGTGAAGCCCGTATTCGGTGGCGAATGCGGTTTTCTTTTTTGAACCCTCTTCCATTCTTATTTGCCAGTACCCTGACATAAAATCCAAAGTGCTGAAAACTTTTCGACCTCCAAGCATTAAAAGTGTATTATCAATATTCGGGAGCGGGAAACTATCCTTGCGAGTTATTGCGTTTACTGCCCGATAGTCAACACAAAATCTCAGGGTTCCGTCTTTTTTCGGTACGATGACAATTGGGCTTGCCCACGGGGACTGTGACGGCTGGATTAGACCTCTTCCCAAATAGTCCTGAAGCATTTCAGCGATCTTCTCCCTATACACATACGGTACTGATCTCATTCTCTGCTTGATCGGTGCCTCAACCCCCGTTTCTACTCGGTGTTCCACCAGATTGGTCTGGGTCAGTTCGTTTTCGTTCACTGCAAAAATTTCCAAAAATTCTAAGCAAATTTTCTCCAGCTCGCTTCTTTCAGTTTCCCCCGCTGTTCCCATTTTCTCCTGCAAAATGTTTTTGATTTCCACTCACCGGTCACAGTTTGGTTGGGTCCCTTCCTCATTTTGGATGACTAACACAATGGGGCTGGACAGAAAGTTCTCAACTTCTTCTACGCGGCCTGCCTTTTCTGCAACTCCTACTTTTTCGTTCTCTTCCAAAGTGACTGCCTTCGTCGAGAAATTCGTGACTGGAACGATGACTTTCCCCTTTTCCACTCTTGCTACCGTTGGTTCGACTCGAATTTTGGATCCCTTTTCCGGAATTGCCACAATTTCGGTGTTTTCGAATTTCCGTGAAATTTCCAATTCGACTAATTTGGTGGTTTGCGGCACCACTGTCGTTCTATAAATGACTGTCAGGAACTCTTTCTTTTCGATTTCGGTTTTTTCGAATTTGATCATCGACTTGTTCACCTGGTCGTAAAGCTTAAACCCTAAGTCATTTAAAGAATTGGTCCCGAATAGCAAATCGAAGCCGATGGGTGCTTTTGTTATGTGAAAGTTGATTGGAATTTCTTCCCCGGACCCTCGCCGTTTGACTGGTAGGCTCAGTGTTCCAAAGCACTCTAAGCGCTGGCCGTTCACATCCACAATATGAGCGCAAGGCTTACCGATTTTCCGACAGTCCCCGTTGACATTACTCTGTCTAGCCAATTTGTAGAAGTAATTGGCACTGATTAAAGATATCTGAGCGCCCCCATCAAGCATTGCCTCGGTTTTCTGCCCCAAAATTTCGACTTGCACAACCATAATTTTGCCAATTGTCTGTTGTTCCCTATCCTCCTCATCGAACTCAGCACTCTTTCGGAAAAACTCGTCAACTTCGGGCTTTAATTCGATTTTTCCGAGGCGTATGTTTGCCTGCGGGACTTCTTCTTTTTGGACAACAAGGCAGTTTTGCTTCAGAAAATTGCTTGACTGGTGGAAATTAGGCCTATTTGTCTCATTTTTCGGGGTTGGTGGGCCCATTGGTGTTTTATTCGCACCAGTTACTGCCGAATTTCTATAGAGTTGTGCCTGCGGACGTTGGGAATTCGGTTCGAAAGCCCTTACTTTTCTACAGTCACGCGCGAAATGTCCAGTTTCGTTGCAATTATAACACTTTAACTGCATTCTGTTCGGTGGTGATTGGAAACTTTCTCTAACCGGTGGTTGTCTCTGGTTTCTGATTTGGAAATTTTGGGTGGGACTTTCATAAACACTCCTTCTGTTTGCCCCATATCGATTAGTCGTGTCTTCGCTCTCTGTGCGCACAGTAAGTCGTTTCGCAGCCCGTTGGGTTGCCTCTGCTCTCGCAGCTAATGAAATGAAGTGGTCTAGCGACATGCCCGGAACTCTGACCAGTTCGAGATTTAGCGCCAAATCAGGGTTACCAATCGCACGCAGTAAAAGTTTATCGCATAGTCGTCGCTTAGATGCTGGGGAAGTCCGGTGTAAGCCCTCCTAACCAGTGATGAAATCCGACCCGCCAGGTCATCAAGCTCTTCGGATGGACCCCTTTTTACTCCCTGCATTAGTTGGTCAAATGCGCTGTGTTCTTTCGCGTCTGTTTCCTCAAGCAAATTTAGCATTTCGCGCCTTATGCTTTCATAGCGATACGGCTGCGTTGCCTTTGCGGATTCTAACGCGCGTTCAGCGCGTCCACAGACTTTGCTGTCTAACGCTATGATACGCCTTTTATCGGGCCATCCCTCTGTATAGGCGTCAAATTTTTTGAAAAACCGTCTAATTTCATCCATCCATTCTTTTCCCTTTAGATCACTAATGCGCTCTAACACCATATTGAATTCCAGGTTGCTTGGACCTGCAAAATTGCTTAGTGGTTGCGCGGGGTTTTGCACCAACACATACTGTTGCGCTGCCGCTGGTTGGCCTACATTTGGTTGCGGGATATAATTGAAATTCGTTGTGGCTGGCGCTTGCGGGAAATTTAGGTTTGGGTTTGGTGCTGCGTTTTGGGTTGGTCCGGCTCCTGGGTAATTTCCGTTAAACTGCCACATTGGAGCCTGTAGCGGTTGTCCCTGGTATACTGGGTATGGGTGCTGAGGCGCGAAAGACGCTGCCGCCGGATTCTGGGCGATAAAATGCCCGTGGAGACCCGTGGGTATTATCTGTATTGCGGTTGACTAATGGCATTCTGAGGAAGGGTTGGTACCGGCCGAATGACACTCTTTTCGTATGGCTGTTGCTGGTTACTTCCAGTGTGCGGGTGGGTATTTCCCTGCCCCATAATTACTGGGTCGGTACCTTCACCCAAATTTTGCTGCGCGTTGCCACCGTTTTGTGCCGGATCTCTGTTCGGTTCAATGCTGACATGCAATAATCTCTGCCTGAGCTGCTCGTCCGCCATTCTTGAATCTAAGTTTTGCAAATTTCCGTCATTTCTTCCCGCGTTGACGTTAATAAACTGAACAGGGGAAATCGACATATTATGCTGACTCTGATGCAAATCTTCTGCTGAATTTTGGTGACCCTGCTGAAATCTTTGCTCAACTTCCTCATGCTGTTCTTGGTTTCCACGAAAATTTCCTTGTCTGTCCAATGCCAGTCCTAAATTCAATGCTCTTCGACGAGTCAGTGGCGGCGAGCGTGTAACAAACATGACACTCAAATCCCGGCCTGGGTATGTCCAAAATCAAGTCGACTGGTGATGAAGTATACCGGCCCGGTTTTCACTTTGCAAAACAAATTACAAAATTTGAGATTCGACCCGAATTCTCAACAATTTCTCTCCGCTTCGCTTTTCCGACAAATTTTCGTGCTTTGCTGCCGTTCGTCCTGTCCTAGGATCGATTTTCGATGAGGGCGGCCTGCCTCTCTTCGAATCTCCTCTGTTGAACAATTACGATACCTGTTCGTCCTCGGGAGCGCCAAATTTAATCTTTTGCTGTGCCAATGGGACCGGCGAAGACCAATCAATGCTTAAGGGTTCGGCTCTCAACACAATTTTACTCACTTTAAGAAAATGGGGCGAGGATAACCAAAGAAAGCCAAAAGACAAAACAAGTGATGAGAACAAAAAGTAGGGGACAAAATACCAACAAAAATGAACATATTTGAATGGGTCAAAGGCGGGAAAACAAATCGCCAACAATATCTTTAAATTAACGTTAAAAGGTCCCAAATCACAAAACTCCAACAATTCATCAATGCTTTTCAAAGTTGCATGGATGTCATCCATCTCAAACAGCCCATTTTTGTTATGGAATTCCCTGTTTCCGAACGCCTCCCACCCCCTCATCCACGTCAAAAAATTCTTTCATCTTCATTGATCAACATTTACACCAAAATTAGCCATAACATTGGCATTTATTGTAAAAGCCATTTCCAAAAAAGGCTGCCCACCAGCAGGAAGGGTTCTCGCTGCTGCTCTCTGAAAGATTTAGGGTATATCCAATGCTTCAAATGTCGGGAAATCGAAAGTGTCCGAGTCATCCACATTTGAATAATTTCCATTTTTCTGCTTTGACGGCGCTTTTCCGCAAAAAAAGCAATTTGGATGGATGCCATGATTTTGTTACCCACATTTAAGACAAAAAATAGAAATATTTAAATGTGATTTATATATTTTAACATTTAATTACCGGCAAAAAAGATTTGGCATCCCCTCAATTTTGGGTGGAATTGCTTGCCGGGCTAATGGAAAAAATGATCACTGATCATAAAATTCAGTCAACCAATTACCAATTGAATTTTTGTTTAAATAAACCATTCTTGGCGTTCAAATGGCTCTGAAACTGAAAGTCTTGCTGTTCGCCGTATTCAGTGCCGTATCGTTGACCGTCCTTGCAAGACCAGGGTTTGCATTTTTTCGGTTCAATATTATGGTTCAAAAGTTAAAATTTATTGTTGTTGAATTATTTATTTTGTTTTTTTAGACATGACAGCTGTCTTTAAAGAGATGGGGCAAGAAAATAACGGCGGTGGTGGCGGCGTTGGTGGCGGCGTTGGTGGCGGCGTTGGTGGCAGCGTTGGTGGCGGCGTTGGTGGCGGCGGTGGTGGCGGCGGTGGTGGCGGCGTTGGTGGCGGCGTTGGTGGCGGCGTTGGTGGCGGCGTTGGTGGCGGCGTTGGTGGCGGTCCGGACTTTTCCGAATTGACTTTAATCTGGAATGCGGAAAAATCTCATCGGCAAAACTGGGTTTCCGGTAAAATGTTTTTAATGGGCCAATAAAATTATTTTTATTATTTGGTCGTAAAATCAATTTCCCCGAAAATAAAACAAAGTGTCACAAAATTCTGTCAGCTTGGATAATCTGGACAGTGGCGGCCGGCATTGTGATTACCGTGCTTATGATCGGCGCAGGCGCGCTGATGTGGCGCAAAAGAGCTTCAAAAAAGGGTCATTTAGAATATTCAAAAAATGTTTTAGACAAACAAAAAATCGAAAAAATTTATTTAATTCAGTTTCCTTCCCGGCGGTGGAAACGTCGACGGCAATTGCCAGAGCGATTGCAATGGCGACAGCGATTGCTGGCGCGACGTTTGCAATGTGTGCTCCATGGAAATTACTGCTTGCGGAGCTAGGAAAAGCTATTGCCCGACGAAAGAGCCTGGAGATTGCTTAGATTTTGTTGTATATTTATTTTTGCGAAAATCCACTCCCCCCCCCCCCCATCATTTGCTGTACTCAAAAATTTACTGATTTAAATATTAGCCAACATGAATTTAAAAAATATAAACAACATAATTTTCACTAGCATATTTTTCCACGATAAATGAAAATTTTATGGATGAGGATTAAAAGATAAAAAATGAAAAAGAATTTTGATTTTTTTTTTCCACATAAAACATCTTCCATCATCATTCTTTTCTGACTTTCATGCGCCATTCATTCGTTGAATGAAATGATGGCCTAAGAAACGATGAAATTGTCCCAAAACGCGGGCAGAATTCCTGAGATTGGATTAAAATCAAATAAAAGGAAACAGAAATAAAATGCACAAACCAATCAGCAATTGGCACAACCAGGGCCAACAGCGGCGTCTCGACAATGGGGCGGTGGCCATTTGATTTTTTGATGGGCAGTTCTAAATGAACGACATTGACGATTCCGCAACCTCCTAGGGTGGAATCATAAGAACGAGGTGATGGTTTAATAACCACGATCTCAGGGTTATTTTTCTGGAGTAAGTGAGATTTACAAATATTTTCAAATATATATAGTATTATTAACCATTTGCTTTCGGATGCAGCTGAGGGGGCAAACTTTCACCCTTTTTGCCGAACTGGCAAACGCACGACCATTCACCCTCATAATTAATTTTTTTTGTCCTCTTTATAATGTCACGATATTGATTTGCACACAATGATAGGTTGTTGCCGTTTCTACAATACCACGCTTCGAACATCCGCGCTTCTGTCACTATAATAAAGAATAAATAAACTTCCGAGTGATCAAGTTGGATTTCGCCTCTGGGGATCAAACAGAATTTTCAGCCCCCACCCAATTTGTTCACACATTAGACAATACGCTCGCCCATCTTTTACCGCCTGCCAAACATTTGGCATGAAAGCAATAGTCCACAAACTAATAACATCAATGGAAATGAAATAAAAATGATGAGATGGCCAACCAAACAAGCACATTTACCCCCACCCCCCCCCCCCCACCCATTCTGATTTTGACGGTGATTAAATCGGTGCCAGTGATTCGTCGGCGTTCGGACGGGACGGGTGACGGACGTGCGGACGGTTGGGTGGGTAGGTGATGAGTAGACAAAATGATGGCTTTATTTCTTTTAAAATGGAAAAGTGATGTGATTTTGGAGGGCTCAATTAAAAAAGCCTTCAAAATTTTTGCGCGAATGTTTTGGGTGTAGAGAAAAAGAAGCGCAAGACGGCACAATTGGAAAGTAACAAAAATAAGAAAGTAATTCAAATCAGGGATCTAACCGGATGCCAAAAAAAAAGTCCGGAATTTGGCATGCCGGAAACAAAAATGTCCGGAAACCAAACAATTCGATTAACCGTAACGAACAATTCGGTTAACCGGAACCCAACAATTCGGTTAGATGGGACCAAACATTCAGTTAACCGGTTCCAAACAATTCGATCAACCGAAACAAACAATTCGGTTAACCGGTTCCAAACAATTCGATTAACCGGTTCCAAACAATTCGATTAACCGTAAACCAACAATTCCATAACCGGTTCCAACAATTCGATTAACCGGTTCCAAACAATTCGATTAACCGGTTCCAAACATTCGGTTAACCGGAACCCAACAATTCGGTTAAATGGAACCAAACATTTGATTAACCGGTTCTAAACAGTTCGATTAACCGGTTCCAAACACTTCGATTAACCGTAAACTAACAATTAGGTTAACCGGAACCCAACAATTCCATAACCGGTTACAAACAATTCGATTAACCGGTTCCGAACAATTCCATTAACCGAAACTCAACAATTCGGTTAATCTGAACCAAACATTTGTTTAACCGGTTCCAAACAATTTGATTAACCGGTTCCAAACAATTCGATTAACTGTAACCAACAATTAGGTTAACCGAAACCCAACAATTCCATAACCGGTTCCAAACAATTCGATTAACCGGTTCCAAACAATTCGATTAACCGGTTCCAAACATTCGGTTAACCGGAACCCAACAATTCGGTTAAATGGAACCAAACAATTCGGTTAAATGGAACCAAACATTGGATTAACCGGTCCCAAACAGTTCGATTAACCGGTCCAAACAGTTCGATTAACCGGTTCCAAACAATTCGATTAACCGGTTCCAAACAATTCGATTAACCGTAAACCAACAATTCCATAACCGGTTCCAACAATTCGATTAATCGGTTCCAAACAATTCGATTAACCGGTTCCAAACATTCGGTTAACCGGAACCCAGCAATTCGATTAACCGTAAACGAACAATTCGGTTAACCGGAACCCAACAATTCGGTTAGATGGGACCAAACATTCAGTTAACCGGTTCCAAACAATTCGATTAACCGGTTCCAAACAATTCGATTAACCGGTTCCAAACATTCGGTTAACCGGAACCCAACAATTCGGTTAAATGGAACCAAACATTTATTAACCGGTTCCAAACATTCGGTTAACCAGAACTTCCAAACAATTCGATTACCAAACGAACAATTCGATAAACCGGAAACGAACAATACGATTACCGGTTCCAAACAATTGATTAACCGGAACCCAACAATACGTTTAAATGGAACCAAACATTCGGTTAACCGGAACCCAACAATTCGGTTAGATGGGACCAAACATTCAGTTAACCGGTTCCAAACAATTCGATTAACCGGTTCCAAACATTCGGTTAACCGGAACCCAACAATTCGGTTAATGGAACCAAACATTTATTAACCGGTTCCAAACATTCGGTTAACCAGAAGTTCCAAACAATTCGCGACCGGGCAAACAATTCAATTAACCGGAAACGAACAATATGATTATCGGTTCCAAACAATTCGATTAACCGAAAGAACAATTCTGTTAATCGGAACCAAACATTTATTAACCGGTTCCAAACATTCGGTTAACCGGAAGTTCCAAATAATTCGATTAACCGAAACGAACAATTCGGTTAATCTGAACCAACAAACCGGTTCCAACAATTCGGTTAAATGGAAACAAACAATTGATTAACTGTAAACAAAAAATTCGGTTAACCGGAACCCAACAATATGATTACCGGTTCCAAACAATTCGTGACCGGGCAAACAATTCGATTAACCGGAACCCAACAATTCGATTATCTGTTTTTTTGTGTTACCAAAAATCATTTTGAATGGCAGCATTTTTTGTGAATTCAATTTTTAATTACAAAAATCTTTAAAAAGCAAAAATAGTTTTGTGTTTACCAAAAATATCTGAGCCAGTTTTTTAATGAAAAACATAAATCTGTTAACAATTCCATTAGATTTTCTTCAGCGGTGCCTTGGCACCGTCTGACAACCCCATTTAATACGTGTAATTATTTGGGCACTAGGCCAAAAAACGGCCAAAATGCCAACTGGACCAGAAAACGAATTCGTTGGCGTGACAGTTTTAGTCCGAATTTTAACCGTTTTTAGGCTTAGTTGGCATTTGATCGGTGGAATTTCGTCCTGACTCGGTTAATGCGTGGTCCCAAAGACCGGGAGAATATGTTTTTTTGGATCAAATGATCGTTATGAAATTGATACTCTTTAAAAACATTGAATTATAATTTTAAAAATCACTCCCAGATATCCGGTATGCCGACTTTTGAACACCCGAGTTTTGTGCACAAGCATAAATTAGCAAAATATAAATTCCCCAATAACATTTTCGAGAAATTTACCCACATTTTTTACGAGTTTAGAAGAATTTAAAACGTGATTTATTGGATTATTTGGAAAGTAGCAATGTGAGACAAAATGCATAAAAATTATAAAGATAATTGTCGAATTGCAGGCAACGATTGGTGTATGATGTAAAAGTGAAGACAAAGCTGAAACAGAACATAATGCAAAATTAATTGTTTGGTTTGGAATTCATCAAATTTTACTCAAAATTTTCTGTTTTATTGAAACTGTTTGCATTCTGGAATTAAATTTCCGATCGTTCCAAACCAATTTTATATTTTAAAATCATGAATTTTGAACAACAAAAAATGAAAGAATAAATATGTATACGACGTACCCATTGGGGGAGGGGAGGGAGGGGGGGGGGGATGGAAAAAATTTTGAAAAACATTTTTAGACTAAATGAGCACCAAAAAGAACAACAAAAATGCCATCATATAATATTTATTTGCATGTATTGGGTGGTGGCAATCGTTCAGTCTCAGAAATAAAAATTTTATATATTCTTTCCAGCATTGAAGCAATGTCCGAAGAATAAATCCGGCTTGCGGTAAACCGGGTCCTAGGCTTTAAAAGCCGGGTTTTTTTTCATAATTAAATTCTTTAATTTTGAACCCCGATTCCCCCAAAATGCTGGCACTTCAAACACCGATCTTGTCCGGTCAAAATTAATTAAATATTAATAAAATTGATTATCAACCATTTTTTTCCAAATTTTTCACTAAGTCCAAAACTTTGAATTTTAGTTGCCAAAATGTTGTGGAGAGAAAATAACAAAATTAAAAAAAGTCTGAAGGCAATAAATAAAGCGTGAAGGAGGAATATATGTAAATATGCGCGCCTCAATCATTTGGTAGCAAATAATAAAATTTTTTGTTTTTGTTTTAAATTTCTGGCCAAATATTTTTGTGTTTCCGCGCAATTTCAAATCACTGAACAACAGCCGTGCCTTTGTTTGGCCTTGGCACTCTGCACATAATTAATCTCGCGCACAATTTCTGCAAACACTGTGTTCACGTTGTGCGCCGACTTGGCGGAACACTCCGCGAACGGACATGACCAATACTCGGCCAGCGCGGAGCCGTCCTCGGCACGTACCTGAAAGCAAAAAAAAAGTTTGCCGAATAAAAAAAACCCCGAAAATTTGCTTTAGGGAATTCTTTGAAAATATATAAAAGGTGGAAAAATTGGTCGAATCGCTGCAGCCGCCGTCGGAAAATGAATGAATTTTATATTAAAAGTGGCCAAAAAAAACAATTTGTTATAAATCAATTTTTTGCCTATTTTGTGAAATGATTTCATTTCTCTTAAATTTTCTTGATTATGAAAGTTGCTGAAATATGCCATTGACCTGTCGTTGGTGTGCCAAGTCGCACTTATTGCCGACTAGCAAAATGGGCACTTGATCAGTTCCCTTAAGAAAACGAAATTTAAATATAAATAAAAAAAAATCAAAATGCTTTAAACAAATTTAAAAAAAAGGATTTAAATTCAAATTCCAACAGCTTAACCATGCCGCAGGGAATACGTTGAACTTTCTTAAGAGTAATCAGTTTCGGTTAAACAATCCTTTTTCATTGAAGGAAAGTAAAAGTTTCTGATCAGACCCGTTTAAACAAAATCCTTTTTATTGGAGGAATGTAAAAGTTTCTGATCAGGCCCGTTTAAATAAAATCCTTTTTCATTTTTTCATTGGAGGAATGTAAAATCCTTTTTCATTGGAGGAATGTAAAAGTTTCTGATCAGATCGGCCAAACAACAACCAGCACCTTGACCCGGATGATCTGGTCCCGCATTGTCCGTATGTCGTGAAAGCTTTGCTGGTTGGTGATCGAATAGATCACCAGGAAGCCCTGCCCGTTTTTGATGTACAGGTCGCGCATCGACGCGAACTGCTCCGTGCCGGCGGTATCCAAAATCTCTAACACGCATGGCTGACCGTCCACCTGTGATGACAAAAAAGTGCATCAGGCCCGACAAAAAAAGACTAAAAATTTGAAGAGAATCCATACTCAAATTTTCATAAAAACTGGGGTCCATTGAAAAATGGAAAAATTCAGGTTCAAATTTTGAAAATGCTTGTGGTCATAGAGGGGTTCGGATCATAATTCAAAAATGACTGGAGTCCTTTTTAAAATTTGTTAAGTCCGGGTCCAAATTTGCCTGAGGGCTGTCCAAACTTTGAAATGCCTGGGGTCATATTTAAAAATTGGAGAGGTTCGGGTCCAAATTTTGAAAATGTCTGGGGGCTCATTCAAAATTGAGAGATTCGGGTCCAAATTTTGAAAATGCCTGGGGGCTCATTCAAAATTGAGAGATTCGGGCCCAAATTTTGAAAATGTTGGGGGCTGTCCAAATTTTGAAAATGCCTGGGGGCTCATTCAAAATTGAGAGATTCGGGTCCAAATTTCGAAAATGTTGGGGGCTGTCCAAATTTTGAAAATGCATGGGGGCTCATTCAAAATTGAGAGATTCGGGCCCAAAATTTGAAAATGCCTGGGGGCTTATTCAAAATTGAGAGATTCGGGTCCAAATTTTGAAAATGCCTGGGGGCTCATTCAAAATTGAGAGATTCGGGTCCAAATTTTGAAAATGCCTGGGGGCTCATTCAAAATTGAGAGATTCGGGTCCAAATTTTGAAATGCCTGGGGTCATATTTAAAAATTGGAGAGGTTCGGGTCCAAATTTCGAAAATGTTGGGGGCTGTCTAAATTTTGAAAATGCCTGGGGGCTCATTCAAAATTGAGAGATTCGGGTCCAAATTTTGAAAATGCCTGGGGGCTCATTCAAAATTGAGAGATTCGGGTCCAAATTTCGAAAATGTCTGGGGGCTGTCCAAATTTTGAAAATGCCTGGGGGCTCATTCAAAATTGAGAGATTCGGGTCCAAATTTTGAAAATGCCTTGGGGCTCATTCAAAATTGAGAGATTCGGGTCCAAATTTGAAAATACCTGGGGGCTCATTCAAAATTGAGAGATTCGGGTCCAAATTTTGAAAATGCCTGGGGGCTCATTCAAAATTGAGAGATTCGGGTCCAAATTTTGAAAATGCCTGGGGGCTCATGTCCAAATTTTGAAATGCCTGGGGTCATATTTAAAAATTGGAGAGGTTCGGGTCCAAATTTCGAAAATGTTGGGGGCTGTCCAAATTTTGAAAATGCCTGGGGGCTCATTCAAAATTGAGAGATTCGGGTCCAAATTTTGAAAATGCCTGGGGGCTCATTCAAAATTGAGAGATTCGGGTCCAAATTTAGAAAATGCCCGGGGGCTCATTCAAAGTTGAGAGATTCGGGTCCAAATTTCGAAAATGCCCAGGGGCTGTCAAAATTTGAAAATGCCTGGGGGCTCATTCAAAATTGAGAGATCCGGGTCCAAATTTAGAAAATGCCCGGGGGCTCATTCAAAATTGAGAGATTCGGGTCCAAATTTAGAAAATGCCCGGGGGCTCATTCAAAGTTGAGAAATTCGGGTCCAAATTTCGAACATTGTTGCGGCTCTATTTAACCCGGGTCCAAATTTCGAAAATGCCTTGGGGCTGTCCAAATTTTGAAAAAGCCTGGGGGCCCAAGGTCAGTTTAGCGTCAACAAATTGAAAATAGTCATCATTTTTTTGAAAGCAAAATGATTCAGTCTATTAAAATTGTACTGAAGCTAAACAAACCTCAATTTCTTTCCGGTAAAAGTCTTCAATTGTCGGGTCGTACTTCAGAATAAACTAAATTGGGGTTTATTTTGTCAAATATTTTATTCAAAAATGGCATCAAAAACTTTGTTGGAGACGAACTGCACAGTGAGTGCCGACTTGCCAACACCGCCGGAGCCCAACACGACCACCTTGAACTCCCGCATGGGTGTGCTGCTGCTTCGTTAATATTGCAAATTTTTGGTGCAATTTTGGCTCAAAAAAAGTAAAAAATTGTCAAAAGCATTATGAATTTCTAAAAAAATTAACAATTTATTTACGCTTTATACAAATGGGGCTACTCGGGAATGTCGTAAATTTTTGATCCAAATTAAATCGGAAATTTTGTAAAGTGAAGCTTGCGATTTTTTCACATTTTTGGATTTTGATGCCGGAAATTCCGATTCCGGGATTCTTTACAAAATAAAAGTGTCAATGGTTTTCACCTTATTGTTAGATTTGATTAAAAATGCCAAAATTGTCCCAAAAATTGTATCGAATTTTAATCGAAAATTAATCGGAAAAGGCTGACCAGTGACGGAAGATTCGTCATCTTTTGCTCACTCATCACTTTTAATCGCCACTTTCAGTCTTCATTGGAAAATTAAGCCATTACTGAATTGACACTTTTTGAAGTCTGAAATCTGCCAAAAAAATTCGGATATTTTTGAATAATTTCCAGTTTTTAAACAATTTGTTAAAGAGTTGCAAGCATTTCCGGCAGTTTTTTGAATCTCCGACATTTAAAAAACCCATTTCTGTTTAGCAAACGATTGAATCGATGACTCACCATCAAAAACCTCTATTTTTGCCACGAGCAAAAAACGAAAAAAAATATTATTGTTGGGCGAATGGGAGAGGGTGGCGAGGGGAGACCTTGGAATTTTTGAATGATGATATTTGAATGATATGTTGCTGGAGTTGTTCACCCCATTTTTGCGGTTGAGTGGGGAGGGGGGTGGGCAGGTTGAGGAGGAGGGATAGGAATGAATGCAAAGAACAAATCGAAGAATATCGAGTGGGGGGGGGGCCGACGGGGCGGAGGCGGACGGCGAGCAGTCGGTCTCGGACGGGACAACTCAGCGCCGGGGGGTAAACGGCGCTATAGCTCGCTTTAAGCTTAACAGAATCAGACAAAAATGATGCCATGCGAAAGCTTTATGTGTGAAGCATTTTTCCGTAAGCAAAAGGTAAGCGATCGGAAGGATTTCAAAAATGTTATTCCTTCTCATTCGACTCCCATTCCCCCAACATTCACTTTTCTGCTGCTGCTGCCGCCGGTGTCGACGAAATGAAGTCGGACGCGTTCAGCCAGCGGTGAATGTCACCACCACCTTTTATATGTGTATTTGATGAGATCACAAACCGCCCAAATGGACAGAATGAATGTGAGGCGGGCGGGGGAGGGGGGGGGGGGCAGTGGGCGGACAACTTTGGATATGAAAGTGGAGGGAACGGGGGGGGGCACTTACTGTCCACCAAATTTACATTTCATTAGTGTGGCGAGCTGAAAACTTTCTTTGCTATTTAAAATTATAGAAATTTTATTTCTTAAAGTTTTCTGTAGGAGAAATTTAGAGAACGAACCCGGATTACCGGTTTCGGTAGAACGGAGTCCGGGGTTTTTTTTTGCTAAAACCCGGATTACCGGGTTCGGTAGAACGGAATCCGTAAAACCCGGATCCGGCTTGTAAAATTTGGTTTCTGGATCCAGGTCTCTAATAAAATTTACACAATCAACCATGCAGTTTCAAATTTAAATGCCTCATTTACAGTAATTCTTCAATACGTATTTTAAGTAGAGGTCAGTTTTCAAGTACTGTACTTGCCATTCAAGCACGGGAGCCCTGACCTAGCGGGACCGAGACCTAACCCGAAAAATTTCTGGACTAGAAACGCTACTCAAGACAAGTTTAATTAGTTTTTGTTTTATAAAATTTGCTTGAATCCTTCTATTCCAGGAATGTGTCCGAATTTCGGATATTTTTTTTGTACTGATTCTGGGGCTCATTTGTCAGAGGATTTTTCACAGATCCCGATCGAATATTTTCCAAAACGAATTACGAATCTTGAATTACCGTATTTTTAAAGTTTCCAAATCTCTTAACATAGAGTCAAAAAATTCATTTAGCCAAAAAGCAAATTATGTTGTGCTTATTTTTTAAGAATAATGAAGCGAAAAGACAAATTTTTTTTTCTAGCACTTTTTGAACCCTTTTTTACATTTCTCGACGGCCGCCCCACCCCCAGAAGCTTAAAATAGCCTATAAAGGGCCGTTGAAGTAAAATTTGCCAGAATTTTTAATAAAAACCCTACTTTTTGGTTTACGAAAAAAACTTTTTTATTTGGTCAAAATTCCTGTTCTAGTTGGTCTGTCTGTGCTTTATCAATGAATGGCGTAGGCCAGGGATGGGCAAAATTTCGAATTTCGGGTTTCGATTTTATTTTCCGATTTCGGAATTTCGGGTTTCGGATTTTATTTTTTCCCCGATTTTCCATCCCTGGCGTAGGCTGCTTCCGTTTTTAAACTGAAAAGCTGACGTGTGAAATGAGTTCCCTTCCCCCTCACACACTTTAGTGTCCCCCGCCGTTCCCATCCCCCACAGCGATATTATAAATCATTTTCTCAGAAATGGGCTCATAAAAAATGAAAAAATGTTTTTATGGCGTAGTAGGGATTTACTTTCGCATGGCCGCTGTGTGTGGGAGTTGGTTGGCTGTTGGCGTAAGCAAAACATATTTTTTTACATATGTCAGGGTAACAAATGTGCAGTCTTTTACGTCATGAGCGTGCGGGGGATAAAGTGCTAAAAAGCTGTCGGAGCGGACACTTTTTTTTTGTTGAGAATTTTAAGTAAAAAAAAGACAAAATTATAAAAATGATTTGAGCGCTATTAAAGAA
This sequence comes from Globodera rostochiensis, assembly GCA_018350325.1. Taxonomy (NCBI): domain Eukaryota; kingdom Metazoa; phylum Nematoda; class Chromadorea; order Rhabditida; family Heteroderidae; genus Globodera; species Globodera rostochiensis. Next base: position 194,185 of record JAEVLN010000037.1, read on the forward strand.
ATGCGGTTTATTAATTTAAATTTTAAAACAATATTTCTATGGCTTGTGAAAGCAGAGAGGGATTGTAAAGAAATTTCAGAATTTCCTCCTAGCCTAATACCTTCAAAATGTGACCTTTTGATGAACGTAAAAATGCGGGAAAATCCAACAAAAATTTTGTCCTTAATATCATACATGTGTACACACATATAGCAAGAAGGTATGGGACTAGTTGGAGGATGTGTTGAAGACGACGAAGACAGATGGATGGGGAAAGACGAGAACTTAGGGGGGGGGGGGGGAGGGAGCCGATGGTTGGGGGTTGGCTAAGGAGGAAAAAATCCGGAATTTCCTACCCCCCCCCCCTTCCCCCGTATTATGTGATGGCGGGGGGGGGGGGGGGGTGGTCGTCGTCGTCGTCAGTCAGTCGGTCGGTCAATGAATGGGGCTCAATGGGAAGAAGGATTTGGGATTTTCCGCGCTTAACCGACCGACTAAATGGACGACGGGGGGGGGAGGGCGGACGATCGGCGGAGAGCTTTTTTATGGGCAGAAGGAGTGCATTTTATTATATTTAGCATCACCGGGACAGCTGTGGCAATATACGCAGTGTGGAGACAACAATTTGGATGCCTAGGGGCCAATAGGAAAAATGTTTAAATTTTTGAAAGAATGCTGAGATAAAATTTGTTGGACTTTTTAACAACTTTTCATATAGTGTTTGTTTTAAGGTTGAGCCCCGACCCCGACCCCCGACATGGCCAACCCCGGCTTCCCCGAACCCCAAACTCCGACCCCGACCCCCGACATCGTCAACTCCGGCCTCCCCGACCACCGACTTTCCCGCCCCGAGGGGTCGGGGCTCAACCCTAGTTTGTTCTAAACGGTATACCACAATTTTTGGTACTGAATTCGGGGCGGAATATCTGGGGCGTAGTTTAGCCCCGATGGGTATTTTCAGTGTGTTTGGTGTCGTCACGTTGAAATCGTTCCTGGCCAGCACCGCAGAAATTGCGTTTACTGCTCGAGAGGGTAGAGTTAGTTGTTGAACACCGACCGGGTTATCCCGTACTGATACTACATCCGGGTATTTTGAATTAATTGAGTCCAAATTATCCAGACACTGACAAATTACTGCTTCTTGGATCTGTGCTATACAATCCTCTCTACTCCAAGTGAGTTTAGGTAATATTGCGCATTGTCAACTTATTTTAAAGAAAAAAATGGTCCATTTAAATTTTAAAAATTTATTCCGTTCCTTTTTGGTAGCTCAACAAAAGCCAAGTCCAAAAGAAAAAAAAAATAATTTTGGCATAAAAATGCAATCCATGTGTGAAAAAGTATGAAAGACTTGAAGGGATCGAGTGATTTGATCTTTCCATGCTGGGACGATCAGTTGTTGTGCCACATTCAGTAGCCTGGGGCCGTGCGAGGCGGTGGGCAATGGTCTGAAAAAGTTTAAAATTTTTGAAAAATAATCAAAAATCACCCCAAAAAACTGACCGCAAGCTCCTTTGCCTCCCTGTTGGCCAGCCTCTCCAGCCTGGCCAGGGCCTCCAGGGTTTCCGGCCGAGCCGGGTCCTCCTGCATCTCCGGGTGGTCCTTCGCCTCCGGGCTTGCCATCCTCTCCAGGGTGTCCCGGCTCTCCAGGGCCTCCGGGCTGGCCAGACGGTCCGGGCGGGCCGGGCGGTCCCTGTGAGGGTGGGCCTTGCGTGACCTGTCCAGGTCCACCGGGTTGGCCAGGCTCTCCATTGCCTCCTGGCTGTCCGTCGGGTCCGGGCGGGCCAGCCGGTCCGGGAGGTCCTTTTCCGCCTCCGGTTGCGGGCGCACCAGGCTGACCGGGGTTTCCGTTCGGGCCAGGCGGTCCGGGAGGACCAGGCTGTCCGTCATGGCCGGGCTCGCAAGTCGGGGTGCATCCTCCACCAGCGCTGGGCGCGGGCGGCGCTTGGGCTTAAAAAATTTTAAATAGATTTGTTTTTTTTTACGTATTTCATCATTTCTTACCGTCAGGTCCAGGTTGTCCAGCGCCTCCGGGCTGTCCATCGCCTCCGGGTTGTCCTGCGGGTCCAGGAGGACCAGGCGGTCCCGCCGGTGATTGTCCACAGCCACAGCAGCCGCCTCCACCGCCGCCACCGCCTCCTCCACCTCCGCTAACGGCACCGCCAATACCACTGACGGGAGCAGCACCGCCTCCACCGCCGCCGCCGCCGCCACTGACGGGGCCAGCACCACCGCCGCCGCCGCCACTGACGGGGCCAGCACCACCGCCGCCTCCGCCGCCACTGACAGCACCGCCGCCACCATCACCGCCATAGCTTTGGCGTCCTTGACGTCCGACGCCACGTGGGTGGACGCCACGTGTGTGGCGCACACCACCGGATGTTTGAGCATAGGCTTGCGTTCGGGTCACCTGAAGTTTGTGTGTGAACAAATTTAGACAAAAATGCCAATATTTTTGTTGTTGTTGTCTGGATAGTGCCAATACGAACCTCACGCCAGATGTTGCCCGAACGCAGTTTGCAGAAATCCACCTCGTTCTGCATCTGGGTGCCCAGCTGTTGGAAGTGCTGGACAGCTAGCGGAACGGTGACCACGCACACCTATTATATAAAATATATTTAAAAAAAAATGGAAATTATGCTTCACCAGTGTTGCCACTGTGGCCAGGCACACGCCAAAGAATGCCAATGTGCGCAAGGACTCCGCCTCGTGCCGTTGGTTTTGCTTGTCAAAGTCGGAAGCGTCCATTTTTGGTGGTTGCACTTGGAGCAGCAACTGATGGCCAACTGGACGTTGTGCATCGCTTAAATAGTGGGGACATAACCCCGTTGACAACGCCAAATGTGTGGCCCGAAGAATTTTCTGATTGTTGTAAAGCATCTTTTAGTGCACACGAAAGACCATTCCGAAAAACGGGTTACGCGACGACGGGCGGAAGTTTTACAACAAACAAAAAAAAATTCCACGAAAATGACACATTGGACGAAAGTGTAAAAATTATGCACTAAAAACTGTTTGTAGTTAGTTCATTGTTGTGCTGCTTGTGTCGCTCGCTGATCATTGTTTACGTGGTGGCGTTGCGCGAAAAATGGGCGCAATTTGCCCGAGGCGATTTTGTGATCACCCCCCCCCCCCGAAGGGACAAACAAAGAGTAATAGGACAAATACAGTAAAAGCGAAGGAAACTCCACAAAACTTTACGCTTTCTTGCAATTTTTTGATCACAAAAATCGATTTGAAATAAATGTTTGGAATTTAGGTATGTAGCAAGAACTTTAGTGTTTTAATAATAAAATTATTAAGAGATTAGACAATTGATGAAAGAAAATATTATAATTTGCCAATTAATTTTAAATTCTTTTATTTTCCATCAATTTACAAATTAAATTTACATTCAAAACCAAGCAAATTTCATCTTTTTGGCATTATGTTCATACGCGCGCAAAATTGTCACTGCACTTCTTTTTCATCACTTTCGCCAAAACCCGTGCAGTTGCTGCTGCTGCTGTTGTTGCTGAACAGCTTGAACTTGTTGTTCTCCTTGTTGCTGACACTGCACGCACTTGCCGTCCACACAACACTGTCCCTGCGTACACTTTGCGCATTGTCCGTTTGCACAGCAACAACCTTGTCCTCCGCCAGCAGCAGCAATTGGTGTCTGAACAATTTGTCGTTAGAAGAGCTGGGATTTAAATGCACCAAAATTGCCAAAATATGCATTTTTAACAATTTTTTTGCTAAAGTATGCTCCGAAATCCTCAAAATATGCAAAATTTTGTTTTTTATTGAATTTTGTTAAAAAGTTTTTAGTCAAAAAAGTGCTAAAATATGCAAGAAAAAAACCAACGTAACAACAACTTTTTTAAGCTAATTTCATCGAAAAATTGCACAAAAAATATGCAAATGCATATAAATTCCAGCCCTGGTGATTAGTGTTGTCGGTTTCAAAACCCAAACCTAACACGGAAAAAACCCCCGGGTTTATTTTTCAATTTTTACTTGTGCCGGTGCCGTTGTTGATTGTGCCGTGCTTCTGCGTCGGCGCCCCGGCATTTGAATCACACGGATGGGCGGCGAACCTTGGGATGACATGGCCGTTGCGGCACTCATTGCCGCCAATGCGGCAGCAGTGTTATCATTGTTGTTGTTGTTGCCGCCGCCGCCGCAACAACAACAGTCGCAACAACAGCCGCCCCCCGAACCTTAAATCAAAATTTAAGCAAAAATATAAATAGAAATGGCAAAATTAAATTGTGAAACTTATATCAAAATTTAAGCAAAAATAGACATGGAAATTAAAATTGTGAAACTTATATGAAAATGGAAAAATTAAACTTGTGAAAGCACAAATTTTGTTTTATTTATATAGATTTTAAAAATTTACTAATAAATTACGAAATAATTAGAACTTGTGTAAAAATTTCAACCAACACTTAATAGGAATATAATGGTTGACCATGAAGTTGAAGCAGTACCCACCTCCTGTATTAGTGTTCGGCAACGGAATCACTGTTCCGTTGACGTCGACAGCAAGCTGCGACTGTTGATTGTTGTTGTTGTTGCCACAACAGCAGCAACAGTCGCAGCAACAACAGGCAACGACCGGTGGCAGCAAAACGGTCCAGCAGAACAACAGCAGCAACAGACCTGGCATGGCAACACTAGAAGCCGAAGTCATCGTCTTCGTCATTACAAATTGGGGAAAAAACTTAAAATTAATTAATAAATAAGGCCAATGGTCGGGCAAAAGTTCCAGCAGATCACAGGACGTAACGCAACCTGATCAGATCAACAAATGACACAGAACTTGCAAAATCTGTCACATTTTTAAGGGGAAAATTGACGCAAAAAATGAAAGTGCACCAGGAGGGGCGGGTTTTTTCACACTTTGTGGCCAACCCCCGAGGGGTTTCCGGTCTCCTCCATTGAATCCGTGGCCAAACATGGCCGCGTGTTCCGGAAATTGTCCTCAATAACTGGAGTCTGTGCGATAACAATTACTCGGGGTCCATGACACACAAAATTATTCGGGTCGTATGCAAACAATTTTTGTGGACTTTCCAATGAATGAAAGGCATAAGAGAATGAATTGGTCAGGTTTTGGAGTTAAGGTCATGTGAAGACAGCAGAAACTGTATATTCTGTGAGAGATTGTTGCAAAAAAAATTACTTAATTAATTTTTTTACAAAAAATATCAGATTATTATTAAAGGTCAATCATTCTGATCAGAATAAATTATAGTCTTTCTCGCTAAATTGTGACGTTTATTTAAAACAATTGATCAGATTGGTTATTTCGTAAATTTTCGTTCTTGTCCGATGCTTTCCATTAAACTGATTTCGGCAACCGTTTGCTTTTCCATGGTTAAATTTATTCGAATTATTTTTATGATAAAATCAGTATTTTCACAAATTAAATATTTATAAATTTTATTTTGACAATTTTAGACAGTTTTTCGCTGGAAGTATTCATCGTAGTCAGAAATTGGCATTGTCTGGTGACGTTGATCACAATTTAATTTAGGGTTTTTTTCAGTTGCAATTTATACAAATTGATTAGTGAGTTCAATTCGCTTAATTGCTTTAATTAAACTCTAGGGCTCCTCGAGAGTGTCGATCTCGACTCGAGAAATTTCTCGGTTTTTGGGGTCTCGGGGTCATTTCTCGGTCTCGGAAAACGAGACCGAGCAAATTTTAGAAATACTTAATTTAATACTTTTGCATAAGTTTTATTCTTTTAATTTAATAATTACTCTTTTTTATTGATTCTTAGTCGAAAACAAAAACATTACTCAGAAAACCTCAGGCAAATTTAAAAACAAAACTAAATTGTATAACTGTCAAAATCCATCGACCACATCATTCAATAGAAAATAAATAAATAAAAAATCGTTGTTTTTTCACTGTTCGCCGGCGGGGGCTTCCCCATCAGAATTTGTATTCAAAGTCCGGCCCAAAATTCGCTTTAATTTTGCCGCCAGTACCTAACAATGAAACGCATGGAAACAAATCGGCGCCAGAATCGACAAATAAATTGGCTGTGTCTGCAAAAATAAGCAAATAAAATCAAATATAATTTACAAATTTAGTGCGTTATGTTAACTAAAGATCGAACAAGACCGGAGATCGGACAGGATTTTCGGACAGGATTTTTCAGGACTCTTGATCCGGAATCCTGGTATTTCGTCGAAGCCCCGGGATCAGGATATCTGGAAATAGGGATTTTGTCCTGATAGATCCCGATCCTGGTCTCCAACTCGTTCCAGATCCGGAATCCTGGTATTTTCGTCGAAGCCCCAGGATCAGGATATCGGGGAACTGGGATTTTGTCCTGATAAATCCTGATCCTGGTCTCCAAATCCTAGTACGGCATTTTTTCAAAATTCCGGCCTTAAAAATGTTACAAAGCCAGACCTCAAAAAGCGGGCAAAAAGCGAAGCAAATACATCCCAAATTCAAAAAACCTATTAAAATTATAAATGTCTTTAATTTTTTTTTTAATATCTTTCTTTCTCACCCAAACGCCGTCCGTTCTTTGTGTAAATGATTTGGCGAGTTGCCAAATTGACGCCGCAGCCGACGACGTCGCCGTCACCAAACAAACGGTTTTCACGAATGCAAGGGCGTCCATTGATGCCGTAGCCACATAACTTACCGTTTTTTCCCTAAGATTTTCACTTCGTAGTAGAAAATGCCGAGAAATTTTTTCGGTATTGGCCGTTCAGCGAAGACCGATCGGAATTCTAAAAAGGATTTTGTGAACTCACTTTTTTTCCTTAATTCACTTAACTTCTATTTCAGGGGGGGGGGGGGTCTACTTTAGGGGGGGGGGTGTATTTTAGGAAATACGGTAATTCATAATCCTGTGCTCTAATTTTTTGTTTTGAGAAACCAATTAAAGAAAATGTAAATATATTAAATCTTTGAGGGGTCCAACGGCAGGCAGGCCGAAGGTTGAAGAATTTAAAAAAAGTTATACCTAAACAAAAAACAATAACTTTTTCCCACCTTTTCGATCGCATCTTTCGAATTGTTTCCCAATTCCTCCAACTTTTTATTCGTTTCCGTCAGCACCAATTCCATCTGTTCAACTCTTTCACGCGCGACCCATTTGGCGCCTTCTGAAAATTTTTTCGGTTAAAACCAAAAATTCGACAGATTTATTATCCAATGAGAATTCGGGTCCGGTCGTTTCGGCGTGACCGGTTCGGCGCCGCCGTTTCGGCGCGACCGATTCGGCGCGGTATCGTTTCGGCGCGACCAGTTCGGCGCCCACACAAATAATTTTATGTCGGCGCCGACAAATCTTAATTTAATTAACGCGAAACACTGTAGAGTCTTCTCGATATTCTATAAGTATTCTTTTTCCCAGGCATGGACACGGTTATGAATTTCCTTAACCGTAACCGCCCGTCCTCAAACACTTAGAAACGTTAACCGTCCGTAACCGCCCGTCTTAAAAATCTCATAACCGTTAACCGCCCGTAACCGCCCGTCCTCAAAATCTCATAACCGTTAACCGCCCGCGGTTATCCGCGGTTAACCGCATTATTTAAAAATCAATAAAGTTTTCCAGATTTTGAACAATCAATTTTTCAAAACTATTTTTTTCCGATCGTGATGTGGCGTCCTTCTAAAATTAAATCAAAATTGATGTGTATTGAACTTAACAAGTGATTTTTATCAGATTTTGTCAATGAATAAAATTTTTAAATCTCTTTCTAACACTTTCATGATTAAAATCTAACAAAGCGCGACCGATCAGTGAAATTTTTTTCTGTGTTTTTTGCGCTTTAGATTTATAAAATATTTTTTGGGCGGTGTGGGGGTTCGGCGGTGCCGATAGGCGCCGCCGAGAGAAAAAATTGAATATTTACCGACTTATGCTAAGAAAAATTGTCAAATTTAGGTGATTGAACGTTTTAAAAAACTTAGTTTTTTCACCGTATCTTACAATTTTTTGAATGAACGAAATTGAATCTAATTTGTAAGCCTTAGCTAGCTTAGGCCTAAGCCTAACAAACCCCAAGCCAGGGTGGCTTAGGCCTAAGCCTAATGAACCCCTAAATCTCTAACCTTTCCCAGTATTCTATCCGGCTTTGGAGTTAGTTACTTAAAACAAAAAATCGTTTTCTTTAATTTTCAAAAATTGTTCAAAACTGCGTTATACACGTAATCGACTATTGTTGTTTATATTTGATATTTATTACTGTTGTATTTTGACTAAAAGCTTGTTCGGATGTTTAAAAGATCAGCTTTAAGTCTTGATGGTGCATGCTATAGAACATTAGGGAATAGAATTAAAGTGAATAATTTTAATTAAAATTATTATTATTTTAATATGATTCGTCGTCGCCAAAATAAATTTTTTGCGTGTGCGCCGAACTGGTCGCGCCGAAACGGCGGCGCCGAACCGGTCACGCCAAACTGACCCCGACCGCTTTTTTACGGAGATTAAAGCCGGAAAATGTTAGAAAGCTGTTGTTTTTGAATGCAAATTTGCCTATTGTGAATTTTGAGCATTGATCTGGTTTTTAAAAAGTCGACCAGAGCACATCCCTGTTCCAATACAGTTCTATTTCTATGAATTGAATTTTAATTTTTGAAACAAATAGCCTTAAACACAACAAACAAAACTTCCAAATACAATATCAACACATTTTTTCCCATGTTTCTAAATGAAATAGTAATCATTTGATTTTGAATTGAATTCAATCGTTTTTTAGTAGGGTAGATGGCGGTCCGTTAACCGAACCGAAACCGAAACCGAAAACTGGGGGTAGCAAAACCGGCCAAACCGAAAACCGGTACCCCCGGTTTAAAACCGCTTTTGCTCTACCCTATTTTTTAGTTTGAAGGTAAATTTTCATATCTTTATGAATATTACTTTTTGATTTACGAAATGTTTTGGGTATTTAAAACTTTGAGAACGCGCATCGGTCACAATTACTATTTTTTGTCAATGATCACATAATATTTTTATTTCAAAAATGCATTTTTATATAATTTATTCCTGAATTATTCTGCGTTGATGTTTTTTTGAACGCCCCCGATGTGAAAAGTCATCGCCCGTCACTTTCCAAGCCCATTTGCGTAGGGGGACAGCTGCTGGCCGATCACCCCGGAGTCCATTTGTGTGGGGCGATCAGTGAGTGGGTGGGTGGTTGGGTTCGTCCTCCGTAATTATTCAAATCGTTTTCGATTGCCCCTGGGAAAGTCTGTCGACGATTTGTGTGTCGTATGCTCATTGGCTGGAAAAGCGCATAAATAGTCGGCTTTAACTCTCACAAATTCAGTTTGGGTGCGGGCCGTGAAAACCTTTAGAACGAAAAATTTTTATTAGCTTGAAGTAGGGTTCAGACCCCGATCCCGAACCCCCCCCCCCAAAATGCTAAAAACCCCCAAAATATGGACTAAAAATCCCCAAAAAGTGCCTAAATCTGGACTAAAAAAATGCGCTAAAACTGACCAAATTTAGTCCTTTGCCCCCGAGGGGTCGGGGCTGAACCCTAGCTTGAACCCAGCCGAAAATTAGCAAAAACGATACTAAAATTGGACCGTGCAACCCTCGAAATTATACCACCCGAACGTTTTAAATACAAAATAATTCAAAAATCAATCGCTAGTGCTTACTTTAAACTCCAATAACGTTTAGATGGTATTATTCCGTTAAATCGTGCCATTATATTGTCGGCAAAAAAGTGCCATCGAAAAGGCCCAGCACTGTAAAAGTTAGGAATTTTTTGCGTTTGCAAATGTTAGTGATCCTCCACATGCAATTTTTTCATTTTAGGCTCCGAAGGCTACCGTATGAATGTCTTATAAAGCATCGATAAAAAACTTTATCAACAACGAAACTGGTGATAAAATTTTTATCGATGCTTTATGAAGACATTGCTTCCTGAACAAAAACTGGAAAAATCATGCAAACATGCCGGCGGCGCAATCCCATGCCGATGGACATTGGGTGCATCAAAACGGAGGCGTTTAAAGCCAGTTTCTGCTGCAAAGAAGGCTTCAAGTACAAATGCTGCTCCGATCCTGAACAATCATTTAAACTGGTCAAAAAGAATACGGTAATATTTTGCTGTATTAATTTTTGTTTAATTATTATCTTCTCTTTTTTTAGACCGAACTGATCCAGGAACTGCGAGCGAAGGACGAGTGCTAAAAAACGAAAATTTCACGTGATTTGCGGCTCTGATGACTACCAAAACTGGATGGGATTTGGCTTCGACTTTAAATGTTGTCAATCGCAAATTGATGTACAAAATTGGATTCGGTAATCGAAGATTAATCCTGCGGGATCCCGATCCCGGGACCTCCCTTTAGTCTGGATGAGCTTTTCCTTTACCGTCAAATTTGGGAACTGGCTCCACTTTAAATTGCTTTTGAAGCTTTAACTTTGAAAAGCGGCAAATTTTAAAAAAAGACTTTTAAGGACATGCCGTGGCACAAGAAGAAGCCTGCCGTGGAGATTTCTGTGCTGTTTCTGGAAGAGTGCAAAACGAAAATTTCACGTGCTTTTGCAGCTCTGATGACTACGAAGGCTGGATGGGCTGTGACACAAAACTTCGTCGTTTAAATGCTGCCAATCGGAAAATTAATGTAAATGGAACAATAATCAAAGATTAATCTCGCGGGATCCCGATCCCGGGACCTCCCTCTAGTCTGAATGAGCTTTTCCTTTACCGTACAAATTTTGGGAACTTGCTCCACGGCTACCGGTCTGAATCCCCCCACGATGCCTGATTCAGTCATGTACTGAAGCTAATATTATGCCTAACTTAGGCCTAAGCCACCCTGGGTTGGGATTCGTTAGGCGTAGGCCTAAGCCTAGCTTAGACAAAGCTTAGCCTAAGATGTTGAGGGGATTCGAGACAATGGCTGTGGGGGGATTCGGGCGGACGGGGGGGGGAATTCAGACCGGAAGCGTGCTCCACTTTAAATTGCTTTTGAAACTTTAACTTTGAAAAGCGGCAAATTAAAAAATGACTTTAAGGAAATGCCGCGGCACAAGAAGAAGCGTGACGTTAGAAATTTGTGTGCTTTATCATTCGCGTTTATTGAAAACTTTTGCGCTAATTCTCAAATTTTCTTCAAGTTATACTTGTCAAAACATCAGCCCAATCATTTATTTGTTCCATCTTTTCCATTTGAACCAATTTTGCTGTGAATGCATGTCGCCTTTCTAAAAAAGTTTTATCGACATTTTGATCAAATTTATCCAACATATCCCCAATCAAATCAAAATTACCTTTGTAATAATTTAATCGGAAAATAAAAGTGAACGCAATTTTAACATCAAATAAAATGCATTTTTAATACAAAAGCAAAACGAGACATTCCGATCAACAGGGTACCCTATGGGCTCCCGGAAAATGCGTCAGTGGAAAATGCGTCAGTGATTATTAAGTCATGTTTCTGGAGGTTTTTGGGGTCTAAGAATCCAATTCTGAGCTTTGTTACAGCCAATTCCGAACCCCGGACCAGAATTTGAACATTTAGTCGAAAATTCAAATTTTTCCAAAAATCAAGTTTGGCGGCTAACCCGTCCGATTGTCAATTCTGTCTATTACTGAAGCTAAGCCTAAGCCACCTTGGCTTGGGGTTTGTTAGGCTGAGGCCTAAGCATAGCTTAAGCCTAGCTTAGGCTTAGCCTAAGACGTTAGGAGATTCGGGAAGTTTTGGCTTGGGTGGGATTCGAGACACTTTACAACGAAAGTAATATCGAGTTCATACTTTTGAATGATTTGAGACCAAACTGGATTTTCGGCGGTAGTGCTGCACGAGAGTCTCGGTATCGAGTATCGACTCGAGAAAAGTCTCGGGGTTTTTGGGTCTCGGCTCCAAAATCAACGAAATTTGGCAAATATTTCTTATATTTTGGGAATTATAAGGCACTAACTTTCTTGACAAATATCGTCAAGTCTTTAAAAAATTACTGTAAATCTCTTAACATTAAATCAAAATTCAAAATTTCTCGGCGGCGCCTATCGGCACCAGGGTTGTGACGGATCATCCAAAATCCGTATCCGACTTTTTTTCCCAATCCGTCGCAACCCTGATCGACACCGCCGACACCCCCTCGCCCCAGAAAACAAAAAATTACGATTTTTTTGCAAAATTCGTAATAAGTAATACTTAATTCGTAACAGCCAAAACCCCTAATAACCGTAATCACGAGCACCCCGGCTGTTTATTCCTTTTTTAAAGAGTGAGATCAAACAAAAAAATGCCAAAAATAGAATATTATGAAACATTTTCTGACTAAAAATGATCCCCGGGATAAGTGTGGTCGGGCCCTCTTTAAATATTTCTTTGCAAATGAATTCGTATTTAGATCATTTATAATAAATAACTTGGACGGATTTTAAAATGTTAACGAAATTACAAATATATTATTATTTTTATAATGTAAATAAAATGCATCTAATTAATAATTTGTTATTTCAGCGTAAAGATTGCATTTAATAATAACATAAACAGTCCAACCCGTTTTTGGTTGGGTATCATCCTCAATTTAAATTTCTGGTGTTGTTGGTTCATCGTCAGGTTCACGCTTCGAAATAGGCCCTATGGTCGGCGATGAACTTCCACAGGCTGACCATCCTGATCAGGTGGGCCGCCCCCTTAGTCAACATCTTCCACTTGAACAACTCCCATGCTGGCGGCTTGCGCGTCGTCCTGCCGCCCGTGCCCTGCTGCTGTCCTCGTGCTGCTGCCGTCCTTAATAGGGATGTTCGAGACTTGAAATTTACCGAGAATCGAAACCGAGAAATGATACCGAGACTCGAGACCGAGAAATGCCTTGTCCTGCTGCTGTCCTCGTGCTGCTGCCGTCCTCAGCATCGTCTCCATCTTCGCCTTCAGCCAAGTCCAACTTCTTCTGCCAATTGCCCCTTTGTTCAGCACACTGTCACTGCACTCCGAATCTTCATTTTGATGGCACACCGAAAAAGTGCCCCAATTGCGCGGCTGCTGATACCTGTTTTTTTGTTGTTGTTGTTGTTGTTGTCTTATTATGAAATTGTATGCTCTTGGCAGACATGGGTGCCAAAATGCCCTATTTTTATGGCAAATGCCATAATTTTGGAAATTTGCCATATTTCCACACTTGCCATATTTTAGAACTTAGTGAAAATTCTCATTTTTAAGGGAAAATGAGAATTTCCCGAAAAAGTGTCTTTGATTTGTAAAATTTGATGTTTTTGTTGCAAATCTCTTAACAAATTGAGTCAAAAATTCAATGCCATAAAAATGCCATATTTTTGACCCAATGCCATAATAATGCCATATTTTTAACCCTTCGATGTCATAAAAATGCCTTTGACCCAATGCCATAAAAAAATGCCATGTTTTTTGACCCGATGCCATATAAATGCCATATTTTTAAAGCCGGTTGCCATATTTTGTTGCAGATGAATTGGCAGACCATATTTCAAAGCCATGATGGAAGAACGAGTCGGCCTTGTTGGAGGTGCACAGCCAATTGTACAAATTGCATGGAGGCAAATGTGGCACAATGTCATGTCCGAACACTATGCGAAATCTAAAAACAAATTACTGCTATTTCCTCAAATAGAACCCTCCAGGGCTCTATTTCCCGGGTGCGTTTCGTTCCCCCCCCCCCCGGCAGGTTAAAAAACCATAATTAAGTTGTTCTTAGTCAACCGGTTCTAAAATATTAGTACTAAGTCTTTAGAATATTTGTAAAAGTTAAGCTAATCGATCAAATAGCTTGCAAAAATGTTACAGACTACTGATCACGAAATACCTAGTCGAATTTTTCGAACATTTAATTTTCTGACATTCTCAAAAGTTAATGAAGCATTTAGTCCGCTTAATCATTAATCTACGCACTTAGCTTTTGAATGTTACTAAATTTGTAAAATTTGGTTGTCAAGGAAAGGAGTTATGATGTTTGGTCGAAAGCCACTCGGGGGGAAACGAGCAGCCCCCCCCCCCAAAAAGGAGGTCTCTATTAGATGAGGAGGAAGGGGGTAGTGTTTCGGCAATGGTCTCGATACGATATTTCGATTAAATATCGATATGTTGAAGCCAAAATTAAAAATGCGATGAATTATTTTTTAAAAATTTGTCTTTTGCGCGCGCGTATTTTAATTGAAATTATTAGAAAATTTAAAAAAAAATTTTTAACGAGGGGAGCGTACGACGCAACATCCAACTTGCCGAAAAGACAAACCACTAAGCATTGATTTGAATTGGGTGACCCCTCTAAAAAAGGACTGAAATTTTTTTGTCAAAAAGTACGTCTCAAACAAAATTAAAACAGCCATTAAAATTGTGATACATTTTTTGAGTGAACAAACGCGATAAAATATCGCGATATTTTAACTTTTCGATACGATATTTTGATAGAATATCGGTATCGAAAAATATTGAATTAATAATTTCGTGCCGAACACTAGAAGGGGGTGGGGGGTCTTTGTTAACGGTTCACCGTGCCTTCGGGGGATGAGCGCGTCCAAGTTCCTGGCCAACTGAGTGCAGCCAACTCGGGGTTGCCCGAACGTGTAGAGCCCCACCCGCGTTGATTGTCCTCGCCACACTTTGCGTTCATTTCCCCTGTGGTCAATGACTCTCAGCAGTGCCCTCTTGCCCACAGCCTTCGTTTGTTCTTCCTCCTCCTCCTCCTCTTGCCCCTCGAGGGCCCATTTAAGTGCGGCCAACGAAGCGAATGCACCGCCAAGTGAATGCCCGGTGAACACAACCTCTTCCCAACTTTGCTGCTCCTGAAGAAGTTCCTGGTGTTGAACTTAAACCCTGGCCATTCATTCACCTCCAGTGTCTGAAGAACGTCCCGAACCGAGTTCCATAGAGACTGCCGCCTTTCTTCACTTTCATTCACTTTCAATTTTTTCTTTGTTCGCTGAGACCAATTCGTGAAAAGGGCTTTGAAGAAATAGGCATTGGCCTAAAGGGGGGGGGGCTTTGAGGAAGCATTGGCCTAAAGGGGGGGGGCTTTGAGGAAGCATTGGCCTAAAGGGGGGGGGCTTTGAAGAAATAGGCATTGGCCTAAAGGGGGGGGCTTTGAGGAAGCATTGGCCTAAAGGGGGGGGGCTTTGAAGAAATAGGCATTGGCCTAAAGGGGGGGGGTTACAATTTTTGGGGTTTAAGGAGTCGGCGGTGCCGACAGGCGCCGCCGAGAAAAATTTTGCGATTTTGACTCAATTTGTTAAGAGAATTGGTCCAAAAATTACGAATTTTGTATCAAAATGGTCCCCCCTATGGTTTAATTTTCCGTTCGGAGGGGGGGGGGGGGAGTACCCCCCCCCCCCCTAAATACGTGCCTGGCCCTAAGGGGGGGGGGGCTTTTTCCCACTCACTCGTCCTAATTGGACAATTCGCCCACTGGTCCACCAGCGAAAGGCCACAGTCTTCTTCCAATCCGAATGCCCAAACTCTGCCAACAATTGGAGCAGGGAATGTGTTCCTCGAAATGCGATTACAATTTGACGACTCTTTCTTGAAGAAGCTACAAAAGCAGCACAAAGTTGGCCGAGCGGATCACACACCAAT
Organism: Globodera rostochiensis; assembly: GCA_018350325.1. Taxonomy (NCBI): domain Eukaryota; kingdom Metazoa; phylum Nematoda; class Chromadorea; order Rhabditida; family Heteroderidae; genus Globodera; species Globodera rostochiensis. The sequence continues at coordinate 209,707 of JAEVLN010000037.1, forward strand.
TCTGTAGAGAAATGGACGGTCCAACCGATTCTGTGGAGGGTGTGAATTGGGGTTAAACAAAGGAGACAAAAGCGCGCCCATCCGAGGCCATCCATTACCATTCTGCAGATTAGTAGAGCTGTTCGAGAGTCTTGGTCTCGGGTCTCGAACCGAGAAATTTCTCGGGTTTTTTGGGTCTCGGTCTCGAGTCTCGGGGTCATTTATCGGTCTCGAGTCTCGGGGTCATTTCTCGGTCTCGAGTCTCGGTGTCATTTCTCGGTCTCGGTCTTGACTCTCGAGTCTCGCTAAATTTCAAGTCTCGAACAGCTCTACAAATTAGACACGAATTTTACATTTTTTCTAATATAAATTAACTTTTCTGTACACGAAGCCGCTTCAGCATGTGAGTAGTAGGCGCACTCGGACAGGCGAAGAAATTGGCGGGCATTTTGTTCCGAATAAGCAATTCCCTGGCCAACTAACTGTTCCTTTGACGCAGATGATGGCGTGGGAGAGGTGACGCCTGGGGGGTCATTGCCAACAGATAAAGATCGAAAACCAGCAGAACAGTGGCAAAGCAATCGAAAAAACAGGAGAATATATGTGGACAAACGATGACTTCCTCCTCCTCCTAATTCAGTCATTTTTTTTTTGTTTTTATAAAATTTGGAGAAGAAAAAACAGCGAATAAAATCTGTAAACGAATAGGGCGCCATCGGAAAGAAAATCCAATCGATTCGACTTCATCAATTTTTGCCATTTCTTTTGGCTCACCTTCCCCCTTCTGTTTGCTGGGGGAGCAGGACGTTTGGTCCCATGCCGTTTGGTCCCATGCCGTTTGGACCCCGCCGTTTGGGCCCCAAGGACCTTTGAAGTGCAATAACCAGGGTTCCGATCTCAAAATTTTTTAAATCCGCATCGGAGCATTAAAAAATCCTCATTTGATACCTAAAATCCGCAAATTCGACATTTCTTAATTAAAACCACAAAATTTAAGTAAACATAGCTTTATTCGTTATATTTCTGGGTACAAACAATCGATTTGAGCAACTTCCTGTCACAAAAAATTTTGGAATTTTTGATTTAATTTGGTAACAGATTTGCAACCAAAATTGGAAGGAATGTGATGCTTTTTTACATTAAAAAACCCTGAACTTTTGAAAAACCACAAAAAACCTCATTTTGAAAATTTAGCCTCATTGACCTTCCAAAAAACCACAAAATGAGGCTCAAACCTCAGATTTGGGAGCCCTGGTTAAAGAGATTTGCAACTTAATTTTTAAAATAGTCATTTTTTAAAACTTTTTATTAATGAAAAAGGTCCGGAAAAATCTTTTTTTGAAGATTTAACATTTTTGATAAGAGAAAAAAGCCTTTTATTGTCATTTTTCTCAAAAAAACCACAAAAATCCGCAAATGCGCATTTCAAAAAAAAATCCTCATTGGCCTTTCCAAAAACCACATAATGAGGAAAAATCCGCAGATATCGGAACCCTGGCAATAACTCTTCTTGGAACTATCCAAACAAAACAAATTTGCTATCAATCGAAAGCTTTTGTTGGGTCAAGGTGATTTATAAATCCTTTTCAAAAAAGTTATAATCGAAAATTACCACAAAACTTAGGTTTTCGCTCTTTTCAAACAATAACTTTTAAAGGTTTGAATGATCGTTTAGTCCCTGCTAGATAATAGCTTCTAAACATATAAAGCTTTCAATTGGTACTCAATTTATTTCGTTTGGTTGGTTCCAAGAAGAGTTATGGCGTCCCAAACGGCGGGGCCCAAACGACCCACACTCGCTGCTGGCGCTGGTTGCCTTCGCTTTCGCTTCCCGTCACTCGTCCTCCCAGCAGCAAATGGAGAGAGTGAATGAATTGGAGAGAGTGGAAAGGCAGTGGGGTGGGCACAGAGAGAACAGCGGAGACAGACACATTTTGATACCCCAAAATGCACCCCAGCAAACATTCAATGTGCAACTCGTCACAAAAGACGTTTTGAACTTGCTGTTTTTGGCCAATGATGACATTTTCCGTGTTTCATCGGAATCTATTTGAAGACAACCCTTGGCTGTCTGAGGCCCAAATTTTAATTAAACTGATTTTTTATCACTTGGCAACGGGTTATATGCATTTTGCATATTTTTTTTGCTTAATAATATCCTTTTCGCATTGATTTGAGAGCTTTAAAAATTTATTGGCACGTTTTATACTATTTAATAGAGACCGGGAAGTTGGATCCAAACAAAATTTGGTCAATAATATTGGTAAAAAATTTGTACAAGACAACCCAAAAATGTTTTGATTTTGGATTTTGGTCCGGACTCTACTATTTAATATAATTGTTAAAGTTTGCTAAATCATAAGAAAAAGTACAAAAGAAATTTTTAAGGTTAAAATTGCACATTTCGGGGCTCGTGCATAAAATTGATTTTTGGACGTTTTTACAAAATAATTCATCTTTTTAATAATAATTTTTAGTCTTTTTCAAAAAAAAGGCCTGAAAAATTGAACATTCGCATAAAATGGTGGCGCTGAAATGGCGCAGCGCTCGGCACTGACAGATCGGTCCTCTACTTTGATTTAGCACAGCTCTACATAAAGCAGGGTTCGGAGTCGTCCTTGAATGGCAAGGACAGTCCTTGAAAATGGACCTCCAATCTTAAAAATCGAAAATGCCGGTCCTTATTTTGCAAGATTGTCCTTGAAAATGAGCATTTGGCTGGAAGTTTAAGTATTTGTAATTTTAAAGGAGAAATCATGATTTCGTAAAAAAAAATTTGCATTTTTAAAAAGTCGCAAATCGCAGAATTTTTGAAATTTTTTCGCAATTTTTTTAACAAAAATTGAAAATTATTAAAGCCTCTCTCTCGGCGCCGTCGGACAACCAACAACGAAATCCAGGCCTAATAAGTGCCGATAGGCGCCGCCGAGAAATCTTTTTGAATTTTTGACTTAATTTGTTAAGAGATATTCAACCAAAATTTAAAATATATGTTAACTTTTTGAAGCTTTTTAGGAATGAGAAAGCAAAATTTTTTTGAAGATTTTTAAAGTATTTGAATTTTGTTAAATTTCTAAGCAATTTTCTTAAAAAAATAAGTTAAAATTTCTTCATTTTTCCCTCGGAACCCTGACATAAAGTGAAGAATCTCGGCATTTCTACTTTATCGACGTTTTGCGTTGGCATTTTTGTATTAGGCAATCAATATGACAAACAAATAATATAAGTACAATATGTATTAGGTAAGTATTTGACGAATTCGGTAGCTTAAAATTGCGTGAGAATTTTACGAAGGAAAACACGAGACAAATAAACACAATTATTGTATGGCATAAAAGCAAATTGGGGAGTATCAGATGAACAAAATTAAAAAAACCCGGAAAATAAGTTTTTTCAGAGGAAATTGGAGTGAATTGCTGCTTTCTGCCCCACCGACATCACAAGCAATGTCGTCCAGCATTTGTTGATCCACCACAAAAAATGTACAAAACTTCTTGCCCAAAATGGTTGGAATGCAGAGAAAGTATACAGATAGCGGCACGGCATGCAGAACACCGACGACGATGAATGCCAAGGGAATGAGAAGACAAGCAACACGAGATCAAACGCAAACGCAGAACACCAAAAGACAGAACAGCCCTGAAAAACATTTACATGTTTTAGTACGGGTGCCAATTCAGTCCCATACTGATGCTAAGATTAAGCTTAGCTTAAGCCTAAGCCACCCTGGCTTCGGGTTTCTTAGGCTTAAACCTGAGCCTAAGCCTAAGCCTAAGCCTAAGCTTAGCTTAAAGCTAGCTTAGGCTTAGCCTATGACGTGCACGGGATCCGGGAAGTGTTGGCTTGGGTGGGATCGTCGATTTAGATGTGGCGTGGCGCATGTCGGAAAAAAACGAGTAAAATTTTCTTGTTGCTTTAAAATTTGGGTTGTTACCCCAGAACGGAAAACTACCTTCATTTTTTTTTAAATTTGAGCTCATAAATAGTTTTTGGAAATTTCGAAAAAATTGTTCGAATTCGGAATTGGTCGAAACAGAGGTCAGTTTTGGATTCAACGGCCCCCAAACCCCTATTTTGTTAACTTTTAAAACTCATGTGTCGAAAACTCCAGTCCCGAAACGTCCAGTGTCAAAAAGACCTGTAGCCGGTTGGATTCGAGACACTTTTGATACTGACGACGGAATGCCAATTTTGGCTTAGGTTCAATAAAGTGCTAACATTTGTTGCAATTTGCTTACGCGTCATTTAAGTGACGGTTGGCGACGCACTGTTCTGTGTTGGAGCGTATGGGCGTAAAAGGATTTGTCGGAGCGCAGTGAATGGCGGTCTCCTGTGGAAATTAGAAGATTTTGTGTTGTTTTTAGTTTTTGAAACATTTTAATAACCTATTCGTTCAGCCATTGGCAGTTAGGAATTGGAACTTTGTATAAAGTAGAGTTGATCTCGGGGGGGGGGGCTGGGAAAACTGGGGATCCCCGGTCATTCTCATCCCCGTTCCTCGGTTTGCCCATCCCCGTACAGGGATCCCCGTTCTCCGGTTAACCGGGTGATCCTCCCCCCCCCCCCACCGGCTCCAACCCTAGTTACAACTAGGGTAGTCCCCCGGGGGGGGGGGGGGGGAGGGGGACGGAGAAACCCGGTGACCCCCTCCCCGGCCATTCTCATCCCCGTTCCCCGGTTTGCCTATCCCCAAAGAACAAATTTTAGTATGATTTAATAAAGCGTTGGTTTATATTTACCAATTTTTTCGGCTTTCATAATACGGCGGTTGTAGCCCCAGCTTTGTGTTGAAAAAAGTTTGGCCTCTGTTTAAATTTTGAATGTACAGACAGTGCACTCGATCTGTGGTACAAATGCCTACTATGGCACAGCATTCCAATTCATATCCGTTTCGACAGCACCTTTTGGGGATCAAATTCTCGCGCACATTGCAGTTTTTAGGGCACGTTGGGGTCGGGTTTCGGATCAAGTTGGCCAAAAAAGAATGTTCGGTCAAGAAAAGGATCGGGTTTCGTCTCTCGGGTTTCGGCTAACCCGCCCCATGCCTGGGTGCATTGGACCTCAATACTACTGATGAGAGGACAACACAAGAATTGAATAAAACATCTTAAATTTGTGTAAATGAATAAATTTTGACAATTAAATTCCGTTGGAATTATGTTTTAAGTAAAAATGAATCACTAAACGACTAAATCGTAGTGCTCAATGCGTACAAATGACGAAAAGCGATGATCGCAGTGTGGGGAAAAAGTGTTATGGTGATTTGAAATCACAAAAACGAAATGTTCCCCCAGCGATGGCCAATTTGGCGGAATGAACGATGATTCATTCACTAATATTATATTATAAAATATTTTATAATTTAGTGTAATTAAATGCTACCGTATTGTGATAGGCGCCGCTCGCCTTCTAAGCAAAGTTACAGTCCAACAAATTCGGCCAAAACAATAATAGGGGCCTTTTGTTCAAACTTATGAAAAAAATTTTTGTAAGTTTTTGAAAGTTTGTTATTGATTGAAAAAATCTATGCATAAAATTGCGTAGATTTGTTGAAATTTTTGGAAAAAGTGAAAATGATTAGAAATTCACGCACACCTAACGAGATTTGAATTATTATACGATTTTTAAGCCATCAAATAATGTTTTTGAAAAACAAAAAAAAAACCAAACTTTAATGCCTGGACTTAAAGAAGGTACCTGGACACGATTTTCTTAGACCAAAATCAGGGTTGTAACGGGTTACCCGGCTGTCTTACATTATGAAAATATATTAATATTCTTTAAAATCTTTATCGACAAAATATTAATCTTAATTTAATTATGATGACAATACAGTATTATGTAAAAACGAAATGTTTTAATATTAATATTAATGACCGGAATTATGGCCTCACCCGGGTTCCGGATTTTGCAAAAAAAAAGTAGCTGAACGGGATCAAAAATCGGCAATCTTTTAATTCATTTTTGCGCGCATTTTAATTACAAAATATTTGAAATGTGTTTAAATTTATTTAAATGTGAGGATTCAAACCCAAACACAACATTTGACTTAACGAAAAGGCAAGCCACTAGCCCACCGACGTACTTGGTTTTTTATGGATAAAATGCCAAAAATCCCAGTATAACAGTCCGGGTTCCGAGTGCGATAGACTCGGATCCGGAAACCGGATTTTAAAATTTTAAACATACCGGACCCGGATGATCCGGGTCTTGACCCCAAAAACCCCGGATTCCGGACTGCTGGATCCGGTCCGGGACCAGTCTCTAATTAATATACCTAAGCACCGTTTAGTGATGCATTTGTTTTTGCTTTTTGAACTTGGCACTTTTCAAAAATTTGCCGCCAGCTTTTTTAAATGCTAAACTGGTGATTGATCTGCTGACAAATTCGATGGTGCTTATTTGATGGCATCGGCAATTTCTGCATCTGCATCTTCTGTTGCGCGAGGTTGTTTTGGCAGTATGCGGACGGGCTGAGCATACGCGCCATTTTCCGTACATCATTGGAGTCTGTCAAAATGTCCTAAAAATAACCAATTTTTGTTTAAATGAAATGTTTTCGACGAAATCTGAACCTCTTCCTCGTCCTCATCCGATTCTGCTGAGCTGACCTGGTCCACCGTCTGTTGTTGCTGCAGCTGGCCTCTCCCAGGCTCCATCTGATGCTGTTCATGTGGTAGAGCTTCCGACCAAACGGGCTCCACCGTCGACAAAGCCCCATGACTTTCAGTATCCGAAATTTCAGAGTATCGCAACGAATTGTCTGAAAATTTCAAAAAAAATTGCTAACTTCAAGCTCTGATCATTTGCTAACCCCTGGGCTGATGAAGTTCGTCCAGCGAATCAACATCCTCTCCCATCGCCTTTTGCTCATCTCGCACATCATGATAATACTCAAAAATGCCAATTTCGCCACTCTCAGAATCGTTCACTTAGGTAATTTTATTATGAAAATTTTTTCATTAAATTTTCTTATTACTTTGTTGATCAATTTCATCCTGATCACTTTTTCGACTTTCGCCATTCTGATCACGCGTTGCGTTACCACTGCCTCCAGTTTGAACTTGTGCCGGTTCATAATTTGTATTGTTTTGTTGTTGTTGTTGCTGATTGGTGTACTGCTCCGTGTTGTTGCTATCGACAATGTTGTTGTTGTTATTGTGCTGGTGATCTTGCTGATAATGGTGTCCATGGTGGCAACAAAAGTTGCGAAACGAATCAGCTTGGTGAATCGTGCCGTGTTCAGCTTAATACATTTATGATTCCGGATTTTTGTTTAAATTTGATTAAAAAAAACAGACTTTGACCGGACAACCCCATGGCCGAACCACCAGCTGATGAGCAGAACATTCCGGAGTCCGATCGTTGCATTGGCGGCGAAGCGCTGAAACTGTTGTGGCTCAACGGACTCGGCGGCACCCGTGGGATACGCTTCTCCTTCAGAAGGCACTCGGCGGATGCCGTTGTGGTCAATGGATTTGGACGGAACCGTTTGAGATGAGCAGCTTTATGAAAAAGGCAAAAAATTACATTTTGCCAAAATGAATCACACAACTCATACATCCCTGTATCAAATCTTCGATTGCCCCCTAATCTAACCCATATTCCAGTGGACTGATCACGTCGTTAGTTCACTTCAATTTAAAATCGTAATATTTCCTGAGAAATGATTAAAAAAACAAATAATTTCTGATCAATAAAATAAATCAACATGCAAATAAAAAGAATTCACGCGTGATCAGAGTTCTATTTCATCTCTCACTCTACTTTCAGTTTGCACACGAAGCGGCACGGTCTGCGGTTGTGCAGAGCATTGACTCGTCGCCGACGGCGACGTGTCAGCAATGCTGTTGCTAGCGCCTGCATGTGCATGCAGTCCATGCAGCGACACAGTGCGGCCGTGCAACGGTTTGTTGGGCGGCAAGTCGTTCGGCTGGCATATGTCCTGCATTCGACGCTCCAGCATCAATGCCACAGAAGTGTGCTGTGCTGAACGTGCATCATCCAGTGGTGTTCGATTCCAGCTGAAAAATCAAATAAAAACGAATTTTTGGAATTTATAAGAAGATACTACTGATTAGAGACCGGGCGAGACGAGATCTCGTCTCGAGATCTCGAAAAATCTCGACGAGAAATCTTGTCTCGACATCTCGTCTCGAATAAAACTGAGCTTCTCGAGATTTTTCGAGATCCGAGATTTTTTCGAGAATCTCGTCTCGAGTCTCGCTTGAAGCTCAAGTCCGGTCTCTACTACTGATCAACTTTTGCTCTTTTCGAAAGGATGATCAGTTTTTGTACACAACAATTTACCGATCTCGAGGGTCCGGTTGAACTTTTCCAGTTTCAAGAAGGAAAAGTGCCACATCAAAGTGGCCTTCGGAGGCAGCCAAATGTAGGGCTGTTCGCTTGTCATAGTCGCTCATCTCCAAGTCACAGCCTTGCAAATACATTCTGTGAAATTGGAATTTCAAATTATTGATTTTTTTTTAAATCAATAAATGGCAATACCTTCTGATAGTGTTTAAATCACCCGCCTTGGCCGCAAACAGCAACGACACGACAACCGTCTTTTCACGTTCGCCCACACGACGGCGTGGATCAAACTTCTGTAAACGGCGTATGGTTCGATCAGCCTTTAGGCGATGGTTAATTAATAGTGAACGGATTTTTAGGGCCTAAAAATGGGCAAAAAATTTGAAATTGGCATGAAGACTTGGTTTGTTCAAGAAGTATTTTTGTGCAAAATTTCAAAGATTTAAACAAAGTTACAAAAATCCGATTGCTGATTTGTGCAAGTTTTTAGGGCCTAAAAATCCGTTCCCTATTAATTAGCTAGCCGATCCCGACCGAAGATGCTCGAGATTCTTGTTGCTCGAGATTATTTGAACCACATTAATTAGCTAGCCGATCCCGATCGAAGACGCTCGAGATTCTCGTTGCTCGAGATTATTTGAACCCCATTAATTAGCTAGCCGATCCCGATCGAAAATGCTCGAGATTCTTGTTGCTCGAGATTATTTGAACCACATTTTCGAGACTGGGCTTTGAGGCTTTTGGGCTTATTATGATTCCCCAAAGCATTGCGGTCGCTGACCTGCGATTCGTTGTGTGCCAACGAGTCGTAGTTGTGGAAGTTAAAGCGTTGGATCAACTTCTTGCAGAACCTGACGCCACGGCACGAGTTGCCCATGCGATCCAACGGCGGCGACCACAATGCGATGCCCATCAAGTTGGGCACAACAACAATCATCACGCCGGACACGCCCGACTTGGCGGGCAACCCCACATGGAAAGCGAACTGGCCCGAGTAGTCGTACATGCCGCATGAGTTCATCAACGAAAGCACGTCACGGCACGGGCGGGAGCCAATGCAACGCTCGCCGGTCAACGGGCAAACGCCTGAACAAAAAAGTTGTCTAAAATTTACCTTTAATTAAATTTAATCTTATAGTGACCATTTTTGTTATAATAGTTCCAAACTTTTATTGTTAGTATAATAATTGGCATTTTTCATTGCTTTAAGTTTTAATTTTAATCTTATTCTTATTTGTCCACTCATTTAACTAATATATTATATTAGCACTTTCTTTGGACAAATAATTTTCTGTAAATTTGACATCTTTAATTTATTCAAAATTAGTAATATAATTTTGTTTCCAAAAGACAACATAACTATTTTATGGTATTTTTGGCTTCATCTAAAAGAATATAAAAAAATATTTGCTGTACTTGTCACGTTCGCCAAAATAATCAGAAAAAAAATTTTAAACTAAATTAAGATTTTTTGGTTTATGTTTGGCATCTCTTTTGATTAATTAAGGTTAATTATTTTTTGTCAAAATTATTTTTGAATTTAATTTTTGTTATTTTGGCACCTCCATTGGCCAATGTTGCAGCTATCACTGCTGCACCCTCACAATTGACCTCCAGGGAGCACAGCTGGAAGTAGAAGTCCAATGTCTCCTTTAGTGCGGTGTGCTTGGACTCCTCCGGAAAGCAGCCATTTTCCTGAAAAAATTTTTTTTAAAAATGTTATTTATTGTTTAAATTTAATTTAAAAATATTTGAGCTTTACCTTCATAAAGTAAGCAAGCGCAAAGTTCCGGTCCGCGGTGGCCGCCTCTGAAAGGAAGACGGCGTTGTTGAAGCCAACATATTCGCCTCCAGCCATCTTTTTGTACTCATTGATCATCTGGAAATTGGTTCCCAAATCTTGTTAAGAAATAATCATACAAAATTCGAGAAATAAAATCTTGACTTTAACATTGAAATAATTGCAAATTTTAACTAAATAAGTAGGCTTATTGACATTTATATACATATTATACACCTCGCCACCGAACAAATAAAATTTTCATCTACTTATAAATCCAAATGCCAACCAGGCCAAAAACGATCAAAAAATGCCACTGGTCACCAACCGGTCACAATGTCAATCATTCAAGCCTAAGACGGTCAAATGCCTGGGGCCTGTTTCAATTTCCACTTTTTAAAAGTCAAAGTTAAAGTAAGAAAAAATGCGTTTCAATTGTTGCTTTTAAAAAGTTCAAAGTTAAAAGTAACAATTGAAACAAGCCCCTGGCAGAAAATCTTTAATTGCCAACAACAAATTTTGTTGTAGTTTAAAATAAAATTTTTTTAGCCCGATTGCCATTTTGATCGGTGGCATTTTGTCCTCACACATTTTGTTTAGTGGAAAGCATATTCCGCTGTGAGAATATCTAATGCAATTTACCATAAAATCCTTTAACAAAAATTTTTAAATTTTTGCTAAAAATTGGCTAACATATTCAAATCGGTCCGCCATGTTCAGCTGAGCGCGGATCAGGCTGGTGACAATGATCGCACCGCTGTTTACCATCGGATTGTGCGGCTTATCTGTTGACGCAACAAGCGATCATTTGGGAAGTGATCAAAAAAAAAATGCCAAACTGTTTGGGTCCAAGCAAATTTCGTTGAACAAACGGCCAGACGGTTCTTGACCCACATACTGGTGTACATATTCCGCACCCATCTCAGACGCGGCTTGAATAAAAATAATTTAAAATAAACAATATTTAAAACAATATTATTTTTTTAAACTAAATTAGCAACATTTTATAATGGATTTGTGACCAAAAGAGTAGGAATAATTATAAATAAATAATTTAAAAAATAAACATTAAAAATATTTAAAAAAGAATTAATTATTTCAACCCAAATTAACAACATTTATAATGGATTGATTTCCAAAAGATTGTAAAATAATTATAAATAAATAATTTAAAAAACAAACATTAAAAATATTTAAAACAATAATTATTTCAACCTAAATTAACAACATTTATAATGGATTTAAAATAATGATTATTTCAACCTAAATTAACAACATTTATAATGGATTTGTAAGATTGTAAGAATAATTATAAATAAATAATTTAAAAAATAAACATTAAAATATTCAAAATAATAATTATTTCAACCTAAATAAACAACATTTATAATGGATTTCTGACCAAAAGATTGTAATAATAATATTATAAATATTTAAATCTACGAACCAATGCTGTAGTTGAGTGCCTTCGAAACACTTTGTACACAGAATGGAACGTTGCTGTCGCCAAAAGAGATCCGCTTCAATTAGCAGATTTTCAATTAAATTTTATTTTGTATTATAATTAGTAGGGTTGGACAAACCCGGGAATCCGGGACCGGTATCCGGGTATTTTTGGAATTTTTGGGGTAGAATTATCCGGGTCTTGGACCAACCCCAGCCAAATTACCCGGTATCCGGGCGGATATCCGGGTGTTTTTGAGCTATCCGGTATCCGGGGGACCCGGATAATATCCGGTTTTGTCCAACCCTATTAATTAGGGTTGGTTCCGGCCGAGGACGGGGACGGGGAAAACCGGGGATCCCCGGCCATTCTCATCCCCGTCCCCGTTTTGCTCATCCCCGAAAACGTGGATCCCCGTTTTGTCCGTCTCCGGTATCCCCGTCCCTGGTTTGACCGGGATCCCCCCCCCCGGGACTAACTCTAATTATAATTAAAGATTAATATTTTTCTAACCTGCCCATCAACAGTGCAAATAGACACTCCCCAATAATTTGGTGACATTCGGGCCAATTGTGGAATATAATTGGCCACTTTCCCATCCGTAATTGGTATACACTGAAACCAACTTTTTGTATTTCACAATAATAAGCCTAATATAAAATAAGAATTATTATAATTTCAGAAAATTTAATTTGATTTTTTTTGTTCCAAAATATACATCAATTAAAAACCTCCGTGTAGATTTCCTTGATGATGGAACAGAAATGGGCCCAGGCGGGCACAATGAGGTCATTTTGCAAAGTTTGCACAATCAGAGACACTGTTAAAAAACTTTAGGAATAAAAATTAATAAAATTAAAAAAAATTATTTTTGTTTTTATTAATTTAAACATTTTTGAGGCTTACACGATTCGCTGATGACCCTCGTGAAGTCGTTGTGGCTCATCTTCCAATGTTTCGGGTCGCGCGCTTCGTTCATTCGCTCCTCCTTTTCACTTTCAATTTCACGAATTTTGCGCATCATCGGCGCCAGCCGAGGATCATTCTCTTGAAGGCCATAATTTTTTAGCACCTTAAAATTTTATTAAAAATTTGAATTAAATTTGTTTAAAAAAACCATGATCAGTTTGCCGATGGAAGCGTCAGATTTGTTGGGAATTTTGAACAGATTGTAGATCAGCTCCTCCGGCGATTGCTCGTCGCATGCGAACGGATTGTCCAAGCCGTCCTTCGTCTTTTGAATCGCCGACTGAAGTGACAGTCTTCGTTCGTCTTTTAGCGGGGCGAATTGGTCCACTAAATGTTTTTTAATATAATTCCACTGGTAATTATATAATTATAAATACTTATATAGCTAATGGGGTAAACCAACTCATCCATAGAACATAACTTGCTCCAATCTTAACCGATTTAGAAAGTCTTAACGCCACTCGAAAGATCTCGAAGAGTTGAAGCTAACATTAAGTTAAAGCTTTGTGATTGGACAATTCGCAAAAAAGTTATGGCCAGAAACGTCACAAAAATCGGAATTTTTAAACCTTCTAAAGTGGTAAGGCCATAACTTTTTTGATATTTATCCAATGACAAAGCTTTAACTTAATATTAGCTTCAACTCTTCGAGATCTATCGAATGGCGTTAAGACTTTCTAAATCGGAATAAGGTTGAAGCAAGTTATGCTCCATGGATGAGTTGGATATGGATGAGATGGGTGGGACCCATAGCTATTAGCTATATTTAGGGCTCGGATTTATATGCATTTGCCTAAAATTACCTAAAAAGAAGTGTTGTTACGTTGGTCTTTTCTTTTTGTTAGTAATAAAAATGCATATTTTGAGACTTTTGACACAAAATTCTTTAGCAATTGCAATAAAAAACAATATTTTGCATATTTTGGGGATTTTAGAGCATATTTTGGCAAAAAAATTTGATAAAAATGCATATTTTTGCCATTTTTGGTGCATATAAATCCCAGCCCTATATACACTACGACAGAAAAGAGGTTTTTGAATAACTCCAATTTTGATCAATTCTCCGATCAGATTTTGAAACAGAATTTGCAGAATATTTGTGTTATTCGACTATTTGCTTTTTTTTGGCATTTTATTTAAATTCCATACGTGTGTTTGACGATATTTTCCTCCGCATTGGCTGGGCATGTCCGTTTATTGCATTAATAGGTGTTGGTGCCATCATTTGTGGAGTACTGCTTCGACTTGACGCGTTGCTGCTGCCGTTCGGTGGTAGGACCATTTTTGTGCGTTGAATTTATTTGATTTTGGTTTGTAAATCTACATAAATATTTTCATTAATCGAGAAAAAAATCAACGAGACCGCCCATTTTGGTCTGTTCATTCTCGAAAGTGAATTCCCGCCGATCTTTTGCCAATTTGGTCTTGGTGTGCCTCGGGGGGAAGACCCCACAATTTTATTTGCATATTTTTGTGCCAGCATTTATTTAAGTTTTGATGGACAACGCGCATGAAATTCAAGAGATAAAATATTTTTATCAAAAAAGAAAATACCAAAAAAAGTCATAAATCACATTTTTCGGAAAATTCAGGTTTTAAAAAATATTTTTGATTAATTTTGATGAAACTGAGTCTGATAAAGACATTAATTAAAGCAATAAAAATTTCTGGGCTGATGCCAGCGGACGCGTGACTTAATGTTTTTCGTAAATAAATAGAAATTGTTAAATAAAACTTCTCGTACGGTAAATTTGCTTGTAATAAGTTGTTTGAAGTCTTATACAAAAAAAAATATATTTATATAAATTACAATGTATTTTAATGGTTAATTTTAAATAAATTTTTTCAATAAACTAAAAAACGAAAATCTTTTTCAATAAAAAAAGTTCAAACAAAAAAAAGCTAAAAAAAACTATGAAACCCAGTTGGTCATTTTTTAAGGATTATTTATTATTTAATTTACTAAAAAAATAAAATAGAAAATTTTGTTATAAAAAAAAGATTTTTCAAACCCTATAAAATAACAATCCTCCACCTGCTGGCTAATCTCCGCCTTGGGAAAGATAACCAGGCCCCTCTCTCTTAATTATAAATATTTTCAATTTTATAATTTTAACCGCACCCTGACCAAAGAAGCTTTAGAGTTTTGTGATTTTTTTTTAAATTTTGGAAAATAATGGTAAAAAGATCATGATGATCAACTTCGCCGATTACGCAGTGAGATCATTTTCAAGAAGAATAACTGACTGAATTTGGTGAAAACGACGAAGAATGTCGGGACGGTGGGGGTGGAGAGAGCAATAAAAATTTTGGGGAACGCCGTTTCGCTCGTAAAAATGGACGAGAAAAAAGTGCCGACACCAAAAACAGCCCCGGAGGGGTCAAATTCTTGTCTGCGGATCAACGGTCGTCAAATTCTCTATTAGGCGAAGGAACCAAACAGTGATCAACATGGTAATAATTCAGAATTTGATGAGACGACAAAAAATTTAAAAAATTGCGAAAATGCCCAATTGATGTTGAAAATGGCATATACAGTAATCAACAGAGATACTGTATTAGTATGACAAGGCGTTTCGCGTTCAAAGGCTAGTGACACATTATGTTGAGATAAAGCAATTTTTGATGATCAAAAATGTGAGATTTTTGGATAGTGAATGAAAAATTGCAAAATGGGGTGGTCAAAAAAACATAAATATTATTAAGAAAATATGAATAAAAAATATTTAATGAAATTTCAAAAATAAATTTAAATTAAAAGTAATGAAATAATCTGCTGAAGAGCAATTTAAACAAAATCAATGTTTTCTGTCCTGAAGAAAGTTAAAAGTAAGTAATATTGCCGCGACGTTTAATCTGTGTTCATTGAAGTCATAAGTTACACTGATCGAAAGCTATTTGATCATCGGCTTTGAGGATGGGTGAGGAGGAGGAGGGGGGGGGGGGGGGGAATGAAATTAAATGAAATAATTTTATTATTTAATTTGATAAATTTAAGCAATTACATGCTAAAAGAAACAAACAAATAATTTAGAATTAGGACGACTTTTAGTCAATATAAATCAATATTTCGCCATTTTTCCATTTTTTGAGAAAAATGCATTCAAACCAAAATTTAAAAAAAAAGAGTTTTTCTTGGACCAAAAATGCACCCCCAAAGATAGACATTTTCCCTAAAAAATTTTGATTTGATATTTTTTTATAATTTTTTCCAATACATGTGAAAAATATTATATTTACAATTGTGAGAGCAAAATTAATAAAGATAGATGAATTTTGAAGGGTTTTACGCATAAATTGATTAGCAGTTTTTGCACATTTTTAAATCAATATTTTGGTACTTTTTGGCGTTTTTGGTCATATTTTGGGGGTTTTTTTGATCAATGTTTTGGGGGTTGGTCAATGTTTTGGGGGGTTTTTGGTCAATGTTTTAAGTCAATATTTTACATTTTTAAATCAAATAAATCCCAAGGTCACGAATGATGGACTAAAAATAAAATCTTTTTTTTTGAATATTTCAGTTTTTTGTTTTGTTTGTTTTGGTGGCTTTTGAAAAAATTTTTTTTTGATAGAGAATTTCTCGCAGAAAAGGGAAAAAAATTCTCACAAATTGATGACGCGCCGATCAGTTTGATCAATCACCAATTTTTTTTCCACCAATTCTCATTCATTTGAGGGTTCCCCTGCTCTTTTTCATAAATTGGTGGTGGTATATGTTGTGCAATTTCCCATAAAAATGTTTCCTTGAAATGCAATGGCCGAGAACATTTCCCGTACTATCAAATTCATTTAAAACGAAGCAGAAATGATTGCCCCGGAGGGGTTTCCCCGAACAATAATAAATAACACTTTTGCAAAAATGTCAATTAGGTAACAATTTTTTGTCCGTTGCCTTGTGATTTTGTATGTACTTGGAGGTCGTCACAAAATTTTCCTTTTAACAAAACAGAGTTTACGAGTTTTTTGGGCACTGGAATTCCCACACCCAAAGATTCTTCAGTGAAATGAGCTCGTGATTTAAATGCAGGAAATGAGCAGTTTTTAATTTATTTTTTGATCAGTAGAGCAAATACTGATTATTAAATTCAAAAAATTGTGAGAAGAATAAGAAAAAACTTTTTAGCTACAATAAAAATGAAATTTTTAAGTAAATTATAAAAGCGCTAAACTTAAAAATTCGTAAACAGTCATTCAAAGATTTCGACTCTTGAAAAATTCAGTGCCGATCTTGATCCAGCGGATCGTTAATCACAATCAGCCAAAATCTCATTCTCGATCGTTGGTCGTTAATGCTAAAGATCAGTCATCTGTGGCATATCTCGATACAATTTCGATACTTCATTTTCTTCTGCTGATTGTTCTGCTTCTTATTGTTGCCTCTGCTGCTGTGCCGCTATGAATTGGTCCGATGTGCCATGGTTGTCTGGCACTTCAGTCTCAACAGCGACATAAATTGTCGACGAAGAGCCTTGCTAAAGATGAGGCGAAGAATTGAAGGAGCAATCGATTGAAGGCAAAAGCTTAAAATAAAGTTTTTAAAATGTATTAAATCGAATTTTTTTTACATTAGCATAACTGACAAATCGGACCATTTGCCCTGCGGTCCAATACCTCCATTAATGATCAAAAGCTGTCCTAAACAAATTGGAACAAATATCTGATCAAACTCTTTAAAAAATTATTTAAATTCAGTGAATTGGATGAATGCAAAAATTTTCCCCATCAATTGATCAGAGTTTGATCAGATCACGTCAAAACGGTGCCGGAACACAATAACAATTATAAAATTTCAAATTCTCGTTCCGTACCGACGATGAAGATCAGCGCGTTCACACAGCATGGAATTACAAGTCGAAGCTCCATGGAATGTGACGCTTCTGCACTACTCACTAATCGCAGAATGTTCACGGTCCGGATCAGAATATTGTTGTTGCTGAACATATAAATTTATGAAGCTTTTCAGCTTCTGAACTTTTGAGAAAACCTGTAGCTTCGTTGTTGCAAAATGCCTTGGGTATTTTTAGGATTAAGCTCAATTTCGTCTGAAGACCTTCTCGTGCCATTAACGTCGGCAACATTACTTTTAGATTGGTTGTTGTTGTTGTTGTTGTTGTTGTTGAGTTTATTCTGCGTTTGGCATTTAGCAGAAAATTTGGGCTTTAAAACGGCATTTACAAATCGGAGTCGTACCTTTTGGAAAGTTGAAATTTTGGAGAATATGTAAATGTTTACAGCTTTTTTTGTGAAAATGATTAATGCCGTGGATGCATAAATTAGCAAATATGCTACGATGACAATTCCATTCAATGCCAGATACATTGTTCGAGTGCCCGATTCGGCATAAGCTACCCAATCACAAGTCATTCCGTATGTTCCAGCCTCGTACCAAACCATGACAAACCTGCATTTATGAAGAAATCTTTTAATATAAATTTTTTAATATTTTTAATTAATTAGTTTAAATCCTCATTTTGTGCCAAAATTTATTCCTAATGTCTATGTGCCAATGCCGACCATGGCACACTGTTCATCGCCCAGCTTTGTGCCAGCGCAAACGTCCACACGACGATGCCGCCCGTCCAACAAGTCGACTGACGACAAAGTAAGCGAAAATGGAGCGGGAACACCACACAAGCAAATCGGCTAATGCCGATCAGAACGTTCATGTAGCAGCCGGCATACCACACAGTGTCGGCCAAAATGTGCAGGCCGTACTTCCATGCCGTCAATGGGCCAAGCACGACGGCACAAACACATTGACACCTTTTAAGGGGCGGGAATGGCACTTGAGACATTATGGCCAAAGAATAGACAGGAAACAGTCTTGATCAGGATTTCTAAACGAGATCTCGTTCAATCCCGACCGAACAATACGGCATTTGAAATGCAATGAAAATTGCAAACCGGGAACGATGCCAAACAAAAGCAGCAAATTAAAGTCAGCAATTGAGAGGATGATAAAGAAGCAGAATCCGATCACTTTCTTCATCAGCTTGATCATGGCTATCACTTCGACAATGAGCAGAAGAATGCCTGCAAATAGCGTTGAATTTGATCACAAATCTTCGTCAATCAAGTAGAAGAAAAAATTGGCTATTTTTCAGTAATTTGATCAAAATAATATTCTATTCTTTCAATACCCAAGAGGACTGATGGGAGTTTATAACTTTTGAATGTTCCAAAAAATTTGTTTTGTTCGGTTTCGGTTAGATCAAAAGCGATTTTTTGGGATTAAGATCGGGACTCCGGCTATTCCGATTTCGCCAATCCCGAAAATTCTTCAAAAATAGTCGGTTTAGATCCCTGGTTCGGAACCCCAACAAATCCCGATCATTCGGAGATTTTTTTTTTTTTGGGGATTTCGAGGGATTTACCGCTTTTATTAAAAAAATTACAACCAAATTTGGTGAACGTTATATAAGTACATATTTCCCACCTGTCAAAGCGGTTAACAAAAGTGCAGAACCGGCCAAAAGGTCGTCGATGGATTGGGCAATGATCGGAGATGGGTCCACAAATGGCATTTGATAAAAGTAATAGCTTATTCTATGCATAATGTGACAAATGAACACCAAATCAAACAATTAGATACTGACAAATGAGCGTAAACAAAAAGCATGTTTATAAAATTAAAATCGTAGATTTTTTTAAGTAAAAAGTTAAATAATTGGCACAATAAACGCAGACATTTGACAATGAGATATGGACAAATAGCATTTTGTTAAAATACGTAAATTTAATAATTAGTCTCATAAATTGCTATTTAATCGGTTCTTTGTTTTAAGTTGAATTTAAAAATAAGACTTTTTTTTTGGAAAACAATTTATACTTTCTAATTTTTGAATATTTGACGCAAAATTTAATATTATTTTGCTGTAAATGGCAAATATTTTGCTGATTTTATTATCTTTAATAAATCAATTTGAATTAATTGTCAGCTTTTTCTTACCAAAATTTTTTAGATTATTTTGTTTGATTCGTTACAAAAAGCAATTAGCCTTTAATTTATTTTTGAGTATGAAAAGGCTTTCTTGAACCCAAAAAAAAATTATTAAAATTGAGTAATTGTGGAGTCTTTCTCCTATTTTTATATTCACAATATTTATACCAAATTTGGTAATTCTGTCTGGCCATACGGAAGTTCCATTTTTGTCAACAATTCTTTTAAGTGATTAATCAAATGTTATTCATTGCTAAAATGCCATCATAAGCTGGTTCGGCCGTGCCAAAACTAAGGCTAAATTTAACATTAATTAGAGCAGATGGAAAAAGGTTGTCATTCACGTTCAATTGCTGTACAAATAGTGCCAAATAAAGCTGAGTTGTGCCATCAAATATTTACATTCATTTGAAAATAAGAAAACAAAATGCCATTATAGAAAAAACGAAAAAGAGGTAATCATTTTGCGAATAAGCTGTTTTTTTAAATGGAAAAATGATAACAAAAAAAAATTAATATATTATAGAATTAATACTGCAATAAAAGGATTGTTAATTTAAAATTAAATTAACATTTTAATTATTTTTAATTTTTAAAATATTATTATTCAAAAATATAGTGTCTTATGCGGCCGATTTAAGTTTATTTGTTGACCTTTTAAAATCAAATTAATAAAAGGTGTTTTCGTTAAATTTAATTTTACAAATTGTTTATAAATTAAAGTTTCAACTTTCCAATTTAATAATATTCATTTTTATCAAATCTTCTCGTTCTCAATTATAAAAATAAATATTTCTCTACAAAATTTCACTAAAAATAGCGCTCTGGCCAAATGAAATTTTGCAAAAATACACATAAATAAATAATTTTTGTTTGCCCGCTTTGCTCAGACTGTGTAAATAATAAAAATATTCTCCGTTATCCCCAACACTGATCTTTGACTTTTTGTTACGAAATTTGAGAAGCTTTGACTAATTCATTGTTTAAAAGTTTACTTAAATGCAATCATCCGTTTAATAAGAAAATGAAATTAAATAAATTTTGATCTTTCGATGAAGTTACTCCAAGTATATATTATCGTATAATTTGAAATTTAAAACCAAAAAAAATTTCAAACTCTCAATTTGTCTTATAAAATTTGCCAAAAATATTATAACTAAGTGAGAAGTTTGCTGGGCCCGGACTTTTGTGTTTGTTTATTCTTCAACAATCAAATGGGACAGTGATGAAAATGCTGTTGCAAGTTGGGGCAGAACAGTGACTGATGGGAAGGAAGAGAGGGGGGAGTGAAGGGGGTCGGATGAGAAGAAGAAGAGGAAGACGAGATGAAGAAGTGTGGGACGAGAGGGACAATGTGACGGGACGAAGAAGGTGGAGGTGTGCAGAAAAGGAAGATGTGTCGAAGTGTGTGAAAAGGGGGGAAAGTGTCGAAGTGTCCCTGGCCCCCTGGGCGATCCAAAGCCTTTAAACCCTTCGGTGGGAGGAGCTGATGGTGGGAATGGCCAAACGATGATGCGACGCCACTGAGTGAGGGGGGGGGACGCCCGGGGGGGGGGGTGTGTGAGCGATGTGACTGTTGCCGTTGGACGGATGAGAAAGAGAGAGTTGGTGTAATGGATGAATATGTTAATGGCGGAATTGATCGATGCTTACAACTATATTTTTGCATCTTTCTTTTAATAGTGAGCAATTTTAAAACTACCAAAGGCGAATCAGGATTCTTAAAAAAGATTTATTTAAATTTTAGCAAATATATTTTTAATAATGGAAATGCAACAATTGGAGCTGAATTTGCCAACATCCAGTGATAGCAATGACTCCGAAAACAAATCAGAAATACCGTTACATTCAAAAGGTTGAAAAACATTTATTTAAATGAATTTTAGTTGTGTTTGAATTTTTTAATTAGGATTATTTAATTTTTTTTTTTTTTTGTAAATTTCCGTTTCAATTTGTTGGTTTTGTTTTTGAATCTGTCAAAATTTCCTAGAAAGTGTGGCGTTCTATCGTGACCCGTACAACAAGCCTGAACTTGAGCACACGCTTCGTGGTGCGGAACTTGTCTTGTTCGTCTTCTTCTACATATTGGGCTTATGCACAATTGTCGTACTTCTTGGTAGGGAAAAAACTAGAGCCAGGATTTTTGAAAAATCCCGGGGATCAGGATCAGGATTTCGGAATGAACAGGATCAGGATTTTGGAAATGCCCAGGATCAGGATTTCGGAATGAACAGGATCAGGATTTTGGAAATGCCCAGGATCAGGATTTCGGAATGAACAGGATCAGGATTTTGGAAATGCCCAGGATCAGGATTTCGGAATGAACAGGATCAGGATTTTGGAAATGCCCAGGATCAGGATTTCGGAAATGCCCAGGATCAGGATTTCGGAATGAACAGGATCAGGATTTCGGAATGAACAGGATCAGGATTTTGGAAATGCCCAGGATCAGGATTTCGGAAATGCCCAGGATCAGGATTTCGGAAATGCCCAGGATCAGGATTTCGGAATGAACAGGATCAGGATTTTGGAAATGCCCAGGATCAGGATTTCGGAATGAACAGGATCAGGATTTCGGAATGAACAGGATCAGGATTTTGGAAATGCCCAGGATCAGGATTATGGAAATGCCCAGGATCAGGATTTCGTAAATGACCAGGATCAGGATTTCGGAATGAACAGGATCAGGATTTCGGAAATGACCAGAATCAGGATTTTGGAAATGCCCAGGATCAGGATTTTGGAAATGCCCAGGATCAGGTTTTCGCAAATCATCAGGATCAGGATTTACCAGGATTAAAATCCTTGTTTCCAGGATATCCTGATCCCGGGGCTTCGAAGAACATACCAGGTTCCGGATCAGGAGAGTCCTGGAAAATCCTGGTCTGGATCCAAAGCCAGTCCGGGCTCTAGAAAAAACAAACATTTTTTCGATAAAAACAAATTTTTAGAAAAATTGATGCCAGTTGTGTGGACGGACGAGCAGCATTTCTTGGAGCAGAGACGGCGAGAAGAAATTTTTAACAGACAAAAACTGTGACGCGTATAAATGTGAAAATCGAAATTCGTTAAATTGAGAGTCAAAAGTGCATAAAATTGATGCTTCGAACTCTGCAACAAATTTGTTAATTAACTTTAGCTTCTCCATACAAAAATCAGCCAATTTTTATAAAATTTCGGATTTAATTTTCGGATTTTTTGCCTAAAAGTCCAGAATCCGGACCCAAAATGTCCAGAAATCCGAAATCCGTTGACATCCCCAGTATCGACAGACAGAAGCTGAGAAAAAGAATTATATTTGAATTTAAATTTTTGAACCTAATTTTCGAAAAAAGTCCCATTCTTGAGTCTCAAAAATTCTCATGTTTTTGGGGGTTTTGTCTTGGTCTCAGTTCTCGGGGTTAATTTTCGGTTCTCGAGTCTTGGTAAATTTTACTTTTTGAGCATCCCTAGTTAACCGAATCGTTCGGTTTTGGTTAAACGTAGAGCCCGGACTTGAGCTTCGAGCGAGATCTCGAGTCGAGATTTTTCGAGATCTCGAGTCGAGATTTTTCGAGATCTCGAGACGAGATTCTCGAAAAAGCAAGAGATTCTCGGAAACTCGTTTGAATTTGAACTAAGTTACGACCACCCATTCTGTACTCAATCTATTCCGATCAAAATTTGAAAATCCAATAAATTTTAATGGGAAACAGATATTTTATGAGCGATTTTACTAACAACAATATTTATGGCAGTTAAAAGTATAAGTAGATTTAATGAGGGTAGCTTTTAGTCTCACCATGTATTCATTTTCACTAAATGTGAACATTTAATAATGAAGGCGGCTTTTATTCTCACCATGCATTCATTTTCACTAAAAGTGAACATTTTTAATCAAATTCAGCCATTTTACCCGAATAATCAAGCCGAAATGTATTTGATTGTGGTTTTTTTATTCGGTATGAATTTTGAATGTTAAATTTTTTGTCAAATTAATTTTTTGCCAGGACTACTACACGCCTCTGCTTCTTTGAAAAAGCATAAGGCCTTTAAATTTGCACCGGCCAAATGGACACCCGGCTCTGGAGTATACGGTAACAATACGGTTAGTGTCAGTTCGGCACTGATTGTTTCGGCGCCGACAGGCTCAAAACTGATTTATTGTCAAATATCTTTCGAAAACACTTTGTCTGTAAATGCCTACAAAACTATAATGAAAATAGCTTAATAATTTAATTTAAACCAAAAAAGTTATAGCTTAGTTTGCCAAGAAAAAAAAGATAGCGGCTTCTCACAACTTTATTAGTCTATAACTTTTTTTGAAATGAGACAAATTGACTAGATTTCGTTGAATAAATAAATAGAGCATTTGAATTACCTATTTAATTTTGACGGCATCGAAACAATTGCCGAGCTGAGCAGTTCCGTAACAAAATTGTACACATTTCAATTTAAATGCTTTTATGCAAAATTATATTGTTGGTTGTTTAAGAGGCAATCCAAATTAGGGTTGCTCCCCGAGCCCTCGGGAACGGAAAACGTCGGGGTCGGGGTTTTCGTCCCCGACCAAAAAAGTCGGGGTTCGGGGTTTTTCCCAGCAAAAACCCCGAAAAATTAAAAATAAGTCGGGGTTCGGGGACGGGGAGCTACCCTAATCCAAACCCAAAAATACAAAATTGCTATTTAGGCATTATGAGCAATTTAGATTAATTGAAGTGCCAAATTAGTTAGATTAAAATGGCAAATTGACTAATCAACGTTTAATTGATTAACTAATCAAAATCAAAATATATTATTTTCAAATTGACCCGGTTTAAAATAGGAGGAAATCCTATTCTTTCTACTAGTGTTCGGCACGGTACGGTATTACCGCGGTATTTTTCGGTATTACCGCGGTATTTTTTTCGGTATTACCGATTCGGTATACCGACCGAAGAAATTTTGGGATTTCGGTTTTTTTTCGGTATCGGTATTATACCGAAATACCGATACCGAATACCGACCAAGATATCTCTGACTGGAATACCGCGGTATTTTCGGTATTTTTCGGTATTACCGCGGTATTTTTCGGTATTACCGCGGTATTTTTTATCGGTATTTTATCGAAATACCGATACCGAAAAAATTGTGAGATTTCGGTTTTTTTTCGGTATCGGTATTATACCGAAATACCGATACCGAATACCGAAAAACCCCATTTGCCGAACACTACTTTCTACAGATGCCGCCCGTTGTGGTCTGCCGTTTCATGCCAACAACAATGTTCCATCAACAAATGCCAAACTTCAACGGCGGTCGAAACGCTTCTGTAATGACGGAGAGCGCAACCGTAAAATTCAAGGAGGTCAAGCGGCCGAAGAAGGCCAATTTCCTTGGGCCGTCGCATTAGCACGTGGCGAGGCAGCCAAAAGTATTCAGAAAAAAAACGTTTTTTTTTCTGACAAAAAAAATAGAAATAAAATTTCAGAAAAATTTTTTTGTACCGGAACCCTCGTGTCCAAGCGTCATGTGCTCACAGCTGCGCATTGCTTTGCAAATGAGGAGTTTGCACTCCAGCTGTGCTCATGCGGGTAAATTTGTCATTTTTCTTGAAGAGTTTCTATGAATTTTGAATCACGCGATATTTATGCGGCGCGCTCACATAATGTCGAAACCACGAAATGTCGAAAAAAAAAAATTTTTTTCAAAGTCGATAAAAAGATTTTGTTAGGGGTATACAAGGGCGTAGAATCCGAATCTGACCTCCATTTCGAATCCCTGATCCAAACTCGAACTTTTTTTCCAATTCAACAAATTTCTAAAATTAATTTTGGAGCTTAAAATCAATCAAGAAGCATGAATTCGGGTCCGGGATCCAGAATTGGGCGAAATGGAAATCAGATTCGGGTTCTACGGCCCAGAACCCACTAGAAAACCTATTTTGAATTTTCGAAAAAATGTTCGAATCCGGGCCCGGGGTTCGAAAATTGTTCAAAATAGGGGTCAGATACGAATTCTACACCCTTGTATACCCCTAACAAAATCTAAAATCAATTTTGGAGCTCAAAATCGATCAAGAAGTTTATGCTAAACGATGTTTGAATATTTTTTTAGCATTGTGACAGCAAAGGAAATGGAATTGGTTTTAAATGAGACAACTGTTTCCATTGGGTCCATTTGCATGGACGACTACAAACTGAAGGGTTTGTGCAAATCGGAACGTCGGCAGCAGTTTCGAGTGAAAACGTGCTTGATTTCTTTTTGAATTTAAATTTTAAAATAATTCCGATCAATTCTGATCATAATCTGATTGATTACCTATCACTCTGATCAGTTGTGATCAAATTGTTTAAGCGCCACATATTTGCACTTTTACAACGGCAAATGCTGTGGCAACGACTTTGCCCTGCTGGAGTTGGACGTGGACAGTGAAGGGGTTCCGGCCAATTTGGCCAATCATATCGTAATGCCCACAAAATTAAAACAAAAAATTGCCAAATTTTATAATCAAAAATTCAAAATTTTAGTGTCTGCCACAACTTAATGCATTCGAAGCATTCAGTTGGCATAATGCCCATCCTGTGTCATACGGATGGGGACGAGACAGTAATTTTTTTATTGTTAAACTACAATATGCTGAAAAATTTTCACAAAACGAGTTGTTTACCCTTAGTAAAATTTTTGAAAAAATCCAGATGGTCGAGACTTCGATTTTTTCTGTATTTTTGGTCAAGAATATCCCAGACCCAGCCTTTTTTGAAATCCAATCCAGGATTTTTTCAAAAGGTCAGCTCTATAAACTACAATATGTATCAGGGATGGGAATCGCGCCGGAAAAAAGCGATCGGCGATCTGCGTTCATCGGCGATAATGCGAACGGCGATCTGCGATCTCAAATTAATGCGATCGGCGAACAATTGGCGAAATTTTTTAATGCGAATGGCGAGCTGCGACCGGCGATCTGCCCAAAAAAGGCGATAATTGCGATCAGATCGCGCGATTGTGATCATTTAAATCCAGCAAAAAAAAATTTGTTTTTTTTAACTGTTGGAATTCCAAAAAGCTGCAAAAAATGGAAAAATTCTGGTGCGGTGCCCGAAATCTGGGTAGTCCGGAAAATCGTGGCGTTTTCTGGAAATCAGCTATCTGCCCAGAAAAGGCGATAAATGCGATCAAGATCGCGCGATCGCGATCACTATCCCATCCCTGATATGTATGCTGAATATTTCACAACAATAGACTTGAGGCCAAGGATTGTTTGATTGTTTGCTACTAGAGACCGTTAGAATGGCATTTTAAAAACATGCCACATTCAGTGTTGAGCAACTCTAAACTGCAGCACATGCCGGTGCTGCAGACGCTTCAATACCCGAACATTTGGAGTCACGCGGCATGCATGCGCCATGTGAACAGCACTTACTCGGCACAGCTTGATGACATAATGTGTTTGATGGATGTGCAGGGTGTGAAGGATGTGTGTGAGGTCGTGATGCCCTTTTCAAATTTGAGACTGAAATGGCATCGGGGGGATGCAGTTCCCTAAAATGCGAGACATAAACTTAAGGCTTACTAATTTCAAGCAACATTTACCAAATCCAATAAAAACGGGGAAAATTTCGACTAGGTTTAAAAAAGTCAAGACACTATAACAATACACGGGAAGGTCCTTGATCATCTGTATAGAGTAAAGAATTAGGCAAAATGGTAACCCCGGGTGGGACTCGAACCCACGACCTCCACCCAATCTGGGCAGCTCTTCCAACTGAGCTACCGGGACGTCCCATTTGCCTTCTTTATTGCCCCCCCCCCTAGGCGTTTTAACCGTCCGCTTCCAACCAGCGGAATCATCGCTTCCTTACAATAGGGGGTAAATGTAAATCCAATTTTTTGGGCAAATGGTACTTTTTTGACAATTTAGTTTAAAGAGAAAAAAAATATTTTCAAACTTCATTAAATAATGGCTTCTTCATAAATATTTAGGGTGACAGTGGTGGTGGTCTGACCAGCCAACAAATGGGGACGGATGGAATTTGGCGCTGGTTACTTCTTGGCGTCGTGTCATTTGGCCCATCCTGTGAAGAGGAAGCCGTTCGTCAGCGTGTCAACAAGCCCGGGGTCAGAAACACTGATCAGATCAGTGATCGGATTGAGAATTGACTATACAAATCATAGTGATCATCTAACCAAACCTAGACGTTGATTTTTGACAAATTTAAATCTTTTTTATAGGTGTCTTAGACGTTGATTTTTGACAAATTTAAATCTTTTTTAGGTGTTCTAGACTAGTGTTCGGCACGGTACGGTATTACCGCGGTATTTTTCGGTATTACCGCGGTATTTTTTTCGGTATTACCGATTCGGTATACCGACCGAAGAAATTTTGGGATTTCGGTTTTTTTTCGGTATCGGTATTATACCGAAATACCGATACCGAATACCGACCAAGATATCTCTGACTGGAATACCGCGGTATTTTCGGTATTTTTCGGTATTACCGCGGTATTTTTCGGTATTACCGCGGTATTTTTTATCGGTATTTTACCGAAATACCGATACCGAAAAAATTGAGAGATTTCGGTTTTTTTTCGGTATCGGTATTATACCGAAATACCGATACCGAATACCGAAAAACCCCATTCGCCGAACACTATTCTAGACGTTGATTTTTAACAAAATTTTAAATCTTTATTTAGGTGTTTAGACGTTGATTTTTAACAAAATTTTAAATCTTTATTTAGGTGTTTAGAGGTTGATTTTGACAAATTTAAATCTTTTTTTATAGGTGTCCTAGACGTTTTTGACATTAAATCATTTTTTTAGGTGTCTCGGACGTTGATTTTTAACAAATTTAAATCTTTTTTTAGTTGTACACCAATATGACCGATCATTGGAATCGTGTCAACAAACTGATGGGCATTTTGTGACAAGAATAAAGTGATGTCCTCTACCATTTGAAAAAGATTAATATACCTATGTAAAATTTTTCGTTATATTATGAAGCAAATATTTCTATAATTTTTAAACATTTCTTCAATTAAAATACTCATTTATGACAACAACAACAACAACAACAACAACAGCGTTTATTTAGTTAAAGTTACACAACAGTTTATATTGATCCTAATCGAATTCAAAGCTCAATTTTCCATCTGTTCAAGGACCTCGGAAAGCAAACTGAGCGAAGTTCGATGTTCCGGAAAACTGTGAAGACACAACTTAAATATGGAAATAAAATGTTTAACATTAAATAATAATAAAGTGTTTAATTCATATAAATTATTGAATCATTCACCATGGTCAGCTCAATAAGTTTGTCTTGCTCGTCGTGTTCAGCAGCGAATCTTGAATAGTTGAAGAGCATTTGGTGATTGTTTTCCAGTGAATTTGCCACTAAGCTTCTCAATTTGTTGACATAAGCCTAAAACAATTAATTATTCTGAATAAATTTGGCCATGGCAACCTGTTCAATGCCAATCCGCGCCTCTACCGTGGCCATTTCGCCCGTCTCATCCCGCGCAGTTTCCGGCATCCACATCCATCGATTGGTCGGCTTCAGCGGTTTGAAGGCGTAATCCAAGTCGTCCCATTTGAACTTGTACTGGTATGGCTTCATCTCGTAGTCCGTCTTGGCCAAGAAGGCCAAGTCCAAAAGTCGTTTCGGCTCCCACGAGTCCATCGGGTGTCTGTTGTTGAACAGCATCCGGTAGAGCAGCAGACCCACAAACCAGACCAGGTCTTTGGCCTCATATGTCTTTCTGCCTTCCTGAAAATGCTTAATATTTATAAATATTTATTTTATTATTACAATTTAAATTCATAAGCATTTTCTTTCGCCCACTTTAATTTGCTCGGGGCTCATAAACAGCAAATCCTTCAGCCATATAATCGGTCGGTTGGACTTCTGATCGGCTGGCAGTGTCCTCTCCCGCGGGTCACCGACCTTTTCCACCGAGTCGATCAATTCAATTTTAAAATCTCCCGACAATTCCGCAGCGCCAAATTCAAATTCGTTCTCGCGCATCACCGAAAAATGGTTAAATGTCAAAATTTCATCAAATACGGCCTGATCAGAGTGATCAGAATGCTTTTCTGACAAAATTGAAGCCGATGCCGAAATCACTTTCAAAGCAATTTTTGCGATTGTTTTTTGTGGCACATTGTAATAAAAGCCGTGAGCCTCTACAACAGCGGCCAAATATTCGTTGAAGTCACATTTAAAATATTGAGGAATGGTTGAACTGCTTGAAATTGTTGTAAAGTCTGAGCCAACTTTTGGAGAGAATGTTTGCGACCTCGGCAATTCAAGTTCTTTTTTCTTTTCTACACTTTTTACCGGCTCATTCGGTGCTTAAATTTTGGCTTTTTAGTAAAAATTTAATTAAATATTAATTTATTATAAATAAATTTGTTGCTAATGTAAAAAGCTTGCAAATTTCCATGGATGCGTGCGATGAAAGAAATCGGCGATTTGGCACATTTAAGGCGAAATTCGTTTGACTCGGTTTATTTTGGACGGGAAATTTGAAACTTTGGCCCAATAGCGGTGAACCTCAAAAAAAAAATTAAAATTGGCAAAAAATGGCGTGCCAAACCTTGGCCTAGTGCCATATTATCCAGTGGGTTTGGCGCCGAACAAAAGAACAAATTGGCAAAAAACCAAACAAATCCGTAATTTTGTTTACAAATTGGACAGATTTTTGGCATTATATTACAACTAAAATTGCAAAAATATTGTTTTGACATAAAATTCAGAAATATCGACTATTTATGCATAGAAATTTATTGTAAATAATCGATGAGTCTGGTCGTGATTTTTTTGTTGTAATATTATTTATGTGAATTTGTTTTATAATTTTGTATTAATAAAAGGTGCTTAAATTGAATTTTAAATATTTTAACCGATAATGATTTGTAATTAAATGTAATTTTTGGGTTTAAATAGCTATTTTTTTATGCCGGACGATGAGTCTGGTCGTGATTTATTTGTTGTAATATATTTTGTATTAATAAATTTGCTTAAATTTAAATATTTTAACCAATAATGATTTTGTAATTAAATGTAATTTTGGGTTTAAATAGCTATTTTTTTATGCCGGACGATGAGTCTGGTCGTGATTTATTTGTTGTAATATATTTTGTATTAATAAAAGGTGCTTAAATTGAATTTTAAATATTTTAACCGATAATGATTTGTAATTAAATGTAATTTTTGGGTTTAAATAGCTATTTTTTATGCTGGACGATGAGTCTGGTCGTGATTTATTTGTTGTAATATATTTTGTATTAATAAAAGTTGCTTAAATTTAAATTTAAATATTTTAACCAATAATGATTTGTAATTAAATGTAATTTTTGGGTTTAAATAGCTATTTTTTGATGCCGGACAATGTGGATGATGCAACAAATCTCAGCGACTCGTTAGGCTATTCAAACAAATAGGTCCGTAAATAAGCGATAGAAATGCAAAACAAATAAATTAATCAATCTCAAGAATATTTGTTGAATAAAGATGATTTCTCGTCCTGAAATGGCCCTGGCGCTTAATCGCCCTCAGTTTCATGATAATTTATTTTTAAAACAAATGCAAACAGACGCTATCAGCATTTAGCTTAAAAATTCTGTTCTCAATCAATTGATCGAGGTTTTATGTTTTTTTTTCTGCAGCTTTGTTTTTGCGCGTAAAATGCGAATTTTTCTTGTTAAGATCCTTAATATAAAATTTTTTCAAAAAATGCACTCCAAAAAATCGAACTTTATTTTTTGCACAAAATATACGATAAAAGTTTCCAAGAAGGATTTTAGATATTTCGAAAAAAATAATTTAGGGTTTCTAAATCTTTTTTATATTCAAAAAATGACGTGAAATATCTGTTTGATAATTTTACCATCTAAAAAAGTTTTATCCTAAAATTCTTTATCATGAGAGAGGCTAATAATGTATTTTTTCTTAACAAATATAGTTAAAATTAGAGACCGGAAACTTGGACCCAAAACCAAACAAAAATTGGGATTTTTTGGGTTTTGATTTTTTTTTGGGTTGTGCTCCAATTTGACCCAAAACCAAAAAATTTTTTTGGGATTTTTTGGGTTTAACTCCAAGTTGACCCAAAACCAAACCCAAAAAACTTTTGGTCCAATTTTTTGTACAAAAGCTTCAAAATTTTGGTAGCAAATCAAACCTGAGGTTCTAGCCTCCTTTTGTGTTGGAAGAACAGTGGGCTAAATTTTCAAAAAGAAGTTTTTTGTGGACTCCCCTCCCTTTTCCCCAAAAATTTTTGAAAAATCTCGCGCAAAAAAAATGATGTAAAATCGCTAAACTCATTTGTGACAAGAAATTGAACAAAACAATTGTTGGCAATCAGAACTATAACGCATAAAAGCTATGGTTACTTAAATTTTTGGTTTTAATGAAGAAATGTCGAATATGCGGATTTTAGGTATCAAATGAGTATTTTTTGATGCTCCGATGAGAATTTTAAAAATGTTGAGATCCAATCCCTGCTTTAAACCCATTTAAATCATATTTCGCACTTTAAAAATAATTCATATTTTGCCATTTTGCGTTTTTAGTCAATACTTTGGCATTTTTACAAATTTATTAGGAAAAAAATGTATCCTTAAAAATCAAAATTTTGGTCGGGGCTGAACCCAAGTGCAATAACATCGAAAAATTTCTTATCAAATGCGCAAAATCAGAAATTCACTAAAAATTTTATTCATTACTGTAATTTTAATACAAACTTTTGATGTTTATTAAAAAAACAATTTATTGCATCACACCTATTTTAACAATAAAAGTAAAATGCCAGAAAATAATTTTTTAATTTAATTAAAAATATATTATAATAGGGGAAACAGCGGTTTTGGAAAATAAAATGTATCTCATAATCGTAAATGAGATTGTTGTTGAAAGGGTGGGGGGCAGGAGGTTTTCAATTAAATCGCAATTTGCGTGCCTAAGTTAGTGCATGCTTCCATCTTTCTTTCCCTTTGTTTTCTTTTCTTCTTCATGTTTCTGCTCCTCCTTCTCTGCTCCACGCTTTTCCTTCTTTCCCTCTGGCTTTTGTTCCTTTCTGTCCTCCTTCTCTTCCTTATCATCTTTCTGCTCCTCCTTCTCTGCTCCACGCTTTTCCTTCTTTCCCTCTGGCTTTTGTTCCTTTCTGTCCTCCTTCTCTTCCTTATCATCTTTCTGCTCCTCCTTCTCTGCTCCACGCTTTTCCTTCTTTCCGGCAGGCTTCTGTTCCTTTCTGTCCTCCTTCTCTTCCTTCTCCTCCTTGTCATCTTTCTCTGCCGCGCGCTTTTCCTTCTTTCCGGCAGGCTTCTGTTCCTTTCTGTCCTCCTTCTCTTCCTTCTCCTCCTTGTCATCTTTCTCTGCTCCACGCTTTTCCTTCTTTCCGGCAGGCTTCTGTTCCTTTCTGTACTCCTTCTCTTCCTTCTCTTCCTTCTCTTCCTTGTCATCTTTCTCTGCTCCACGCTTTTCCTTCTTTCCGGCAGGCTTCTGTTCCTTTCTGTCCTCCTTCTCTTCCTTGTCATCTTTCTCTGCTCCACGCTTTTCCTTCTTTCCGGCTGGCTTTTGTTCCTTTCCGTCCTCCTTCTCTTCCTTCTCCTCCTTGTCATCTTTCTCTGCCGCGCGCTTTTCCTTCTTTCCGGCTGGTTTCTGTTCCTTTCTGTCCTCCTTCTCCTCCTTGTCATCTTTCTGCTCCTCCTTCTCTGCTCCACGCTTTTCCTTCTTTCCGGCTGGCTTCTGTTCCTTTCTGTCCTCCTTCTCTTCCTTATCATCTTTCTGCTCCTCCTTCTCTGCTCCACGCTTTTCCTTCTTTCCGGCAGGCTTCTGTTCCTTTCTGTCCTCCTTCTCTTCCTTCTCTTCCTTGTCATCTTTCTCTGCTCCACGCTTTTCCTTCTTTCCGGCTGGCTTCTGTTCCTTTCTGTCCTCCTTCTCTTCCTTCTCCTCCTTGTCATCTTTCTCTGCTCCACGCTTTTCCTTCTTTCCGGCAGGCTTCTGTTCCTTTCTCTCTTCCTTCTCCTCCTTGTCATCTTTCTCTGCTCCACGCTTTTCCTTCTTTCCGGCAGGCTTCTGTTCCTTTCTCTCTTCCTTCTCCTCCTTGTCATCTTTCTCTGCTCCACGCTTTTCCTTCTTTCCCTCTGGCTTTTGTTCCTTTCTGTCCTCCTTCTCTTCCTTTTCCTCCTTGGCTTCTCTATCAGCTCGCTCAGCTCGAGGCTTTTCCTCTTTGGCCTCCTCTAGCTTCTTTTCCTCTTCCTTCTTTTCCTCCTTGTTTACATCATGCTTTTCCTCATTTGACGGTTGTGCTGCTTTCTCAGTGTCAGCCTCTCGTCGCGCATTGGCAGCTGGGACTAAATCGGTTCAAAAAATAATTTTAAAATTCAAACAAATTCTCAATTTTCGCTCACATGCGTCGATGGTCAGTGCGCAGAACGCCACCAAAGTCAGCACAATCAGAGCAAATTTCATTTTTTGTTTTAATGACAAAAATATTTTTGGGATTGAAGGACGGATGGACTTTTGGCGGAAAAATGATACCTTCTGCTCCGCACCATCACGCTTAAATACGCGCCCAGTCCGTTGTCTTCGATTCGTTTCCATCCCATCCCATCTCATTCAATGCATAAATAAATGACCTTTTACGTCGATTCGATTTGTCGGCAATTGGTTGGTTGGGTATTGGTTGCATCAGCCTTTTACCCACCCACCCACCCACCACTACTATTTTTGTCCGCCGCCGCCGCTGTTGGTGATTAGCCGCCGCCAGCGCCGTCGCAGCTCGTCGCCACCCACCCACTCACCAACCATCGTCGCCCGATTTTCGCGCCCGATTTTCAGCCACCCAAAAACGTGCTGCTTGCTGCTGTTGATCGCTTCGATTCGATCAGTTCCCGCGCGCCGGCCGATCAGTTTCCGAGACATTCGCTGACCAGCACGCACAGGGAAACTCCACACTTCCCCCGCTTTCCTCCCCCCTCCCCCCCCCGCACCATCGAATTGTTCACCAACAACAAAAATGTGCATTTTTATGGGGGGGGGGATACATTTTCGTGAAACGGTTCTTTCTCTCGACCAATGTTTATTAGGAGTGGGCACTTGGAGTTGATCTCGACTGACACTCTTGACTCTGTGGGGCGAAACGCAACATTAACCACAAACCAACCGGTTGGGGCTGGGAGGGGTGCGTGGGTGGGTGACTTGGGCGATAAATGTGTTGAATTATTTATATCCGATTTTTTTATTGCTGATATAAGGAAATGCTTTTTGTGAAGCAAAAAAAAATGATTTTACTTAAATTAAAAAATGGTGATTGAGAACAACAAAATTTAAGCAAAATGCTGATGGGCCTGTTTGCTTATGCTTTTAAAATAAACATGGATGGCATTTTTATTATTTAACTATTTTTTTCTGCAGCTTTGTTTTGGCGAGTTAGGCACGAAAAACATGTCTTTGTTCGTCGTTTTAACGTCACTATTCGTAACTAAAAAAACTATTTCCAGGTTTTCGTCACTAAAATAGTGACGACACTATTTTGGCAAAAAATGGCTTTTCGCCACTATCTTCGCCACTATTTCGGCCACAGATTTTTGCATTACTATTTTCGCTTATGAATCCGGATTACTATTTATTAACTATTTCGAGATTAAAAATCCCGTCCCTCCAAATAAATATCATGAAACTGAGGCCGATTAAGCGCCAGGGCCATTTCAGAACGAGAAATCATCTTTATTCTACAAATATTCTTGAGATTGATTAATTTATTTGTTTTTGCATTTCTATCGCTTATTTTACGGCGTAATTTGTTTGAATGGCCTAACGAGTCGCTGAGATTTGTTGCATCATCCACATCGTCCGGCATCAAAAAATAGCTATTTAAACCCAAAAATTACATTTAATTACAAATCATTATTGGTTAAAATATTTAAATTTAAATTTAAGCAAATTTATTAATACAAAATTATAAAATAAATTCACATAAATAATATTACAACAAAAAAATCACGACCAGACTCATCGATTATTTAAAATAAATTTCTATGCATAAATAGTCGATATTTCTGATTTTTATGTCAAAAACAATATTTTTCCAATTTTAGTTATAATATATAATGCCAAAAATCTGTCCAATTTGTAAACAAAATTACCGATTTGTTTGGTTTTTTGCCAATTTGTTCCTTTGTTCGGCGCCAAACCCACTGGATAATTTGGCACTAGGCCAAGGTTTGGCACGCCATTTTTTGCCAATTTTAATTTATTTTTTGAGGTTCACCGCTATTGGGCCAAAGTTTTAAATTTCCCGTCCAAAATAAACCGAGTCAAACGAATTTCGCCTTAAATGTGCCAAATCGCCGATTTCTTTCATCGCACGCATCCATGGAAATTTGCAAGCTTTTTACATTAGCAACAAATTTATTTATAATAAAAAATATTTAATTAAATTTTTACTAAAAACCCAAAATTTAAGCACCGAATGAACCGGTAAAAAGTGTAGAAAAGAAAAAAGAACTTGAATTGCCGAGGTCGCAAACATTCTCTCCAAAAGTTGGCTCAGACTTTACAACAATTTCAAACAGTTCAACCATTCCTCAATATTTTAAATGTGACTTCAACGAATATTTGGCCGCTGTTGTAGAGGCTCACGGCTTTTATTACAATGTGCCACAAAAAACAAGCGCAAAAATTGCTTTGAAAGTGATTTCGGCATCGGCTTCAATTTTGTCAGAAAAGCATTCTGATCACTCTGATCAGGCCGTATTTGATGAAACTTTGACATTTAACCATTTTTCGGTGATGCGTGAGAACGAATTTGAATTTGGCGCTGCGGAATTGGCGGGAGATTTTAAAATTGAATTGATCGACTCGGTGGAAAAGGTCGGTGACCCGCGGGAGAGGACACTGCCAGCCGATCAGAAGTCCAACCGACCGATTATATGGCTGAAGGATTTGCTGTTTATGAGCCCCGAGCAAATTAAAGTGGGCGAAAGAAAATGATTATGAATTTAAATTGTAATAATAAAATAAATATTTATAAATATTAAGCATTTTCAGGAAGGCAGAAAGACATATGAGGCCAAAGACCTGGTCTGGTTTGTGGGTCTGCTGCTCTACCGGATGCTGTTCAACAACAGACACCCGATGGACTCGTGGGAGCCGAAACGACTTTTGGACTTGGCCTTCTTGGCCAAGACGGACTACGAGATGAAGCCATACCAGTACAAGTTCAAATGGGACGACTTGGATTACGCCTTCAAACCGCTGAAGCCGACCAATCGATGGATGTGGATGCCGGAAACTGCGCGGGATGAGACGGGCGAAATGGCCACGGTGGAGGCACGGATTGGTATTGAACAGGTTGACATGGCCAAATTTGTTCACAATAATTAATTGTTTTAGGCTTATGTCAACAAATTGAGAAGCTTAGTGGCAAATTCATTGGAAAACAATCACCAAATGCTCTTCAACTATTCAAGATTCGCTGCTGAACACGACGAGCAAGACAAACTTATTGAGCTGACCATGGTGAATGATTCAATAATTTATAGAGTTTAAATAATGCTAAACAATTTTTTATTTTTATATTTAAGTCGTGTCTCCAAACTTTTCCGGAACATCGAACTTCGCTCAGTTCGCTTTCCGGGGTTCTTGAACAGATGGCAAATTGAGATTTTGAAAATCGATTAGGAATCTGGTGTAATTTTTTAGTATATTGTGAATTGTTTGTTATTTTTGTTATCATAAATGGATTTACTCAATCAAATGAATATGGTTTTTATTGTTCTATAAAATTCCTTTTAACTCTTGTGGAATATTAAAATGTAATTTATTTTCAAAAATGATAATTTTGTATTCCAAAATTTGCGCCCAATCATTCAATGTGCAAATAATCGTCCCAATACTCGCGCAACAAAATGCCACCGCACTTGGCCACGTCATGTTTGCTCTGCAACTTGCCGCAACTCATGCAGTATTGGTTAAATTGATTTGTCAAGTCACCATTCTCTGCGTTACGTCGCCATAAAGCTGCTCTTAATGATTAATTCAAAAAATAAAATGAAATTTATTCAAAACTAAAATTATGATTTTATTAACTACAATAATTTAAATATTTTTTTAATTATAATTTAACCTGTACTTGGCCAAAACATCTTCATTAATTCTCTGGCAATTAATCTGGACTTCGAGCAGTATACTGTCGAGGAACGAATGATAGTCAATGCAATGGCCAATGAAAACTGCAAAATATTTATAAATTTACCGTAATTTTTTATACAAATAAAATGTTTTAAATTTCATAAAATAAAATACCATTGGAACAATTAGTAATGATAATTCTGTCAACAAAATTTGTCGGTAAAAATCATTTTCCGATTCTTCCGTGTAAAGCCAAAGCAATGTTTTGAAGGCCATAACGGAGATGAACATAGCGCAAAGTAATGGAAATATTCTGTTCAACAGCAGAACCGTTTTCAAATTTTCCCCAATTTGAAAACGGTGGTTTAGGGAACTAAAAAAAACTTTTAATCTAATTTTATCAATTTTTTATTAAACCTAATTAATAAGTAAATAAATATATCTACAAATTCTAATGAATTTAATTTAAGAAAACTACTTCAAGAATTTGAATTAATACAGTACGTTTTTCAATAAAATAAAAATATAAAAAACAACCTGTAATAAAATTCAATGTATTCTTCTTTCTTTTTTCGATTTAACTAAATGATTAAAAATTTAATTATTTTTAAACTATTTTTTTATCATACTGTCAATATCACATGGATCACGATGCAATAGACTCTAAAAAATGTTATGAAAAAAAAAAATCAAATGATTTACATGAAAAGAAGAATGGCAAACAACGTGTGCCAATGTGTCTTCAACGGATTTACATGAACAAAATGAATTTGGCATTGGAAATATGGGTTGTTTGGCGATATGCCCGAGGCGATTCCGTTAACAAATTGCCACATGGAACATAATGCCAATATCGTCCACTAACAATTTCAAAAATGATTATAATATGTTTTTATCAGAAAACTTAAATTAAATATTTAACTTTAAGTGCTAAAACTGTAAAATTTCCGCCTTTTCTCGTTTTAGGAGAGACAAAATTTTCGAGTCAAGTTTCGAGCTCGAGTCCAAACAAAACTCAGAGTTTCGAGTTTTGCCAACTCTGGTGTCAATCCGTTTCTCTATAATAATTTTAAAAAAATATTTTTAAATAAAATTCATGCCAATGTAGTGAACATGCGCGTAAGGAAAGGTTCAAAGCATTCATTTTCATATTTTACATATCTCAATGTTGCGTACAGACGCTCCATGCAAATCCAAATTCCCGAAACACAAATAAATGCACAAAACAACGCCGGAATTTCGTTGTAGGGCACACATTTTTCAAACTAAATTTTGTGGTCAATTAAAATTTTACTATAAATATAAATACATATATTTAATAAATAAAATATTTTTTAAAAGGTCAGCATAAAAAGTAGAGATCGTACCGATCGAGATTCTCGTTCGTAATCTCGGAAAATCTCGACGAGATTTTTTTCGAGATCTCGATCGAAATTTCGATCGAACAATTTTTACCGAGATTTTTCAGTGATCTCGGACGAATCTCTATCGTTTAAATTTTTTCGAGATTTTACCAGATTCTCGATCGGTCCTCAAGTCCGATCTCTAATAAATAGTTACTGAAATGCAAGCTTAGATTTTTGCAGGAATTTTCAAAAATGTTCTTAATTATATTTTTATTTTTATTTTTCAAAAAAACTTTTACAAACTTGTATCTTTGCATTGTCTTCTGTATTCCGCCAAAATTGTTGGAGAATTGGTGTTAAAATTCGAATCATTTGCAGGTATAAATTCAGCAAAATGCACAGCAAAAAATGCTAATAAAATTTCATATAAATTTACAAAAAATCAAAAAATTTAATATTTACCCATAACAATGTTCTTAAATTGGAATGGAACACTTCAAAGCGACGAAACATCATCAGCACAATCATAATCAAAACGGACGCAATGATGGAGACGGTAATGTGTACGGTGTACAAAAATATAAGTTGGGTAGAAAATACAATTCGAAAATCCATTTAATGCTTTATTCTCTATTTTTAAATAAAATTATTATTAACATTTTTGAAAGCTCAAAACCTCCAACTAGCAAGTGTTAGTTAAACATAGAAAAGATTTGAAAGATTGTTCTTAGCGATACATCATTAATTAAAAACGATTTTAAATTTAATCAAATTTACAGCATATTTTTCAACATTTTTAAGTTTAAACAATTTATTCTGAATTATATGCATTTGAATTTCACAAATTTGAAAAAATCCAATTATTTAACATTTTGTTTCTTGTCACCGGTGGGATAAAGCGGATAAAATCGCGTGAATATCGTTCATTTAATTGCTTTCACACGCACAAAGCTTGGACTGGGGCTGGTGGCTTTGTTATTTCTTACCTTTTTTTTGAGGTTGTCAAGGTGATTTTATG
Source organism: Globodera rostochiensis (assembly GCA_018350325.1). Lineage (NCBI taxonomy): Eukaryota > Metazoa > Nematoda > Chromadorea > Rhabditida > Heteroderidae > Globodera > Globodera rostochiensis. The sequence goes on from JAEVLN010000037.1 coordinate 249,590, forward strand.
CCAATTGTTTTAGATTTTGTTGAGAAAATATGCCAATTTTGTGCAAATTATATCCAACAAAATAATTATTTGAAAAAATATTTAATTTAATCAAAAAATATTTGTAACTATAGCAGCTCAATTCATAAATGAAAAAGGTATAATCATTTTATATTTAATTTAGCCCAGGCCCAGGGTATCGACTCCACCCGGGGTTCATGCTGGGATCTGAATATTGGAAATATTGGATCGTATTTTTAAATTTTAATTTAGCTCTCCAGAAACCCCGGAGTTGTATGGGCCTATTTATTTTACTGCCTTCAGGGGCTGGGTAGCATGAAAACTAATTTTTTTATTTTTCCTGTCACCGTTTCCATAACCGCTTTTTTTTATTTTGCGATTTCGGTATCGCTTTTTTCTTTAAACCAAAATCCCGGTTTTGTCCAACAGCTGCTTTAAGCAATAATAATAAATTGTGAAAATGGGTGCCCGGCGGTGCTGACAGGCGCGCCAGGAAAATTTTTTTTTAATTTAATGAATTTTCTTAAGAAAATTTGAAACAATGTACGTAAAAGATTTGTTTTTTGAGCGCGCTTTTCTCAAATACTTGCAACTAAATTTGGAAAAAATGTTTCATCAATGATTCGAAAAAACAAAATTTTAATAAGCAGGACGAGGATGGCGATGATATTCGTCCGGCTTAAAGCCGAGCCCAAACAGAATGGTGGCGGCACGGGTCGGCGCCTTGTCCAACTGCTGGAGGTTTTGCTGCTCGGCGAAAAGTGCATCCAGACGGGCACTCATCTCACTCTTCTCTTCATCCGACACATCACAACTGACGAATTGCATTTTAAAATGTAAAAAGTTTTAAATATTTTTGTAATTGAGCAAAAAAAACCCGACTCATTCCCAACAAAAATGGAAAATTTTAAAGCATGTCGCCACCTACGCCTAAAAGGGCCAATAAAGCAAAAATTCTCAATTTTTTAAATGTATAGACGTGGTCAGTTTTTCTGATTTATCTTTGTTGTTTCCGCCAACCTCTCTCTCTCAGCAAAAACTGCAATAAAAATTTAAACCAGAAAAAACTAAAGTAAACAAAAAAGGAAAAGTTTGTTGTTTTTTTGCTAAATTCGGAACGCAAGTTTCGGGCTGCAAAATTCAGGACGCAAAGTACTGTCCACATTCGCATCACCAATTAAAGTAGTTAAAATAGCTAAAAAAAATTGCTAAAAATGTAATTCTTCTTATGTCGCTAATTTGCTTTTAACAAAATATTTACTGATTTAATAAAAAATATACAATAACTATTAATTTTAAAATAAAAATAGAAATCCATTTTAGGTTGAATTAAATATTTTTTTGTTAACAAATAAATGTTGTGAATTGATCGGGGAAATCAATACAAATATAAATATATTTTATATTTATTGGCTTCAATCTGCTATATTAGCCAATATTACTTTTTTTTTACCATATAGGTATTATTTTTCTAAATTTAATTTAAGATATTTTTTCATTATTTAAATTGTAAAAAAAAAACAATTCGGTCATAGACCTCCCCCCCCCAGACTACAAATCACCAACAATTACCCCCCTCCCCAACTCTGTCTCCAAAGAAAGGATCTGAGAAAAATGCGGACGCATAGCCTTTCAAACATGCAGTAAATGAATATTTTGCTACTATTTTATTTCCGGCAACAATCTATTCTTTTAAATATTAGGAATTAAATTTTTTTGAACATTATCAACTATTTTAAATATTAAGGATTAAATGTTTTGAATATTATCAAATATTTTAAAAGATTAAAAGATGTTTCCGCGCAATATTGGTATATGATTTGGGTGATTTGGAGTCTGGGACCTATGACGGAATTTTACATTAAAAAATTCAACGCTTCAAAAACTTATTTATAGATTTAACATGAAAAGCATTGCTCTACAATTCATTGTAAATTTTATTCAGTTTTTCTCATCGATTTGTTTAATTGAAGGAAGTTTTATCGAAAATGGTAATTAACGGTGTTCAAATGAATTTATTCAAATGAATTTTATTCAATTTAGGTAAAAAACTTTTAATTGATCAATTGTACACCGAATACATTCTGAGCCCGAGTTTGGCTTATTCAAGTGAAATACGTGCTTGCATAAAGCGAATGATCAGCATTGAATATTACGATGGTTTAATTGGCGTGTCCTTTAGACAAATGAATAATTTAGGGCATCAAAATATAGAGAAAGTTATGAATCATTTTAAAGGAACATTGAATGAATTTAACGAAAGTGTCAAGGTAATCAATAAATAAATTGGTGTGGCCTTTTAAGTGTGGGATTAATTAAAAAATTTTTGAAAATCTATCGGACGGATTTTTTTAAATTTAAGGGGGTTGCCTCAAGGGTATCTTCTATGGTGCTCAATCTTTTGCGCCGGCGACATTTGCGCCGGCGAAGTCTATAAATTATTTTTGTCTGCTTTTTGCCAGGGTTAATTTTTTTGCACTTAGGGGTTCGCTAGGCTAGGCCTAAGCCACCCTGAGCATTTTTATTTTTGTCCTTTTTTATTTTTTTTTCTTTTATTTTTTGAGAATTTGATTTTCCACATACAAATTATATGCCATTCAACCCCGCGAACTCCAAGTCTGGGTGGCTTAAGCCTAAGCATAACGAACCCCTGAGCTCAGGGTGGCTTAGGCCTAAGCCTAGCGAACCCATAAGTGCGAAAAAATTAACCCTGGCAAAAAAATAATTTATAGGCTTAGCCGGCACAACTAAAAACAGATTCCATTCTCGCAAATTTTGGTGTTAAGGTGAAAGGAATTGAGCGGCTTGTCGATCGAGATGTTTGCCGCTTTTGGGCACTTCATCGGCACATGAAGCAGTTCCATGTAAAATTGATCCAATTTGGTGAAATGATCACGCAGAATTCTATAGAAAGATTTTATGCCATATTTTTGGAGCCAAATCAATGCGCTCGTTTAAATCATATTCGGAAAACGGTGAGTTTTGCGATGGAATTTAAATTTCTTTTTTAAAAGATTAAAATCGCCATAAATATGGTTTAAAAAATCTGTTTTAAATTGCTCGTAGAAAGATTCAAAGGACAAAAAATGGTTGATGGACTTTGAGTGCGATTTGGCAGATGGCCATCTATTCATGCTGGAAGAAATGTTGCAAAATTGGCATTATGCCAAACAAAGAAAATTGGCCCAAGTTTTCCTTGAGCAAAAGGCCGACTGGGAAAATGAGTTGACCTACCGGCTCAGAATGATCGGATACCTGAAAAATTTGGAGGACCCGAACTTCTTGAAAACGGTGGCCAAACACAGAATGGAAGAACTTTTTGGTAAAAAAAATGCAAATAGCGGCACCCTATTATACAACAAATATCCTATCTTAACTTATGGAATTGGTATGACGTAATAATGGACAAATTTTGCTCCAATCATTTTAGAGTTAAAAATATTGAATATGGTTTAAAATAAAGAGGAATAATGTAAAATTTTAGACTTTTTTGAATGGCATTATCTTTTGTATGCCCAACTGTTTGCTGTCGAACCTTCCGAATTGTCACGAATCAAAGCTGCAATGGAATTGTTTGCCTATTTTCATGCGATAGAAATGCTTTTTGAGCAAAAAGCTCACCCCAAAAGCATTTGGCCAACCCTCCGATTAGACATTGCCAGAATATTTGATTCCATCAATTCGGGAACAACAAAACTGTTTTCGCTGAATGAGTCAACGGACAAAGCACGCCAACTTTTGGCTCAAGTTTCAAAACTAAAGGCCGACTTTCTACAGAAGAAGAAAGCGTTTGTTGCTTCATCATCAAAACACACTGAAGCTTTGGAGAACCCCCAACTTGAGGCCGATATCTCTCGAATCAGAGCCGAGCTGGAGCATTTAATAACTGTTGAAAAAACAGCAGCACAAAATTCTGGTGGGTTAGAGTAGAGACCGGAACGAGACGAGATCTCGAGACAAAATCTCAAAAATCTAGTCTAAAACTGAACTTTCGAGATTTTTCATGACCCGAGATTTTTCGAGATTCTCATCTCGACATCTTGTCTCGAATAAAACTGAATTTTCGAGATTTTTCAAGACTCTCGTCTCGAATAAAACTGAATTTTTGAGATTTTTCAAGACCCGAGATTTTTCGAGATTTTCGTCTCGACATCTCGTCTCGAATAAAACTGAATTTCAAGATTTTTCGAGACCCGAGATTTTTCGAGACTCTCCTCTCGACATCTCGTCTCGAATAAAACTGAATTTTCGAGATTTTTCGAGACCCGAGACTTTGCAAGATTCTCGTCTCGACATCTCGCTCGAAGCTCAAGTCCGGTCTCTAGTTCAGAGTCAACAAGTGAAAACTCATAAAACATAAACATTCCGTCCCACTCAGAAATGTTCCAAATTTTGGCCAACCTTTCTGAACTAAAGCTCGATATGGAGCTGTACATTAAAGGCATACCATTCGACTATGAATTAAACAAAATTAATAACATTGTTACAATACAAGACGAGTTGAGCCAAATGCATGCGGAAATGATTGAAAAGTTAGCCACCTTTAATGAAGTGTTTTGTCAAAAATTGCACGGTATTTGTTATTGTTCAAATGAATTCAATTTTTCGCATTTAAATTTTAGCGTTGTGTGGCGTTGAACTGACCAAACGATTCTCTGTTATATTGTCGCAGACGCAGTTGGCCAAAATTTGGCCAACAGTTCGAATGTGCCGCATTAAAGAGGCAGTCAATGCCGGCGGGTGGCTACAGCTCACGCATGAGCCAAGCATCTCCTTTAAAAATGGAGAAGATACAATCGAGTATCATGGTAAAATCAGAATAAATACCAACCCGATTCCGACCCACAAATTTAGGCTTAAGCCACCCTGGCCTGGGGTTCGTTAAGCTTAAGGCCTAAGCCTAATGACGAACTTTATAGATTTTTAAAATCTTAGATGTTGTCAGATTTTAAAAATTTTTGTCATATTCGTGATCAGCACCCTTTAAAACCCCAGGGCGCATAACCGAAAAGTACCATATCTGTATTTAACAATAAGACCTAAGGAGTACAGTATGCAACTGCTAAACAATCAGTTATCATATTATCCAATCACAGACTTTATACCGTAATTTAAAATCGATTGCCCCCGTAAATGTGTAACCGTTCAGATGATGACGCGAGCGCGTTGGCACAATCCTACAAAGAATTATTCACAAACCATGAGCTGTTTTCGTCTTCCAAAAGCAAATTTTCCAGTTCCACCCAACATCACCAAATCCAAAACATGGATATTCTTCTAAAGGCAGCCATTTGGCTGGTAATTGGATATTGAGTTTTCTAAAAAAGTGGTCGAGAATTTTCTGTAAATATTTGGATGTCTAAATTATTTTTAAATTATATTTGGAATAAGTTTTTAGCAGGGCCCGTCAAAATCGCGCAGATTGAAATGAGCATGATTTAACCCATATACCGTAAACACTCTTTTAATCCCGCATGGGGGATTATTTTTCAGCCTACTCAAAGAGTGGAGGATTATTAGAGGTTGGGGGATTATTGGAGGTTGGGGAATTAAAAGAGTGTTTACGCTAATGAAAACAAAAAAATTTTTTGAAAATCCACAATTCTCTATCAATTGTTAGCACCTAGTACAACTTGGTCCCATGGCCCGCGGTTCAAGAATATAAATTGCAATTCATCTGGCATTTACCAGATAAATGCAGGTTTTCAGGACACCAAACTAGGGTTGGACGGGACCGGGACTTTTGGAAAAACCGGGACCGGGACTAAATTTGGTCCCGGTCAAAAAACCGGGATTACTGGACAAAAACAAGAAAAAAATGCTTGGTTAAAAACCGGGACCATTATAAGGGGATTTTAAAGGAATTTTGAAAAACCGGGACTAAAATTTCAGTACCAAAATGGAAAAATAGACCATTTCAGTACTGGTCCCGGTCCCGTCCAACCCTACACCAAACCCTTTTGCTTTTAAGAATAAACTAGCATCCCGGACAAGAAGACCTGGAAATTTCTGTCCCGTTTTATTCTTATTTGATCAGGGTAACAATTTGATCGACGAATTTTTACTCTTCGTTGACACAATGTTTGAGAAAGAAAATGCCGTTATCAATCAAATGCTCAACAATTTGTGGACTCTATGGGATCTGCTTCTGAAAGGCACCAATGAAATGGACTTGGCACGTAAATCTTGTTGTATTTACAATTTTGGAATGGGGGTAATAAAAGCAATTTGGACAAATGCGAATAAAAATGAACGAATTGAATTGAGAGAAATGTTTAAAAAAAAGCGATGGACAGAAATGGTCGGTAAATTTGGCTTTTATTTAAAAAAAATTAAAACTTAAATCAAAATCATTTTTAAAGGGTAAATTTATTTTAAAATATTTTTATTATAGTTATTATGGGATAAATAAATCATTATTTAACTTTATAATTTTTAAAGACTAAAAATATTCAATATTGTTGTATTTTAAACTCAAATAATTTTGACAATAATAATACTTATGTATTTAAATAAGCATATTATAATGTAGATGTAAATGCCTTTTCAGCTTAAGAATTTGAAATATTTTAATAATCTTTTAATAAATTATAAAAAAATTTAGACAATGATAAACGCCAACGAAATCGATGGCATATTTACGCCACATTTATCGTCCATACAACTTAACTGTAATGCGGCACAAATTGCCGAACATTTAAATCAACTCAAGGATTCGCCCAACTACGAGCTCGTCCACAGCCTGACATTGTTTCGCCTGATGAAACGGCTCACCCAATTTCGCAACATTTTTTCTGGCAGTGCCGAATATGTTGAGGCAATTAAGCGCAGTTTGTTTGTTGTGCTTGGATCATCACAAGAATTTGAATTACTCGAGAAGATGTTCCCGGAACATTTGCGCATTGGTCAGAAAAAAACAAATAACTCTTTTTGACTGTCCAGAAAATTTTGGATCCAATTTTTTTTTCCTAACAAGGAGCAATAGAGCCCCGGACTTGAGGACCACTTGGGTTTCTCGACCCGGGATCGGGTCGGGAATTCGGAAAATTAAATCCCGTCAACCGATTCAAAAACCGCTTTTTCTCAATTTTCTTTTTTAGCGTCCGCGCAAAAATTTTCTGCAGATTCATGCTTTAGGCTTAGAATGGAGTTGATTAGTATATGATTTGGGTCATTTCGTTTCTGGAAGGCATGATCAACATTAACCAAAATACTAACTCTTCGTATTATTTGAATTTTTTCAAAATTCGAATAAATCTTAATATTTAAATAATACGCCAACAACATATTTATGTATCGCTAGAGCATTCAGATTGGCTCGACAAAGGTTATCGCGTGGCGCTGTACTCCAACATGTTGCAACAACGTAGTTGGAGTGATGAGGCACAACGGGCGGAGATGCGCATGGCATCATCAATGCTGCTCCGGCATTTAAACGTACAATTAAGTGCCAAAACTACAATTGGCACGATTGATCCAATGGATGTGCTTAGAATGCATGAGATCGTGAAGGCTAAAGTGTACGCTAACATTGATAAGGTAGAAGGTGTTTGTTGGATGATGTACTTGTTGAATATGATGAATCGAAATGGCACATTCGTCGTGCCATCCGAGCCGTTGGTTGTGTACTGTGTGCATGAAGGAGCCAGATTGCATGGATTCATTGCACATTGGGACAAGATTCAACAATGGCACTACGATTTTTTGACGGAAAGCAAAAATGGCACGCCAATTCTTGTTTTGATGAAACACAAAGTGCCAGGAACAATGACACGCCTGTGGCGATTGCTTGGAGATAAATTGTTTAGTGAATTGTGTAAACAATACAAAGAAGTGTGCCAATACGATGCCAGCAACAAAGGTAACGGAACGCTTCAGACAATTTGTTCGCCAAATTTCGAAAACTAATTCATAAATAATCGGCTTCCGGTCTAATTTGTAAGTGTCGAATGGTCCGAGTGTCGAATTGTTAATAACTAAAACATCGTGAGAAATTGATTCAATCATTATTGTTGTAGCTTTTGACAGGGCAATGCTTAAAAGATTATGGCCAAAAGATAGCTTCTACTCAGCGAGAGTCAAAAATAATAATTTGTCACTCAGCATCCCGCACTTTTGAGTAGTGTTAGGCAAAAGGGGTTTTTCGATATTCGGTATCGGTATTTCGGTAAAATACCCGAAATTGTACATGCTGCTAGAAATATTTTAAACATTTTGATAACCCAACAGATTTATCATTCACCACTACACCACGCTGGGTGTCGGGTGGGACAAACCATACAAAAATATCCATTTTTCAAAAATACCGAATACCGAAAATACCGCGGTATTCCGAGATGGCTCGGTATCGGTGGTGTATTTCAGTCATTATACCGAAATTCCAAAATTTCTGCGCTCGGTTTACCGAATCGGTGCTCCAGTAAAGAATAGGCAAAATGGTAACCCCGGGTGGGACTCGAACCCACGTACTCCACCCAATCCGTGGGCCAGCTCTTCCAACTGAGCTACCGGGGCATCCCATTTGTCTATGGGCGATCTTTTGCCCCCGCCATTGGCGTTCTAACCGTCTACGTCCAACCAGCGGAATTCTCTCTCATCCTTACAATACCGAAAAAAATGCCGCGGCAGTACCGTACCGTGCCTAACACTACTTTTGAGTACAATAAAAAAACACTACTCCCACTCACATGGGACTCGTATTTTCATCAGAATGTGGTACATTTTTCGAAACGCCCATTTTGCGGATTTTGATCAAAAGTCCGATTTGCTTAATTAAGCGTTTGATGACGAGCATGTATTGATGTATCATTACCGACGTTCAATTGTATTCTCTGAAAAAGTGTGCGCCATTGATCAGCTGAACAGCAAACTGGCCGCTGATATGCTCGTGTTCATTCGATGGTTTGATGCTGAGCCAAAAAGTGCAAAAATGGCAACATTTTGGCGTGCCAAAAGAGAAGAGCTCAAGGAGGAATATGACGAGATTTTTGATGCAAATTTGAATGATGGATTGACTCAAAAAATTTTAACATTTGTACAGTCGTGCCATTCAATGAAGAAGTTGCTGTTTGAATGCCGGAATTGGGTAAATGAGAAAGAGATGAAGGAGGCTTGGAAAAAAATGCTCCAACGATTGGCAAATAATGATGATCGGCATCGAAAGCATTCTGGTGAGGGTGCCGAAAGGCAACGGCACGCTGCATTTGTTGAAGGCAAAGACTGGCTGAACAATTTGCATGCCGAGGAACTCAAAAAATTCCTGGGCTTTACCAACGATGGTGGAGAGCATAAGCCAGTTAATGAAGAGCAAAAAAAGCCAAGAGAACATTTTGCCAGAATAATGAGAGAAGGTTTGAAATACGTTTCGACTAGAGATCGGACTTGAGGACCGATCGAGATTACGATCGAGAATCTCGAAAATCACGAATCTCGAAAAGATTCGTTCGAGATCACTGAAAAATCTTTTTAAAAATCTCGAAAAATCTCGGTAAAAATTGTCCGATCTCTAGTTTCGACACCAGTTTCGGACTCCGACTTAGTATTTTTAACCGTATACTGACAATTTTAGGCTTAACCAAGTTAATGAACGCAAGAATCCAGCTTCTTGACTTTGTGGGAGTGAAAGAAGCAGTTAATATTTTCAAAATGCTTGGCATAAAGTCCGAGCTGGACGATTTAGACGACGAATTATTCAAAGACGCACATATTCAAGACTCAGGAGAAAAGAAGAACAAAAAGAAAAAGAAGAAGCAGAAGAAGAAAACAAAAATGACAAATAGTGAAAATGACAAAGCGACGACAACTATTTCTGAAGACAAAATGTCAAATGACAAAGAAATGCCAGCAAATGCGGAAAATGTCGAAAGAATTGAAAATTTTGGCGAAAAAATTACTACAAATAATAAAATGAACAAAAAGCAATCTGATAACGACAAAATGACATCAAATGATAATGAAGATAAAGATAGAATGCCTAATGGTGAAGTAAAAGTTGGAACAAATAAAGAAATTCCGACAGAAGTAAATGACGATTTAACAAAACGAGAAAATTGCAAAATGCCGGCAGAGCCGGATACTGAAAGCGCAGAAATTTTTCAAAATGAAATGTCCATAAATTATAAATCAGAAAATTGTAATCTTAAAAAAGCGAAAAATCGTGACGCAAAAGCGAAAAGGAATAAGTCAGCAAAAAATGATGGCATAGATGTTAAAAATAATGACGAAATGACGGCACGATGCCATCATATAATCGACGGTATCTGGAAATACTAGCGGGTTTTCCTCTTTGGCACTTTTCCCTTTTGCACTTCACTTTTTGTCTTTTGCACCTTTAGTTGGCACTTTTGCACCTTTAGTTGGCACTTTTTCCCTTTTGCACCTTTAGGTGGCACTTTTTCCTTTTGCACCTTTAGTTGGCACTTTTTCCCTTTTGCACTTTTAGTTGGCACTTTTTCCCTTTTGCACCTTTAGTTGGCACTTTTTCCCTTTTGCACCTTTAGGTGGCACTTTTTCCCTTTTGCACCTTTAGTTGGCACTTTTTCCCTTTTGCACCTTTAGGTGGCACTTTTCCCCTTTTGAATTTTCCCTTTGACATTTTCCTTTTTTGGCTGTTTTTCACTTTTGGCATTTTCTTTTTAATTGTATTACACATTATAGAAATAAAAGAGGACGAATTTCTTCTTGGCCAATATCTTCAGCTTTTGTCCAATCCGTCCGCTTTCAATGTTGGCCTTCGTCGCACTTTGCTTGAGATGAGCATTTATTCTAACGAAATTTGGCACAGAATTGAAGTGCTTAAACATTTTGCCAAATCGGCTTTGCAATTTTTGCACTGGCCAGAACATTTTGAGTCAAAATGGAGGGAGTTGAAAGAAAAAAATGTGTCGGATATGGAAGAGGAAGAATTGAAAATGAAACTGTATCAAATGTTAAGGCACATTTCAGCAAATTTAGACAACTTTTTGTATAAAAGTTTGGCCAATTGTGCACCAGAAAATGAAAATGATTCAACAAATTTCAAAATTTCTACAATAAATTCAACAAATTGTATAGAAAAGCAAAATCAATGGTGCATTATTGGAGAAAAATTGCACAGAAATAAGCTGGCCAAAGCATTGATGGCAAGTGCCGCGTTGAAAAATGCCTGGGACAAACTGACTAAAGCTGATCAAATTTGTGTTATTACGGTAATTTTTGTTGCAGAAAATAACAATCGAAAACTCAAAGAGGCCAAAAGAAAAAGTGTCGGCAAATACATGGAAAAATGGGGCCAAACACTTCAGCAAATCCGCATGGGTAATGATGGACACTGAATAAAGAAATTTAAATAAAAATAAAATATTTTTTTTTTATCAAATTGTTTTAGATCAACACATATTTGAAATGTTTGACCAAAAAGGCTTACTAAATTTTGGACAAAAGCCAGCAGAATGGCGAGAGCATATTGAATATATTCAACAAATTAATTATGACGGGGAATCAAACTTTTCGGACGAGGTAATCAAGACAGGGCTTCCTTCCACCAATGTGTTTTGATAAACTCGAAAGTTATTCCAATTTTTTCAAATTCATCATTTAATTTTACTAAGATTTTTAAATTGTTATAGTTATATCTATCAATACCATTTGGGATTTTCGGGATTGGGTCGGGATTTAGTCGGGGTCCCACTCCCAAAAATCGAATTGGCCGGTCTTTGTTTTAAATTACAAAACAGAGCGCAAAAATGGTTTTTAGATGGCATTTATTCTGCGAGCAAATGGTCATGGTGGCGTTGATACAGACACGAAAACGCAAATTCAGGCACATTTTGATACAATTCGAACAATCGTAAAGCAATGGGTAATTACGAAAATCGAAAAATTTAAAAAATGTAAAACATTTAGTCAAAGGGCCAAGGTGAACTGTTGATGGGTGGATCCATGATGATGGGCACGTTCACTTCGGATTCCGATGTGGACACCGTTTGTGTGGTGCCAGAACATATTCGAGCCGAACATTTTTTCGGCACAGTGTCGTGCCACAAAAAATTTAACAAAGAATGCCGAAATGACGACTCACTGTTTTGCCAACTTTGCTTAGTAAGTCGCACGGAATTTTATTGGATTACTGTATGTGTTTAACTGTACTTTGCGCGCATACTGTATTCACACATTCATAAAAATATAAAAATTATTTAGCACCCCGACGTTCAATCTTTGCAAAAACTTCCGTCTAGTTGGGTTCCACTGATCAGATTAACGCTGAGTACAACTGATCATGAGCTTGACATTGCGTTCGCCTCCATTCTTGGAGATGAGCAAATTCAATTCGAAGATCAAAATATTTTAGAAAAAACCGAGGAAATGATCGACAAATTGGGCAACAAAATCAAAACATTGAAACATGATCAAAGTGATCAGTCTGCTATAGATGAGTCGGAACAACTGCTCAGATCACTCCGATCACTTGCTGGTTAAATTTAACACATTAAACAATTTGTATATTTAATTGTTTTACAATTTAATATGAAGGCATTAATTCCAATCTGCGCATGCTTGAACTGGTCTCAGACAACGAAATTTTTCGTAAATTTATTTTGGCACTTAAATTGTGGGCAAAATGTGAGTTTAACGAATGTAAAGTCCATTAAAACGTTTAAACATAATCAAGCCAATTATATTTACAACAACGCGATGGGCTTCCTGAATGGCACTTCGTTGAGCATTCTTGCAACAAAAATTGTCTTGCTGTACCCGGAAGCTACCGTACCATTTTTGTTGAAACGCTTTTTCTTCACTTACATTAAATGGTATAATTGTCAGTTTTTTTGGGAATTGTAAAAAGTCGAAACATTAAAACATCCATAACAAAATGCTTTTAATTAATATTATTTAAATTTTAAAGTATTTCCCAGGGAATGGCCTTTGCCTGTGCACATTGAGGACATTCGGCCCGATTCGCTGAATTGGAATGCTGCGGATGAGTTGCGACAGTTGGAGACCCAATTTTGGTTGGGATCCCATGGCCAACGTCTGACAATGCCAGTCATCACTTCCGGATACCCGCAACAAAACAGCACATTCAAAATCAATTGGCAAACTGAAAAAATTATCAAAAATGCTATGCAAAAGGGTAAAACTAAAATAAATCAAATTTAAATTCTACAAATTTAATAAAAATCACTTGGATTATTTTATATGAAATTAATTCAAAAAATTATGTTGTTCCCCAAATTTAGCACTTAAAGTGCTGCATTCATCGAAAAGTGACAAAGAGAAATGGACAACCATTTTAGAACAACAAAAAAAATTCTCTGAAATGGTTCGTTTTTTCCGTAAACAAAATAATAAATAAAATTTTTTTTTATTAATTGAATTTATACAATACCATCCCCACTACAGTATCCATATTATTTCGTGATTACTTGTGTAGCATCAGACGTGAATTTGTTTAACGAATTCTGCGGTTTTGTTGTTACCCGAATACGTATCCAACTTTTGCGGACCATCGACTGCTCCCGGGATAGCGTCGAATTTTGCCATGTTTTAGCCTTAAACAGTTGTCCACAGTACACTGTTCAAAAATACACAAACATGTACGGTAGTTCAGCAAAAATTTAACATTTATAGGAAAATTTACACATAAAAAATTACATTTTTAGATAAAAAAAAAATAATTTTAAGCTCGGCTAATATGTGTTGCAAAGCTTGGCTTGTAGGAGTCAGTGTGAAGAAGGCAGAGAATGGCCAACAACTTCAAAATATTGATCTGGAGCTGAACAACAACAACTTGAAGACGAACCTGGACAATGCAATAGTGGCCAGTTACAAAAAAATAGTGTTTGACACGAGGAGGCGCAGAGGGCCTTTGAATTTGGCGGAACAAAAAATCCAAAAATTTTTTTCCAGCAAATTTTCTGACGAGAAGAATCAACGGGATTTTGTCCGTTTGGAAACAAAATATGTAGACAAATCAACAATAACTTGATCAGTGATTCGATTTGTTTTTTTCAACTTTATTTTTAATTAATTTACATTTTAAGTGGAGGAGTAATAAAAAATGGAACTTCTCTTTGAATTCATATTACCGGTATTTAAATTTAATATTAACATTTATCAAAATTGCAATATTTGAACAAAACATTTTCTTTTATAATGTCAAATTTGCTTAATTTCATTCATCGTCCTTCTCTGGTTGGAAAACTTCTGTAGGTGATTGATGCAGTCAAATTATGAGTAATTATTGAAGTAAATAATTAAGGGTAATTATAACATATTCTTGTTGAGGGGGCTTAGTTTTATCAGACGCGTTCTCGCCTTTTTATTCAACTCATTAAATTTTGAAAAAATAAAACAATTTTTCGATAGGGTACGTTGATTCTAATTACTCTCGCCGTCTGACGCGCTTTCACTCCCCTTTTCGTTAGAATCAGGACAAAGATTGGTAAACTCGTGTAAAACCATGAATATTAAATATTTTGGTCTCGAATGAAAGAAGTCCAATAATCGTACAAAAATCTTTTATATATATTCGTGCTCAGCTCGGTGCGGGGAATCGAACAGTATAGCCACCAATACATGCGTTGAATTGGTGATATAGGGACCACACTAGAGCCCGGACTTGAGCTTCGAGAGCGAGATCTGGAGTCGAATTCTCGAATAAATCTCGGTCTCGAAAAATCTCGCGAGGCTCATTTTTTGTCGAGCGAGATCTCGAGGTCGAGATTCTCGTCTCGACCGGGCTCTAGACCACACTGCTCATGTTCAGTTTCCCTTACAGATTTGATAGAGCGTTTGAGGAAATTTTGGGTCCCTCCTAGCCCAGAAAACGAATGGAACCACCTCAAAATGTAAAACCCCAGGGCTTTTAGCTCCCTGTTAACAAAAATAAAATCCGAAAACAGAATTCTAGCAAAAAAAATATCATAGATCAGAAAACAGAATTCTAGTGCCTCTTTTAAACATCAGAAAACAGAATTTTGGCGCCAAAACGACCAGAAAAACAAAATTACGGATTTTCAAATTTAATTTACCTTCTTCCTGTGAAGCTTAGGGTTCGTCTCTTGAAGTTTGCCCGAATTGTGAGCGGAAATGGGCTGATTCCGATTTTGAGGCTGAACTTTTGGACTCGAACTGTGAGAAAGAGCTTGATGCCGGATGGTTATTGTTGGTCGAAACAGTTTTGACGATCACATTCAGGAGCTAATAAGACGGTTGTGGTGGGACCCGAAGAGACAAAGGCACTTTCGAAAATGATCACATCAATTAATATTGTTTTTTTTTGTGGAAGATGAATAAACTAATCTTTTTTCAAATTTTCATGCTTAAAATTCTATTCGCTTTCAATTCTTTACCATTTTTTCAAATTTTTAGCCTATACCTAACCTTCAGGGATGGGCAAAATCGGAAATAAAATCCGAAACCCGAAATTCCAAAACCCCCAAAAAATTCCGAAACCCAAACCGAAACGGCGCCAAAAAACCCGAAATTTCCAAAACCCGAAATCCAAATTTTTTTGAGGGAAATTTTTGCACTGTCGATAAAAAAAATTGTCTTCAACTTCAATTGCCTCATCATCAATTTTTTAACAGTTCTTCTTGGCAAGTGGGTCGGCAGTGCCGCCACCGAAAAAATTTTGAATTTGTGACTCAATTTGTTTGTTAGGGAATTGTCATCTAAATATTTTTAAAAAATCGGAAAAAGTTAAAAGAATTTTATGTTTAACCACCTAACTGTACAGAAAAATAGGAAAAATTGTTAACAAATTATGGAGACCTGAACCCTCACACAAAGTTCAACTGCCCAAACCACTCGCCACTACACCAACACCAAAGCCTAGATTTCTCAAGAATCCCATTCTTAGGGGTGAATAATCCAAAATTTCACTCAAATTTCAAAATCCGAAACGGCCAAAAAAACCCGAAATTCCAAACCCCGAAATCCGAAATTTTGTCCATCCCTTCTACCCCCCTCCCCATAGAGTCATTTCTCAAAAATGCAATTTTTTTAAGCAGAAAAAGACACTTCAGTCCAGCGCTCATAATTGCTTCAAAGTGGTTTCCGCTAGGGTTTAAAAAAATCATTTGGCCAATCAATTTGGGTCATCTGCGCGTTGTCAATTCCCTCAAACTCCTCCATGATTAATTTGTGCGCATTTACATGAATTTGGTGCCTGGTGCCGGATGTTTTGCTGAGCACCCGGAGGACATGTTTGGCGTATATATATCGATGCAAATTTGTATGTAAACCATGCCAATATTGCCTTTATAGAATATTTATATTATTAATGCTGAATAGTATAATGTCAACAATAAATTCAAATTTTCAAATTGTTTTTGTGTCCGTCGTATTTATCCTCTGCACTTTTTTTGGCCATGCCGCTCCTCCCCATCAACACAATGCCAATTACAAAACAGCTTCTAACGGTCATAAAACGGGTTCAAATTCTAAGAAAAAGTGCTTTAAGTCAAACATTTTCAGATGGCGCTGAAAGTCTGCAAAATTACATTGGTAATATGGCGTTAACGGACATAGAGCTGAAAAAGTTGGCACAATTTGCCATTGTGTGGTGCCACAACAATGCGTTGATTTTGAGGCCGATTGGAAAAGAAGACAGGTACTGTAACTTCAAACCCTTTATTTTACATTAATTCTTATATATTAATTTTCTGATTCGTAAATATTGGATGCAAAAATAATAATCATAAAAGCTTGATACTTAATTATATATCCATATTTTAGAGTTGACATTGCCGAATTTGCTCCAATTTCGTTGTTTCCGTCACCGTTTCCCCGCGATGCTTTTGATAGAGCAATGAAAGTGCAAGAGGTGCACAATTATAACAAACATTTTAATTTATTTAAATTCTCTCAAAATATTTAATCAGTGAATTTAGGCGATGAATTTGCTGTACTTTCGCGTGGCGCGTGACCACGACTTTCTGATGAATGCCTACAAAGATACGATCAGATCTGATGAGTTTATCGCTAAGTTGGTGGGTATTGTGAAGGAAGTGCAGGAGGAGGGCATTCGCCAGCCGATCACTTTGATGCTGCAGCGGGCGGTCCGTTTGAAAGCATAAAATTATATCGAAATTGTCTAATTTATATAAATTAAAATAAACCATTTTTTTATTTAGGATTATTTGTTGAACGTTGTGGAGGACAACGAAACGAAAGAAGTGAAATATGAGCCAAAACAGGTAAACAACAATTGGCGACCGGTACCGCACCCTTCCAAAAAAATTAAAAAATTTATTCGATTAACAAAAAATAAATATGCCTAACTCCAAGGGGGTACGGAGAATAGCGCACTGTAAGGATGTGAGTGTTCCGCTGGTTGGAAGCGAACGGTTAAAACGCCTATGGCGGGGGCAAAAGATCATCCATAAAGAAGCAGGCTAATGGGACGCCCCGGTAGCTCAGTTGGAAGAGCTGCCCACGGATTGGGTGAAGTACGTGGGTTCGAGTCCCACCCGGGGCTAACATTTTGCCTATTCTTTACTGGTAGCACCGGATGGTTGCCCAACCGTCGCCAGCGAAGCGATCGATGTGAGATCGATCGATGGACCGAGGGACCGGTCCCGTTGAGGATGGAGCTGTAAGGATGTGAGTGTTCCGCTGGTTGGAAGCGAACGGTTAAAACGCCTATGGCGGGGGCAAAAGATCATCCATAAAGAAGCAGGCTAATGGGACGCCCCGGTAGCTCAGTTGGAAGAGCTGCCCACGGATTGGGTGAAGTACGTGGGTTCGAGTCCCACCCGGGGCTAACATTTTGCCTATTCTTTACTGCACCAAGACACCAAGAATTGCGCACCAACCCGGAGAATTGCACACCCTCGGGTCAAAATTTGTGAAAAAATATTTTTATACAAATTGTATGAAATTATGTTATTTGATGCGCTGATTGAACCCCTAAGCTCAGTGTGGCTTAGGCCTAAGCCTAACGAACCCCAAGCAAAGGTGGCTTAAAACGCTTTAAATTCTCCATTTTATTTTCTCTTGACGAATTCGTAATCAGCGTATTAACTGCCGGTGCGCAATTCTCCTAGCGTCAGTCCAAGCGGATTATTAAGCGCATAAACTATATTCGATTCAAGTCATTAAGGGCTTTCAAACGGAAGGTTTGAGACGAGTACCTAATTAAAATTTCAATTAACCCAATAATCATTTTAATTTATGATTTAAAGGTTGAGGTGAACACCGGTGCCATTGGGGGGATGGGACTGAAGCGTCGTACCACCGAACTCCATCGCCGAATGATCGAAAAAGTGGGATTGGACGCGTCCACTGAGCGTGTGCCCGAAAATAGACCCGACGCCGCCCTGGTCGACGCACTGCACATGGCATGGTAAGCATTAAATTTCGAATCTTAAGCTAATACTTGGAATAAACCAACTTAAATTTTGGATTTTTTCTAATGTAAATCTTTAATGTTTGAAATTGAAAAAAGAAGACATTTTTGTGTATTTTAGGGTCAATAAAAGTTGATTCTCAGGATTGATTCTACATAGAGATCAATTGAAAAATCCTTTATTTTTAGAATTTTCTTTAGGGAACTTTTTGGTGATCCGGACGCCATATTGGTAAAGCTGGAGGCCATTGCTTCGCCTTTCGTGTATGACGGGCGATATAATGATGAAGAATTGGCGAAAAAGTCAGGGAACAGAATAAAGGTTGAGAGCTACTCATTGTCAGACAAATCGGAACGGGAAAACAGCACAAAACGGTGAACGATCGTCAAATTTCATCTGCTAACATACAATAGATTCAATTTATTAATAATTTATTCGTCAGACTTCAACTGGACATGGAAGACTTTTCGCTCCGTTTGGACGGTCGGCGGGTAGCCGTTGTGTATTCGGGCCAATCGGCTCTCGGATGCAACCATATCGGCGAAGCCGGCATGGAATTCAGACGGATCATTGAGCGCTCCACGGCGATTGTACGTCAAGTGTTTTATTAAATTTGAGTAATTTAATTTGAAGAAAAAGAGGCTTCAATTGCTCTGTTATAAATCTATTTTGCATTTAATTGACTTTATAGAAAGTGCCGTCTTTGGCCATAGCGATCAGCAGCTCCAAGAAAGTCCAGCAGGTTGTTGTGGCGAACCCCGGCGAGTTGGCAACGGGTTCGGGGGTTGTCACAAAATGGGGGAATTCGGGATGTGGGTTCGAATTCCGGGATGGGCACTCAGATCGTTTCTGAGTCCCGTTCGACTTTTGCAGTTCGGAGTTGGTGATGTTCGAACTTCAGATTGCTGAGCCCCCCCCCCCCCCCCGATTAAAGTCCACCAGAATAAATAATATTTATTGGGGTGGGGGAATACAAATATTGATTGGCTATGAGTGCCTTCAGCAAATCCTCCGAAATTAGCAAAAAGTGATTTGAACCCCCGAGCGGGGGGAAATGTTGGGTGGGTAATTTTGGACCCGCCCCCTTTAGAAGAATGGTGGATGTCCCCGGGGGGTACAATTATGTAATGGGGTGAGGGGGGAGGCACGTGAATGTGCAAAAAAGAGATGAAGCGGTGAACAGAAGAAGGGAAAGAGACGAATGAGTTTGGGGGGACAAAGGGAATGTGAATGAAGCGGGGGAGGGAAAGTGATCGTCGCGTTTAGCGACAGTTGTGCGGGTTCAGAAAGAAAAAAAAATTTAAATTCATTTTCTGAATTCGAGATGCTCGCAATGCCTGGGGCCCTGGAGCGTTTCTTCCCGAACCCTGAGGATGCTGCTACGGTGGCTGATATCAGAGCAACATTCGCCGGCTTATGGGGGCTCGAGCACAACGACGAAAAAACTCAACGCATAATTCAAGTAAGAAAATACCATAAATGAATGTTCAAAAAACATGGTTTATATTAAATTTAGAGACCGACATTTTGAAAAATCCTGGATCTGGATTTCACTAAGGTTTGGATCTGGATTTTCTGGACTAAACTCCAGAAAAAATCCAGATCCAGGAAAATCCAGGTCGTCTGAAGCCCCCGTTGGATCTGGGTTTCTGGATCCAGAAAAATCCAGGTCTGGATCCAGATCCAGATCAGTCTCTAATTAAATCGTTTGCAAATTAGCTATAATTTCTGATCTCCAACATTGGATGCAATTCAAGCTCTTCAAATTGTATTTTTATTTAGGACGCCATTGAGAACCCCGGCAACTATGTGCTAAAGCCGAACAAAGAATGCGGCGGAAACAATTTCTATGATGAGGAAATTGCTGAGAAATTGAAAGAATTTACGCCCACTGAACGCGCCGCGCATATTTTGATGCAGAAATTGCAGCCGATGGTTGTGAAGGTGGGCAAAATAATTTCATATATTTATTAGAATTTTATTACAAATTTTAATCGGGTCAGTCACATCCAATAATTTTAAACGTTTCCATTCTGATTGATCGATCCTTATTTTGTTTTTGCTTTACTAATTTACCTAATTGAATTTTAGAACTATTTGGTGCGGCCCTTTAATGAGCCCAAATTGGAAGATGTGATCCCGGAACTCGGTGTTTACGGCTTTTTGCTCGGCAATTTGCACGACGGGCGCGTGCTGCACAATGCCCATCAGGGCTACCATTTCCGCACCAAACTTTCCCATGTGAACGAAGCCGGCATTTCGGCTGGTTTCGGCTATTACGACACGGCTTACCTCTTTTAGGAGTTTGCCAAATTTGTATATTTTGATGGCATTTCTAGCAGTTGCATTTTTAGTATTATTTACATACTGTCAATTCAATATTTAATGGCACCCTTAAATTTAAATTTAATTTGATTGTGTCTGACAAATTCTTCAACTGAAACGAAACGGGCCAACTCCGTCCACCAACTCCGTCCCAGCCAACTCCGTCCCGCCAACTCCGTCCCAGCCAACTCCGTCCCGCCAACTCCGTCCCGAGCCAACTCCGTCCTGAGCCAACTCCGTCCCGGCCAACTCCGTCCCAGCTACAAATTTTAGATTCAAAAGAGTGATACTCAAATTTTTCAAATTTCGAAAAAGCATAAGGGGGGACCTTTTTGGTCAACATTTTTGAAAAGGGTTTTTATTCTTAAATAGTCTAGAAATATGTTATTTAATGCACTGACTACGTTTGTCAATAAAATTAAAAATGAGAATTTAAAACGGTTTTTGAATGGGTTGAAATTTTTGAAAATTACGGAAAAAACAACTCCAAAGCCGGATTGGCTTAGGCCTAAGCCTAACGAACCCCAACCTAGGGTAGCTTAGGCCTAAGCCTAACGAACCCCAATCTAGGGTGGCTTAGGACTATGCCTAACTAATCCAAAGCTAGAGCGGCTTACAAATAAACCAGATCAATCCCCATTTGATTATTGAAGGCTTAGCGGAATTTCGGGCAATTACCGAATGAACACTTGAATTTATTTATTTTGTTTACATTACTTCATTTGTTTAACTTTGAAAAAATCTTTGTGAAATTTTTGTTTTTCTGGGGAGTTACTTTTTTGTAACTGGGACGGAGTTGGCTGGGACGGAGTTGGGACGGGACGGAGTTGGCTCGGGACGGAGTTGGCGGGACGGAGTTGGCTGGGACGGAGTTGGCTGGGACGGAGTTGGCGGGACGGAGTTGGCGGGACGGAGTTGACCCCTACTCAACTGAAATGAGTAGGGCTGCCAAAAATATGCACAAAAAGTGGCCAAAATATGCACATAAACATGCAAATAAAACAGTGAAATATGCATAAAATATGCATAAAAATCGCAAAATATGCACCAAATATGCATAAAAAGTTGAAAATTTAGGGTGAAAATGTAGTTAAAAAAAAATTTATTCTCCATAGATTTTAACAGTTGTTTTTGCAATTGCAAATCAAAAATTTTTCAAGGTTTTCTGTCGTAAAGCTCATCCAGTTATCTGCCAGAATATGTTTGTAAATCGAAAAAGATCTCTCCACTTCGCAGGATTGAATTGGCGCATATTTGAATTTTGCAATCACATCTGGTGGCAAATGCATTCTGTTCGTAACATATTCCAAGATGGTTGTGCAATGTCATTCGACTGGGAAAGGTGCGCTTGCAATGCTTTTCAAGAAATTCTAAGTAAAGAAAGTTATTATGAAAAAAACAAAGTCCCGACTTTTGTTCGCAAATTCAAAAAAGAAGATGTTTTTCCTACTATTTAGACTACGTAGAATCCAGGAAAACCTAGAAATGAGAAATGCGCGATAGCAATCACCCGCTTGTTTTATACCTTTGATGGATGGCAAGGGCAATTAGGGTTTGAAAATTGGGGAGACATTTTGCCGGCTTAATAAAATCCGATTCACGGAATCGGAGGGAATATTTACCATGTCAATTAAATAAATTCATATTTCGTCGATCCTAAATTAAAATTCGAACTCGAATCTTTTTTAAAACATTTTCATAGTGTCGTGTTTTCGGTGTCGCATTTTCCGGCCACGGTTGTTGGCGGTGTTGGATATCCGGTTGAATCGGAGATTGGATTTGGAAAGTCGTTAAAAAGATATTTCTAGAAGTTTTCGGCGTCGTAGATACGAATCTGACTCTACTTGGACCAATTCGAACACCGGACCCAAAGTCAAACAAATTTCAGTAACTAATTTTTTTTCAAAATTTACACTAAAATTTTAATGAAGAGTCACATTTGGCCAGACCCCATTAGCGTAATTAAAAGGGTACGCATCACTTCAGTGCCCACACTTCAGTGCCGGACACTTCAGTGCCCACACTTCAGTGCCGGACTCTTCAGTGCCCACACTTCAGTGCCGGACACTTCAGTGCCAGCACTTAAAAAGGATATAACTTTTTTTAAACTCAACGAAATCATACAATCAAGATGTCATTGGAAAGCTCTAAATGAGAAGAATCGTACAAAAAAAAAGCCAAGGCGGTTCAATCGTTTTTAAGAAGTTCAACGTGAAAAACACCCAAAATCAGGGCTTTTCATTGACATCTTGATTGTTTGATTTGGTTGAGTTTAAAGAAAGTTATAGCCTTTTAATTGCTGGCACTGAAGTGTCCGGCACTGAAGTGTGGGCACTGAAATGATCGCCGCCGTAATTAAAAGGGTATTCGCTTCATTTATTATCATATTCAAATCATTATGCAATCAGGGGTGGACGAAAACAGAATTTTTCATTTTCGAAAACGAAACGAAAAAATTTTTTTAGGACGAAACCGAAAAAACGAAAATGTTTTTTTTCATTTACGAAAACGAAACGAAAAACAATTCTAGGACGAAAACGAAACTCGAAAACGAAAAAATATACGTTTTCGTACGAAACGAAACGAAAAAACCGAAAATTTTTTGGATGAGCAGGGGTGCCAATTTGCCCTTTATGGCAAATGCCATAATTTTGCCATATTTAGAATTTTGTAAAAATTTTTTATTTTTTGAAAATGAGAATTTCCCGAAAATAGTGCTACTTGATCTTCAAAAATTTAACGGCGCCTATCGGCAGTGCCGACCCACCCACCACCTTTTAAAAAAGCATTTTTTTGAAGATTCCTTAAGATAACCATAAAAAGCCATATTTTTGACCCGATGCCATAGAGTTGGCACTTCTGTGGATACGGGGGGGAGTCGGCGGTGCCGATAGGCGCCGCCGAGAAATTTTTTAAATTTGATCGGTTTTTGTTATGAAAATTGATCCAATAATTCATAATTTTTCTTTAGTTTTGGATAAAAATTAAGAAAAAAGCATACGATTTGTGTAAGTTATAAAGGAAAGTTCGAAATATTTATTTTTAAAAGTGTAAAATAATTTTAAAACTTATTTCGGTTAACCGAAACCGAACCGAACCTTTCGGTTCGGTTTCAAACCGAACCGGACCTTTACCGAACCGAAGCTTTCGATTTCAAACCGAACCGAACCAATACCGAAAAAATTATCTGTTCGGTTCGGTTTGAAACCGACAGCCTTACTCTTTTCTCTCTCTTTCTCTGACACCTTTTCCTTTCTTCCCCTCTTTTTTCTATCTCTTTCTCTGACACCTTTTCCTTTCTTCCCCTCTCTTTTCTCTCTCTTTCTCTGACACCTTTTCCTTTCTTCCCCTCTCTTTTCTCTCTCTTTCTCTGACACCTTTTCCTTTCTTCCCCTCTCTTTTCTATCTCTTTCTCTGACACCTTTTCCTTTCTTCCCCTCTCTTTTCTCTCTTTCTCTGACATCTTCCCCTCTCTTTTCTATCTCTTTCTCTGACACCTTTTCCTCACTATTTCCTTTCTTCTCACATCGAAAGGGGACAGCGCTGCGACCAGCAGCAAATCAGCAGCGGTGGCGGCGTAAGCGTCAGCGACGCAGTCATTTGTCAATATCTCTGCCCTCATTCATTGTTTCGTTCTCTCTTTCTATCAAAGTCTCTTCTCTTTCCACTTCTTGACTCTAACAAATACCCACGTTTTCGTCCTTACTATTAGGAGAGACCAGTGCCGAACCGGAGTCCGGCCGGATTTTCCGGGTCCGGTATCCGGCTTTTTTCCCCTACCGGCCGGATCCGGATTATCCGGAAAAATCTCTCCGGTAAATTTTCAAAATTCCGGATCCGTAAATTTGATTTCACCGGTCCCTAGTCCTTAATTTTCAAAAATAAAACATTTTTGAACGAACTTTTGTTTAATCATCTTGCTTTTTATTAAACACTTAAGGTCGCCGTTCGACATTTTGCTAGAAGTAATTCATAAATATGTCCTGTTCAGCTTTATTTATTTTAGACACGAAAGGAAATGTAAGTGTGAATCATATTGTTACAAATGAATTTTATTTAGTTGGTTTAGGTAATTATGTCCAGAAATTATAGAGGTGATGTTGATGTGAATGCCATTGAGAAGTTTATGCCATTGCTTGTGGAGCAGGAGGATGAAGGAAAGTCATCACCGGTTATTCAAAGGGGAGAGTTGAGCTACGTCTACATAAAGCACATGAACATTTACTGTGGGTTATCTACAGGGCCGTAGCGTAAGGGGCTCAGCCTCCTCCCACACCCCCCCCCCCCCCCTCCCGGAATGTTGTTTTATGAAAAACCATTTGGGGAGCTTGCTTAAACAAATTCCCCGGGGCAATCCTGCGGTAACACTACGTTTTGCCAACTGTACATTTTGCCAACTTTGCGTTTTTTGGATTGTTTTGAGTATGTTTTTAGGCCAAAAAATGCCGAAAAAATTTTGAAATCGAAAAATCTTCGAATTCGGGTCTGGGCTTCGAAATCGATTGAAATTTAAATTTTTGATGAGTTGGCAAAACGTACCATTTTGCTGGGTTGGCAAAACGTACGGGCACCCAATCCTGCAGAATGGGTGTCCCTAATTCATACTTTGTTATTTGAGCTAAAAAGCTATATCCGGGGATTTTCGGGGGTGCTGATCACGAATCTGACCTTAGATATTGTCAAATAATGATAAATTTTCATTTTTGAAAAAAAAATTGGGACACCCATTCTGCAGGATTGCCTGCCCCGGCATTTCTTTACTATATGGGACTGGTTCAGGAATAAAAAAACGATTCCTCTCGCCACGCTGAGCCCGAATCCGCAAAATTTTGCACCGAAAACCACTAGTATGAAGAAAGTTACTAGCAAAATTAAGCTGGCTAAAACCCATAGGGGTGATCCTTTTGGTCAAAAAATGTGGAAAATATTTTCGTTGTGAAAATTGTATGAAAATATGTTATTTTGATGCATTGATTACGAATCAGTCAATAAAAATTTATTTAAGTCGGTTTTAGAGCCCGGCAGACATTTTTGAAAATTGAGGAAAAACAACTACCTTAATTTACTAGTAACTTTCTTCCTAGTAGGTTCCGGTCCGCCTCTGTTTTAACTATTTCCAGACTCCGGACCAGCAAACATTTTGCCGAAAATTCAAAAGTTTTTAAAAATCAATTTTGGCCTTAAGCTCCCCGAGGGGAATCAAATGGGGGTATAATATCATTTATATGGCAAATCGTTTACGTCCATATTCTTGACATTTACCAAACAATAATACCAATTTAAATCTTTGTTTATTTAGTGGTGTCATTGTCGAAAAAAAACGCAAATGTTGCGATGGTGCTTTCATTCCTTTACAAATGCGTGGAAACTTTTGTTTGCTACTTCAAAGACCTGGAGGAGGAGTCGGTCAGAGATAATTTTGTCGTCATCTACGAGTTGCTGGACGAACTGCTCGACTTCGGCTACCCGCAAACCACTGAGCCGAGAATTTTGCAAGAATATATAACCCAAGAAACTCATCAACTTGAAATTGCGCCAAGACCGCCCATGGCAGTGACTAATGTAAATTGGGTGGACAAGAGACGGCACGGCACTTTTATAGAAGAGGGGTCGGGTTTTTTCAGTAATACTACAGTTAGTGCCCCTCAATTTTTGAATTTCTTAAAAGTCGTCAAAACATGTTTCTGAGCAGTTTTAGGGTCGATGAATCCGAATAGGACCTTTCGAACCTCGTACCCGAATTCAAACAATGGAAAAATCAAATTTTTCCAACAAATCAATTTTGGCCGGATTAATTTGTTGCTTCATAAATAATTTGGTGCTAAAGTTGGTTTTTGGAAAATTTGAATTTTCAAAACATTGTTCAAATTTGGGTACGAGGTTCGAAATTAGTCTAAATGGAGGTCCCCCAATCCAAAACACGTTTTGCACGACTTTTAATTTAAAAAAAAATGGGGGGCACCAACTTTAGTATTACCGTTTTTTTCAATGCAAAACCAAAGGGGGGGGGTCTCTATTAGTCAAAATTTATGTAGATTTTTTTATTTAAAGCATGCTTCAATAAATTAAATTTTTTTTTAAATAACATTAAATGGTCTAATGGTTTTGCATTTGAAAAAAAAACTTTTGACTCCTCCTATAAAAATGCCAGAGACGCGATTTGGTGATCACAAAGCACAAATTTAGGCCGTTTCATGGAGATCCGAAGGGCTTAAGTACAGGAAGAACGAAGTGTTTCTTGATGTGATAGAATCAGTCAATTTATTGGTGAGGAGCGCATTCAATGGCTTCAAAACTTATTCTTAGTTTTTTTGTTTATTAATTTTGAGAAGATTTTTTTTTCTTAAAAAAAAAATCAAAAACAATAATTACTATAATTAAATTTCATATTAGGCAAATGCAAACGGAACGGTGCTGAGAAGCGAAATTGTCGGCTCAATTCGAATGCGTGTGATACTGTCGGGCATGCCCGAACTTCGCCTTGGACTAAACGACAAAGTGTTGTTTCAATCGGTTGGACGTGAGTGATCGGAAATAAAATTGGCTAATATGGAGTTTACGTAACACGTACTATAAAAATCATATATCAATTGATTCCTCTCATCGAGCTGAGCACGAATCTGGCAAAAAAAATTTTTTTTTGCGGAAACCACTATAATGCATGTTATAGCCAATTTGACAAAAAAAAAAACCCTAGGAGACAGGGCCGTGTATCTAGAGCAACTTTTCGGGTGGGGCCAAGCCAATGCATTTTTGGGGTTTATTGCATTTTTCTTAAGCAATTTTTCCCAAAAGTTCGATTTTTCGTTATTAAAGATATTTTTCGAGTTTTTGATTTAATTTGTTAAGAAAATCGGCCCAAAAATGATTTATTTTGCTAAACAGAAGGCTATCGATCGATCCTTCATAACCTGAAAGGAATTTGCTCTGCCTGATTCCAAGTGTATAACCCTATGGTTTTTTTACTGAAAAAAAATTTGCGGATGGGGGGGGCAGGGTTTCGCGCAAAATTTTTCCAGATTTGTGCTGCTCAGCTCGATGGAGGGGACTCGATTTTGGTAGCATTTAGAGCGTGTATTACGTAAACTCAATTTTTTTTTTTGCATAAAATTTGAGAGTCATTTTATTCAAAAAAAAAGGAAGCAGAGGAAAGGCCGTGGAATTGGAGGATGTGAAGTTCCATCAATGCGTCCGGCTTTCCCGTTTCGAAAGTGAGCGCACAATCAGTTTCATTCCGCCAGACGGCGAATTCGAACTGATGAATTATCGCCTGTCCGCAACAATCAAACCGCTGATTTGGGTTGAGGTCCAGCTGGAGAAGTACACGCATTCCCGTGTGGAATATATTGTGAAGGTAAATCAAAACTTCAAAAATTCGGCCATTTGAACCGTTTTAGGAGGGGTAAGGGTCCCGGGAAACATTTTTTTTTGGAGATTTAACGAATTTGTTATGAAAATTGCGAATGTTGCAACACAAAAAGGTCGTCCCCTTATGTTTTTTTGCTCAAATTTTAAGGGACTCATCGAAAGTCCAATGATTGGATACCCCCTCCCCCCCCCCCCCCTAATTTCGACCGATTTCGAACCAGGGCATTCGAATTCTCTATTTTAACTTATCAAACAAAAACACTTGAGGCAAAGTCCCAGTTCAAACGGCAATCGATCGCAAACCACGTGGAGATAATTGTGCCAGTACAAAACGATGCCGATTCGCCCAAATTCAAGAGTACTGTCGGTTCGGCACGTTATGCGCCAGAGATCAGTGCATTTGTTTGGACAATACGCAGTTTCCCTGGTAATTTGCCCGTTTCATCTGTTCCTGTTTCGCTCACAATTTTTGTGTACTTTACATTAGAGTTGGATGGGACTGGCACTGAAATAATGTTCCGTTTTTTTCATTTTGGTACTGAAATTTTGGTTTAATAATGGTCCCGGTTTTTTATCAATCTCTTTTTTATTTTCTCCATTCTCAGTTTTTTTGACCGGGAATTTTTCTGTCCCGGTCTCGAATTTTTCCAAAATCCTTGCATCTTCAGGTGGGCGAGAATATCTGATGCGTGCCCACTTCAATTTGCCATCCATCGAAGGTGAAGACAACGAGGGAAAAGTGCCAATGAGTGT
Source organism: Globodera rostochiensis (assembly GCA_018350325.1). Lineage (NCBI taxonomy): Eukaryota > Metazoa > Nematoda > Chromadorea > Rhabditida > Heteroderidae > Globodera > Globodera rostochiensis. The sequence continues at coordinate 278,368 of JAEVLN010000037.1, forward strand.
TAAGTTCGAGATCCCGTACTTCACAACTTCGGGTCTTCAGGTGTTAATTAGTCTTCTCATTAAGGAACGTAATGAGTTCCTTATTTACATCAGGTGCGCTATCTAAAGATTATAGAAAAGAGTGGCTACCAGGCGCTGCCCTGGGTCAGATACGTCACCCAGAACGGGGATTATCAGATACGGATGTGATCATTTTTTTTTGCGAGTTGCCTTTCGTTTCGAATGTGTCGTGTTAAATTCAAATGCCTTGTTTTACATTATCAAAATTGCATCTGTGATACCGTCGAACAACAACAAATATATGAAAACGTCACTACTGTTCATTTTACATTTTGTCGGAATTTAATTTTAAACTGTTAATAAATTACTAATTCCTTGAAGTTGCCATCTCCACATCCTGTCGCGCCTACAAAATGAATAATAATGTGCATAATCTCTATTTTTTTGTGGAATTTCGTCGAAGATTTGTGTTAAACTAAATTCAATTCGAGTTGGAGTTTTTGCTCATCCGTATTTGAAATGACCAACAATGGTTGAAAGACTAAAATCTCGAATTCGGGTCCGGGGTTCGAAATCGGGCAAAATGGAGGTCAGATCGGATTGTGCGTCCCAGAACAGCCCTGAAAACTATTTTCTAACGACTTTATAAAATGTTTTCATTTAAAAAAAAAAATTGGGATCCCCATTCTGCAGGATAGCCGGCACTAAAAAATAATGTTCGGCATTTTTCGGTATACGGGTCGGTTATTCTTTGGCACTTTCGGTATTCCGATCGGCACTGATCGTTCATGTCTTCCTCAGTTTCATTTCTCTTTGAGCTTCATCTCTACACACGAGTCAGCATTAATCAATTTAAAGAACACATGAATGATGCGATTAAAATGTACTAAGTATTTTGGTTGGTAGCAGGAATTTATGAATTAATAAAATAATAAAAAAATTTGCTTGAATTATATTTTTAGGCATTCAAAATATTTTGCATTTTTATGAGCTGGATTAACTGTTTGATCTTCCTTCTTCTTAATTCACTTTATCAATTTAAAAAAATGACTTTGCTTTTTCTTCATCACTTTGTTGGTTTTATTTAGCAGAGGCAAATATTATTATAAAAAATCATAATATAATTTAAAATAATAACATTTTAGCATTATACTGCATGGCCGATCGCGGCTGGAGTGATCGCTCAACTGATTTCTGATCACCTTGAATCAGTCTCTGATCACTTGGAAACACATTCAGCGGCACTTTTCGACCAAAAAAGTGGCGTTGATTAAGGTGATCATTTGACTGATCACGTTTTTCAGGCCATACTCAACAAAACCATATAATCACATCGACTTTTAAGCTTAAAAATCAAAAAATATGAGTCATCATTGCATGTTCTATTTGTACATATTTTCATTTCCTTTTTTAGCTTAATGTTTGGCCGTTTTTGAACACATTTTTTTAAAGAAGCTCTCTTCTGACTCAATATTTTGCTGCTCTTGCCTTTACAAGCTGATGCTGTTTCATTCAAATATTTTCAAGAAAAAAAAACTAAACTCGTAATCTTATAAAATGTTGCTTCCTTTCTGCCATTGTTACTGCTTCCTCTTTTTTCTTCTTTCAATTAATGCATTGGTCATTTTGCCTGCTTTAGGTAATTTTATTTAAATCTTACAAAAAATATTTAGAATTTTTTTCCTATCAAAATATGATGTAATAAGCTTTTATATTTTAACAAAAAAATATTATAATTTTTTAATTAATATCTAAAGTTTATAGTAGAGTAGGCCGGGATCGGAATCGGGCAGGATTATCCCGGTTTTTGAAAAAGCAAAATCTCGATCCCGGTCCCGGTCCCGGTTCGAGATGTTGATCCCGATCCCGGCTTTCACGATCCCGGTCAATCCCGATCCCGGTTTTTACCAAAAATCCCGATCCCGGTTTTTACCAAAAATCCCGATCCCGGCCTACTCTATTTATAGCAAACATAATTTTGATCTTTTTAAATAATTAACAAACGAATATTAATTGTGAACTATAATAATTTAGCCCTAAACTGTGAGGGTCGAGCGGATGGAACGTTGGGAGCAGTGAAGTCGGGAAAATGTTACAACAAATTCGGCAAGTGCGCTTATGGCAAAATGTTCACATTCGAATGCCCAGATGAACTGTTCTACAACGAGGAAACCGAGAGTAAGAGGAGGAAATGAAAACTAATAAAATTAAAGTTTTTAATTATTATCAAATTTTTAGATTGTAATTTTTTTCATCCAATATTTGTCACAAAAGTTTATTAATTGTTATGTATATTTTTGTAAAAATGAATTTTAAATATTTTCCACTTAACCTAAAAAATTTCAAATTAACATAAGGGAACTTTACAGAATGCGATTACAAAGCTGAGATTGTTGCATGTGGAGGGAAACCTTCGGTTCCCAGATTTGATTGTTCTGGTTGATTTTTACAAATTAAATTCTTAAATTTTCAAATTTTTTTTTGACAGAAGTTGAGAATGGTCTTTACACCGTTGAACATTGTTTTTCATCAGTTTTTTACTCGTGCAATGCAGGCCAAGCTACCCAAATGCGCTGCTCGGCCGGACTTTTGTTTGATCAGACCAAAAAATTGTGTGAATTCCCTGATCGGTGTAAAAAAATGTGAGAAAATTCTTGCTAATTTAAATTAATTGTAAAAACATTTTTAACAAAATGTGTTAAAATTAAATTAATGAGTATAACAATACTTTTCAAATTCAGTCCACTTTATTCAACTGATCCGCCTCCTCTTCCTTCATCCACGGCTTCAATCGGATGACGAAGACGACCCCCTTAAATGGGCATCGATGATCAGTAATCAGAAAAAGAGGCAAAAAGTCCCAAAATGAGCTGAGTAGTTTCGGATTGAAAGTCGTATTGATTTGAGTATAAAATATTGAAATATAATTTAATTGAAATATATTTAAATCTAATTAAATCGTAAATTATTATTATTAGTGGGTCCGACAAAGAATCATTTAAATTTAGCAATTGATTAGTAAATGTAACATCAAATTTATGTGCATGGTGGACAAAAAATAACTAGTTAATTGCATTTAATGTGATTGATGATCATAAATGTTTTTTTGTCCAATTTAGGTCTAATTATTATTCAATACATTTAAGTCTGTTAATGACTTAATGCTAATCTTCCAAATGAGGAACATTTAGTATGACGTGTTTTTTCAATTTTGAATTACAAATTTGGGTTAATCTTCATTAAACATTTGCTGGGTATTAAAATTAACAATCAAAAAACTAGACAATTCACTTAATAAATTTTCCTAATTTGTCAACATATTTTGAACGCGATTGCGCTAATGGGCAAGGACGAGAACCCGTTTGGCCTTCTTGAACTTTCGCAATAAAAACTGAACTGAAAATTTAGTAAAGCGATCCTATTCACATTAATCATCACACATTGTGAAGGTCCAATCACTCTGATCAGCCGAGGAACTCCATTTGAATGGATGATACCTTCTGATACCTTCTCTGATGACACTGATCAAGTTCACCAATTCCCGTCCCCCACCATTTCATTTTGTTTTAGGGAAAACAAAACATTCGTAAAATATTCCCATTAAATTTGGCGAAAAATATATTTTTTTTAATTATATTTCAATTTTTTAATATAGTAGAATGAGAAGCTTAATTTTATTAGCTATTCTTCTGTTGATTGGGAATGCACCAAACGCGCATGGACGTGAGTTGAAAAATATTTTATTGGTAAATACTATTTATTTAATTTTTCAAATTTAAGGGGGCATCGATTATGTTGAAAAAACAGAACATCCACCAACTGGATGTGTCGTCAAAATTTTTATGCATTTGCAATGGCAAATTTGTCCGGAGGAACCCGAAATACCGCCAAAGCAAATTGAAATGTAAAAAAGTCCCCAAAAAATTGTAATTAAATTACCTTTATGATTTTTATTTCATTCAGTGAACCCTCACAAAAAATAAAAGAAGATGATGAAGAATTGCTTGATCCAATGGACATTGGTGAAGAATTTGAAGAAGACAATGGCCACTCCGCTAAACTAAAACGAGAAACAACAGTAAGATAAAATCTTGCTCAATCATTTTTTGCAATTTTTATAATTGATATGTAAGTTCAAACAGTTCAACGATCGAGTGAGACACATTCAAAAAGTTTATAATCAATTACAAATTTAAGCCACTGAAACCGATCGAGATTTTGATCTCGAATCTCGTAAAATCTCGAAAAAATTTAAACGATCGAGATTCGTCACTGAAAAATCTCGGTAAAAATTGTTTGATTAGATTTCAATCAAGAATATCAAAAAAATCTCGTCGAGATTTTACGATATTTCGATCGAGAATCTCGATCGGTCCGTGCTCTAGTTCACAAGAACAAATTTTAAATTGATAAAATCATTGAAGTCCGAGTAAATTTTAATAAAAATAGGAAAACAAATTTTTTAGACTGATAATGAGGAAAGAAAAAATGGCACAGTCGGAGAAGAAGGAGCCGTAGAAGCACAAGAAATGCGCAGAAAAAAGAATCGCCGCAACAAACATCGAAAGACTTCGCCAAAGCCGACCGACGAAGGTTGAAGTTTTAATATTTATATATTTAGCAAAAAAAGAAGATAAAAAATATATTAAAAATAAAATAAAATTAAATTGAAAAGTGGGGGTAGAGCACTGAATATGTAGGTTAGGGCTCTTAATCGCGTACCGTTCCTAATATTTTTTTTTGTTTATTTATTTTAGTAGTTTATTCTGGCTTAATTTATTTTTTTCAAAAACTTTTTTTAAGAAAAAATAGCAGGATTTAAAATCAATTAATCACCATTATAGGTGCGGGCGAAAATGGCGACGGGTGGTCGACGGACGGGAGCAGTACATCAACGCGGAGTCCAAAGCGCAAGAACAAAGGTCGTAATCGAAACAGGCCATCAGGAACAAACACGACATCTTCTCCTGCTGCTGATGACGGCGTAACGGGAAATGGAAGAAGTTTTGGAGATGACAGAAGCGGATTTGGTGGTGAAGGGAAGGGACCTGTTGCTGGAGGCAGCAGATTTGGCAATGGTGATGATGGAGGATTTGGAGCAGGAAGGGGTCCCGGAGGCTTTGGAAGAGAAAAGGGTTCTTCCGGTGGATTTGGAGGAGAAGGAAGAACAGGTTCTGAGGGAAGAGCTTCCGGAAGCCGTGGCGATTCTGGCGGATTTGGAGGGGAAAGAAGGCCAGGAGGATTTGGAGGAGAAGGAAGACCCGAAGGGTTTGGAGAGGGAAGACCTTCCGGAAGCCGTGGCGATTCTGAATTTGGTGGAGGAAAAGCTTCCGGAAGCCGTGGCGATTCTGACGGATTTGGTGGAGGAAGAGCTTCCGGAAGCCGTGGCGATTCTGACGGATTTGGTGGAGGAAAAGCTTCCGGAAGCCGTGGCGATTCTGACGGATTTGGTGGAGGAAAAGCTTCCGGAAGCCGTGGCGATTCTGGCGGATTTGGTGGAGGAAAAGCTTCCGGAAGCCGTGGCGATTCTGCCGGATTTGGTGGAGGAAAAGCTTCCGGACGTGAAGGAATAGGGGAAGGACGAGGTGGAGGATTTGGTAACAGCCACGGTCCAACAGATCGAGGTGAGTTTGGAAAAAGGTTGAACAGCTGATAAAGGAGAATCTGGTGGTGTTGCAGGTACAACTTCCGGCCCAGGAGATGAAGATGCCCGGGGAGGAGGACGTTCAAACGGAGGCGCAAGAGGCGGAGGACCTTTTGGGCGTGGAAGAAGCCAAACTCCTAAGCCAACTGAAGATGATGATGAAGAAAAGAAATGAATTAACAAAATGAATAAATGCAAAACACTTAATAAGCTTATACATTTTCATTTTCGTTTTGCCTTTGTATAAAATTTTAACAACAAATTTTGAATTATCATTAAAAAGCATTTCCAGCAAAACAAATTAGGACTAAGAAATATATTTTAATCTATTTTACTTTTTTTATAATAAAAAATATATAAATATAATAACATTGATTCTTAAATTAAATTTTATTTTGTTTGAATTTATCGAATTTTTCTTTAGTGAATAAAGAAAAAAATTAGCCTTTATAACAAAGGCTGACGACATAAATGGCTTCACAATTGGATTTTTATTCATAGCATTTACATAATTGTCTTATTTATAAATAAAAAAAAAAGTAAAGTGAATACAATATCATTTAAATCTATTTAGACAAATTATAATGCAACTCAACCCCAAACTTTTACTATTGATTCTGACGCCGATTGTTTGCTCATTCCCCGTCGAGGTGATCGAAAATGGCATACCGGAGGTCAACTCAAACCCCGTCGAGGTGATCGAAAATGGCATACCGGAGGTCAACTCAAACCCCGTCGAGGTGATCGAAAATGGCATACCGGAGGTCAACTCAAACCCCGTCGAGGTGATCGAAAATGGCATACCGGAGGTCAACTCAAACCCCGTCGAGGTGATCGAAAATGGCACTGGCACACCGGAGTTCCACTCAAACCCCGTCGATGGCACACCGGATGTCCACTCAAACCCCGTCGATGGCATACAAGAGAAGGATATCATCGAGAAATTTTTGACTTTGTTGGAGCTTGAAGCAATAGTAAAGCAGTTTATCAAAGCGAGCACAAAAGTTTTGCTAAATTCAAATGATGGCAAAAATGAGTTGGACGATTTAAAAACTGCTGAAGAGCTGTATCAAAAGTTAGTGAGCCTTACTGAAACGCTCGGTTTAGGCGAGTTACAAAATTTTAATTTATTATTCCTTAATTATTTAAGAAAATTTATCAATGTTTGAGGCTGCCAAATATTTTGTGGACGATTTTCCTCACAAATCAGCAGTTTTCAAACCAGTTTGGCTCGTGAAAATGTTGAAAGGCTTTGCATATGACATTTTGAACGATTCTTGCAAAAGTGAAAACCAAGAAGAAAAAATTGAAAAAAGTCTTGGCCCAATCTTGTGGATTTACATTCATAAAATTCGAAAACCAGCACTCGAAAATGATCCAAATGTTTTCAAGACGGTGCCGGGAAGTGAATGATATTATGGATCAAGCTGAAGTTAACGCAGATGGATGATGAATGAATGTAAAGGATTTTGGATATAAGAGAGGAACAAAAGCACATTTTTTTTATCTGATCAAAGTGATTAGTCTAGGGTTTAGCTTAGATTCTTCCGGAAAGGTTCATTCAAAGTTTGTCAGGCCAAAGATTTTCGGAAAATTGAGGTCAGGGGAATCCCAAAATTATACGCCAAAAGTTTTCGGAAAATTGAGGTCAGGGGAATCCCAAAATTATACGCCAAAAATTTTCGGAAAATTGAGCACAGATTCAATAAATTGGAAGCTAGCCGAGCAACCCCATAATAAAGATCTTATTTTGGAATTTTGTCTGCTCCATAATAGTGCCTACAGTGACTTTTTCCGAAAATCTTTTTCCATACTCATTTATTAGTATATCTTTCCTTGCAGAAAAATATTATGGAATTTGACGGGAAACTGACCTTTTGAGACGATTAGTCGATCAGAGATCGGATCAAGGACCGATCGAGAGTTCGATAAATCTCAAAAAAGCACTGATAGTGAGATCTCGTAAAATTTCTGATAGAGATTTCGACCGAGAATCTCGATCGGTCCGTATCTACTCAGGATTGGTGGAAACTTATGGGTCAGGATCAACCCTTTTATTGAACTATGTATATTTTGTATTGTTTTTTTTTGGCACACTTTGCATTGTTTTTGGTATCTTGTGGGAAAAAATTCAAATTGAAGTAACCAATTTCTCTTAATTGAATTTGCAGTTTTACGAAACATAATTATCATCAACAAGTAAAATTCGATGCTTCTTATTCGCCATTAGATTGGAGTCTAACGATCGGGATCGAAAGCGATCGGTACAAGACCAACCGGACGGGGGAGGGCGCTTGAATGAAATTTTTTTGAGAATATTTTTGTAACCAATTTTAATTAAAAAAAAAAAAATAATAAATATTCTTTCTTTTACGTAAACAATTATATTGATTGATAGATTAAAAATACGGCGATTAAGATTTCCTGTCTTCCTGCTGGCATTTGTTAGTGAAATATGTGCTTGGTTAATTATACATTTATGAATTAAAAAATAATAATATTTAACACATTTTAAAATAAAAAAAATTTTTGAATTAATTATAATTGAAATACTCTGTGAACCACGATCGTAGTAGAGGGCGATCGGGATCAGAATTTATCAAGACCGATTTAGTTGGTTTTATTTATTTGTTGAAGTGTACAAAATTCCATCAGGATTAGAATGTGTGGAGAACGGACGCTTGAATGGTGTTGAAAAATAAAGCAAATTTGTGTATATTCGATATCATTTTGTGAATGTAAACTTTAATCCACAAAAATTTCTGATCAGAATTGAAAAATGGCAATTTAGCATTATCATTTTCAGGGGTCCAAGGTTTAAGATGGTTTTTAATTTTTTCTTAATTTTCATAATTAATTTTAAATATCTTTTTGCTTTGACGTAGATAATCAATATTGATGCAACACATAATAATAAACAGCATCAATAAGCTTCTCAATTTTATGGCATTTTTAAAATATGTGTAAAATTAAATTTTTATTGTAAATAGATTTATTTTCCTAATATTTTTATGCATTATTTGCTTATACATTTTTAGAAAATCTAAAAAATAATAATATTGAATATCATCGGACAAAATGTTGCATCTTTTGCTTTTTGTTATAATGATCAGGGTGATCGCTGGCTCATTCTCCGTTGATCTGCTTTACGATACCACGCCGGAAAAGGACGACATAGCAAAGGCATTGGCACTTAGTAAACGGTTCTTTTGGCGCAATATGATGGCCAAATGGGCATGCTACTTTGGGACAAAGATTGAGCCAAGCGAAATTGGCACAAAATCCATAGATGAATTGAGAAAAATTTGTGAAAATTGGAAAGTGAAGGCATTGGCCGCTGATGCATACGTCAAAAGTTGGGAATGCAAACATAAACAACAAAACGAAGCCTCAAGTTCAACGAGTTCGGCTGCTACTATTCTTAACGATCAAATAAAAGAGGAGGGTACCTAGCTAAGCTTTTTTTGAAATTAAAAAAAAATTAAAATTAAGAAAATCATCCATTTAAATGTTTGTGTGTGAAGCCGCGGTTCCGTGTTGAGCACGGCGATCTCCAATTGAGCTCCGCAATGGAAGCGATTAAAGCCGCTTACCGAGTTCTGTTCGGCTGGAGCAAAGGTTCAGCGCCGAAAACTGAGGTTGAAAAAAATTTTATTAAAAGAAAAACTTATTTTTTTGATTAAATATTTGGTAAATTTCATCATAAATTATTTAATTTTGTAAAACAAAAAAATGAAACTTTTAATTAGAGTCCGGACCCAAAACCCAAAAATTTTTTGGGTTTTTTGTACAAAAAATTGGACCAAAAAATTTTTGGGTTTTGGTTTTGGGTCAGATTGGAGCAAAACCCAAAAAATGACCAAAAAATTTTGGGTTTTGGGTCCAAGTTTCCGGTCTCTTCTTTTAATACATAAGTTTAAACTAGGGTTGAGCCCCGTCCCCGCGGGGTTTTTGTCCCGAACCCCAAGTTTTTTGGTCGGGGACGAAAACCCCGACCCCGACTTTTTCCGCCCCCGAGGGGTCGGGGCTCAACCCTAGTTTAAACAAATAAAAAAAAATCCTTAAATAAAAGATCATTTTATTTTCAAAATTTAGATTAAATTTGAAAATCATGAAGCATGGGATTTGGTTGACCGTTGGTTAAATGCATTTGAAAATTGTAAATCATTTGAAAAACAAACAGCGGGAAAAATGCTAATTGAAGTGAACGGGGCACTCGTCGAGGACGCGTATTTCGATCTTTTCAAAGTCACAAAATTTTCTGCAAAATTTTACAATGCTCCAGAAAAAATAGAAAGTCTAGAAGACAATATACAATGTGAATTTAAAAAAAGACAAAAATTTTATAAATGAAATTTTGGGGGTAAACCCAACTCATCCATGTCCAACTCATCCATGGAGCATAACTTGCTTCAACCGTAACCGATTTAGAAAGTATTAACGCCATTCGATAGATCTCGAAGAGTTGAAGCTAATATTAAGTTAAAGCTTTGTGATTGGACAGTTATGGCCAGAAAACTCCCAAAAATCGGAATTTTTAAACGTTCTCAAGTGTTAAGGCCATAACTGCTTTAACTTGAAGTTAGCTTCACTCTTCGCGATCTATCGAATGGCGTTAATCTTTCTAAATCGGTTAAGGTTGAAGCAAGTTATGCTCCATGGATGAGTTGGACATGAATGAGATGGGTATGAATGAGTTGGGTGAGGACCCGAAATTTTGATTTATGTTAATTTTGGGCAATTACTTTGAAGTATTTGGACAACAAAATTTTTTGAAGAATTTAAAAAAAATGCCAAAAGTGTCGAATTTCGATAATGAGCCTTCAGAAAAATTAAAAAATTCCCAATTTATAAAAATATTTGCATTTTAAGTGTTATTGGCAGCATCGAATGAAGTGATTTATGAAGAAACGTTGGCAAATGGCACACATCGTAATTATTTGAACGAACTTGAAACGGCATTAAAAACATTTAAAAAATTGAACAAACAACTTTTGAGAAAACTGAAACATGAAGACGACACGGGCGCAGCAGATTTGAAATTGATGTCTGATTTGAAAACAGCCCATGAAATCTATCAGAATTTATGGGAGCTCATCCAAGAGCTTAGCTTAGGCGAGTTTTAGAATATCACAATTTTTATTTAAACCCCGACGTCGGCGTTGAGAATTGTGGCGTTGCGGTTTTCGGGGTTGGAGTTTTTCAGGGGTGGGACTGCCGTGGTCAGGGTTACCCAAATCGGTAGGGATCGGGGTTTTTTTAAAATTTTATTCCATTCCAATTTATTAAAAACCAAAATAATGTTTAATTCATTCTTCACAATAAAGACCGGTAAAATAAACTTAATGAAATTCCCATATCTTTTTCCCATTCCCGTAAAAATGCCGTTGAATTCTGATATACAGAGCAAAGATGGGGTTTATGGTCGGGGTTTTCCGGAGTTAGAAGTGTCGGGACTAAATTTGCCAGGCTGAAGACCGGGTCAGGGTTTTAACCCTAGTTTATATTGCTCCTGGATCAATCGGAGCAAGATGTTCGGAGGGAAGTTTCCAGTCTGAAAATTAGGATAACACCAAAAATATGTAACACGGCCCCCTAAACTTTAGACATGGCAACAATGTGCGCGGCTTCCAAAGAATATAAAACGCGATATTTTGACAATTTATGTGTGTTCAAGTATCTTTGGCTTACGAAAAAGAAAGCCGAACACTTTTGGGACACTTTCAGCGCTCATTTCAATAGTCAACCGAAGCATATAGCAACTGAAATAAAGCTTGGCCCATTGTTGTGGGTGTACAAATATTCAATTCATGATCCGATGGTGGTGAAGCATGCCGACGAGTTGGACGAGTTGGAACCGGTGCTGGACTCGTGTGTGGAGGCAAAGCTCAAGATCAAAAGAAACTGAGAAAGAATTGATTGATCAGTAAACATACAAAATAACAGATCAGATAGATGGATGTCAATTAAGGAATTAGAAAAGATTAACAATATTTCTATTACGAACATTCCATTAATCCTGGACTTAGCGTTTATGCATTTCATTTGGCAAAATGTGTTATGTCGTTTATCCTTTAAACTTTTTGTCGGTCTCCATTATTTTTTTGATGTGGCGAATCTTTAGGGGTTGTTTTTGTTTTTATCTCCCAAAATTTAATTAAATTATGCTTTTTCTATCCGTAAGTTTTTAAACAAAATTTATTTTGGGTTAAGAATCCGACTGAAATAATTTGCTTTTTGTTAAAGGATGAAGAAGTCCGGTGGTGCCGATTAGACGCTGCCGGGAATTTTTTGAATATAACGATGTTTGTTAAAAAAGATTAAATTTTAAAATTGCATCTGAGGCCAAAAATCCGGTCTCTAATTATTATTCATTTTTTCAGTTTGTCGGCGTCTCAGTGTGATAGTTAGAGACCGGATTTATATGGACCAAAAATCGTGAAATATAGACTTAAATATTGATCAAAAACTGCCAAAATAATGACTTATATTGACTAAAAGTTGCTCCTACATATTCTAAGCTTAAAACTTGAAAATCCGGTCTTTAGTAATGGTCGTCGTCAGTCATCATTAGGGTTAGGGTTGCTCCCCGACCCCTTGGGCGGGAAAAGTCGAAGGTCGGGGACGAAAACCCCGATTAAAAAAAGTCGGGGTTTTTTCCCAGCAAAAATCCTGAAAAATTAAAAAAAGAATAGGTAGTGAAAAAAGAGTGAAAACATTTTTAAATTTTTAAATTTGGCCCCTCCAGATCAGAACATTTCTTTTTTAACAACCTATTTGTGAAAAACTACATAAAACTTAAACTATAAAAGTTTTTTATTTTTAAAAATAGACATGGCTAGAAAAATATTTTCATTGATAGAGATGACATACCATTTTCATCATAAATCATAATATTCTTTGGTATGTATATTATATTACTTCACTTATTTTTAACAAACTACTATTTGTGAACCTATTTATAAAATTTAAACTATACACGAGCGCATATTAAAGGGATGACATAATCGATCATTGTAATGCTACTTTATTATAAAATTTATAAGAAAAGCATTTTTTGAAGGGGATGCGACAAAATCGATTACTATAATGCCACTTTCCACAATCAACTACTGACAAAAATTGTGCAAGAATAGGCATTTCACCAACGAAGAAGCATTAACAAAAACTAAACCATTAAAATGCACCATTTTCCAAAAGATTGGCTGCCCATTCTGCTTCTGATCACCTTGATCGCTTACGCGGTTTCTGTTGAGGTGGAGGTGATCGAAGACGGCACTCCGGAGGAGGAGGACTTGGCGAAGGCATTGGCACTGAGCAAACGGTTCTTTTGGCGGACGATGATGGAAAATTGGGAATGCCGCGATAAGGAGGTGGCGATCAAAAACCCAAAGGAAATTGGCGCAAAAAACGTGGTTGAATTGAAACAAATTTGTGAACGTTGGAAAGTGAAGGCATTGGCCGCTGATGCATTCCTGAAAAGTTGGGAGAGCCATGAAGGAGCGTCAAGTTCAAGCAGTTCAGCAATTATTCCTAACAATCAAATTAAAGTGAAGAAGCCGCAGTTCCGTGTTAAGCAGGACGAAATCCAATTAAGCTCAGCAATGGAAGCGATTAAAGCTGCTTACCGCGTTCTGTTCGGGTGGAGAGCAGCTGAAGGGTTTAACAGCTATGAGGTGCAAACAAAAACATTTGATTAAAAAAAATAATCATTTTTGATCAAACATTTAGTTTGACTTTATGAATTTATCCGGCTATTTACACCAAAAGATATCGCCGAAGGGTAAATTGAATCAGTTAAAGTTGGAAGAGAAAATGGAAAATGGCCAAAAACGGGATTACTTGGAAGAATATTATAAGAAGACACAAAATTTAGTAAATGCGGCCAAAATAAAATATGTAAGACCTTTGGAAGTCAAAATTGGCAATGCATTCAATGGAAACAAAATTGTAAAGAAAAAGCAAAAGGGAACGGTAAATGAAACGTTATTTGATGAGAAAGATAAACAAATTGCTGATTTTATGGAAAAAAACGACTGCTTTTTAGAATATTGGGATAGCGTTCAGGAGCTTGGATTAGGCCAGTTTTTGTCCCTAAAAAACATTTCTGCTTTTAATGACTCTAATTATTTTTGGGCATCATTTAACATCTTTGGGCATTATTTTAGGCATCATTAAAATCAATAAAAATTATAAAATATTTTTCAGATATGCAAATGACGTGCAAAAAAGTAATAGAGATGAAAACAAAATATGAGGCGAATTTGGCCAGAATGATAGTTGATGACTATCTTCAGGATTTTAAGGATTTTAAGGAACTATCAGAATCCATTTATCAACTTGCAGTGCCTAAGCCGAAGAAAATGCATTTGGAAAGATTTGTTGGCGAAGTGTTCTTTAATTACACACACTTGATTCGCAATCCGATCCTGAAGAAGTATCCCGACGAGTTGAAAGAGTTGAAGCCGTTGCTGGACCCGTGTGAGGAGGCGAAGCTCAAAGTGAAGAAAATGGGAGGCCGCCATTAGCATCAGAATGATCAGTGAAAAAGATGCGGGAGAGACTGATCAGAATGTGCTGATGCTTGGCTTATCAATTTGTTGTGATGTTTCGCTTTTATTCTTTGGGCATAAAATTCTTTAATCACATTCTTGACAGTATCTGGATTACTGATTGACAGTATCTGGATTCCTGATTGACAGTATCTGGATTCCTGATTGACAGTACCTGGATTTGTGATTGACAGTATCTGGATTCCTGAGCGACAGTATCTGGATTCCTGATTGACAGTATCTGGATTCCTGATTGACAGTATCTGGATTCCTGATTGACAGTATCTGGATTCCTGATTGACAGTATCTGGATTCCTGATTGACAGTATCTGGATTCCTGATTGACAGTATCTGGATTTCTGATTGACAGTATCTGGATTCCTGATTGACAGTATCTGGATTCCTGATTGACAGTATCTGGATTCCTGATTGACAGTATCTGGATTCCTGATTGACAGTATGATTGACAGTATCTGGATTCCTGATTGACAGTATCTGGATTCCTGATTGACAGTATCTGGATTCCTGATTGACAGTATCTGGATTCCTGATTGACAGTATCTGGATTCCTGATTGACAGTATCTGGATTCCTGATTGACAGTATCTGGATTCCTGATTGACAGTATCTGGATTCCTGATTGACAGTATCTGGATTCCTGATTGACAGTATCTGGATTCCTGATTGACAGTATCTGGATTCCTGATTGACAGTATCTGGATTCCTGATTGACAGTATCTGGATTCCTGATTGACAGTATCTGGATTCCTGATTGACAGTATCTGGATTCCTGATTGACAGTATCTGGATTCCTGATTGACAGTATCTGGATTCCTGATTGACAGTATCTGGATTCCTGATTGACAGTATCTGGATTCCTGATTGACAGTATCTGGATTCCTGATTGACAGTATCTGGATTCCTGATTGACAGTATCTGGATTCCTGATTGACAGTATCTGGATTCCTGATTGACAGTATCTGGATTCCTGATTGACAGTATCTGGATTCCTGATTGACAGTATCTGGATTCCTGATTGACAGTATCTGGATTCCTGATTGACAGTATCTGGATTCCTGATCATTATCGATTCTATTCAAAATTAACCATTTTAAAGTGTTTCCCATACCCTTTTACTATTCACATTGTTCGAAAGATTGCGTGTGTCCACCCAATTTTTTGGTTCTCGCCCAAAGTTGCACGAAATATGACTCGAATTAGCGACAAAAATGCCGTGGCATCGGGTGTACACTTTCACTTTTTCAGGACAAATTTTTCAGATTTTTTTCACACAATACAAATCAAATCGAATCCCTAAAAATATTCTAAAAATTATTTTATCTGGGTTTTAATTAGAGATGGAACCGGAAGAGAAAATATCATTTTCCCGCGGGATTGAATTCGGGTCCCGACCGGGCCTTTTTTTTTAATTGTTCGGGATTGATCGGAATGGTCGGGCATTCTTCAATTCTTCTGGGGCCCGATTTCAATTTCTAGCAGTCGAGAATATCCATTTCGTGTTTCTACGCGATTCAATATCCAAAAATTCCTGTCAAATGCAGAATTGCGTAAAGCCATTTTCAACTGCAGCATAATTAGCACTTTGCTCAGCTATTACAAGCTTAAAGCTGCGCTTGGCACTTTTTTTGATTTAACCTAATGCTCTGAAAAACGAAAAAATGAAACTTTTGTGTAAAATAAAACAGATTCATTATTGACTAATTTTCTAACCCTCTCATTAAGAAAATCATTTTTTTTTATTAATAGTTTTTGGCATAGTGGAAGCTTTTGAAGTATTTTGTGCATGCCGCGTTCTAATGAATGCAATTCCCAAAAAGCTATTGCCTGAATTATACGTAATTCCCATATTTTTACGGTTTAAATAATTTGGCAAAAATTACTGTCACTATTTGTATTCAAAAATTCCTTAATTTAAATAATCAGCAACATTTTCAATTTCATCCTTTATCCAATTCAGAGCCGGATTGTTCGTTGCTTAGATTTGCACTGATTTGCCCTGAAGGCAAATAAACATGTCGAAGTTGTTGGCATTTTGTTCGTCTTTGTCCGCCGCCCACAATAGCAATTTGTTCGAAGATAAAGCGTCGCCTGCACTTCATCAAGTGCTCTCTTCTTCCGCAAAATTGTTTTGTGCCGTCCCAACAAAAAGTGCCAAAAAGGCCCGACAACAGCATTCGCCTCCCCATCAAGCCCATTGTTATTGTGCCAAAAAGTATGGCACTTGCCGAATAAGTGGATCATCATCATTCTGGGCTCATTGTCAAGTTTCTCGAGGAGTGCCGTCACCGTCGTCGTCTAATGAAATATCCGGTGGCCAAGCATTGGGCGGGCATTTTAGTTGTTTGTCGGGCCAAATCCGACGGGGAGAGTGGCCAAATTTCCTAAACTTGGCCAAGCACCCGGATTCTGCAAATTTGAACCTCAGCCATTCGTCAAATCTCTTCAACCTGCTCCAACTACTCACTTCCATTATACTGCTCACACTTCCACCCCAGTCGAGCTGGTCAGCTATTTTTGGATACGTATCAACGAAATATGAAAAACATTAAAAAATAACTTATTGAAATGCCATTTTTCTTAAAAATTTTCAGTCATGTCATGCCTACGCAAATTGCTGCAACAGTTGCAGCTGCTGAAGAAGCTCTTGATGCTCAACACGTTGTCCACCCGCAACTTGCCGTTTTCCGCACAGCCGACGATCGGCGTATGCCGGACGGGGACAGCACAGTCGACAACGACGACGACGCCATCTATGAGGAGGTCGAATACTATTTGGAGGAGGAGGAGCGTCCACCATCAACGGCAACACGTACACCGCAGACGCAGATGCAGCCAGCAATGCTTACGAGATTGAACGGGACAGAAACAAACGGTGGAAATGAGGAGGAGGAGGACGGGTAAAATGGACTTTTAAAATTTAAATTATAACTAATTTTGTGACAACTTCTGGTAATTAATTAAGCCTTTAAAAGTTGATTATGATAATTATTGAGGAGGAGGAGGACGGGTAAAACTGTACTTTTAAATTATAACTAATTTTGTGACAACATCTGGTAATTAAGCCTTTAAGAGTTGATTCTGATAATTATGGTTAAAATTAAAATGAGCTTTTTTAATTTGTGTCTTTTTTTTCTTCTCAAAGATTTGTTATTAGTCAGGCTAAACAAATTGTGTCAGAAGCCATTGAAACTGTTTTTGTCTCTCACAAAGTTCACTAATGCGCAAAAAATTGAACAAACTTCTTCACTTTAAGCACCAAAAGGGTTGGGCTGATCATCAGCAAAATCCTTAAAGTAAATGTGAAGAAGATGGTAAACTTTGTTTGCTCAACTAAAAAAAAACATCAAAAAAGACGGTTAAAATAAAGGGATGGACGAGACAAACACGCGACTTTAGCTCTCCCGAAGTAGCGGTTTACCAATAAATTTTGTCTACAAAAAAGAATTATTGATTTTAAATATTTTATATTTCATTGAAAAACTAATTAAATTTTTAAACATTTTGTCTCACCTTTTCTGAAACTCAAGCTCAATCAAAAACATCATTCACATGGGTCTACCAATTTCCAAAATAATTTTTTCATGCCAATTTTTATTTCTTTCATGTTTTTCACACAATTTCAATTCGGTTTCAGTCATTTTCAACAAGAACATGCGCTGCTTTTCCCTGAATATTTCAGCATGGGAACGGCATTTGCTGACAAACACAAAATGCCAATGGCCCCTCAAGGGCTGTGCCAATGCCATTGGGATGGGGGGGGGGGGGGTGCCGTTTTGTTTGTCCGTATAATAATGATGTCCCACGGGTCCGACCAACCAACCCCAACCGCGCCCGTAGGGAAATGCGTGTCAATTCTCACATTCGCGCCTCATCAGTTGCAACTTTGGCCCAATTATCTATGTCCCCTCTCCAACTCATATTTACACAAAAATTATTAATTTGCTTAAAATCCATATTTAAATTTAAACACTTTAATTGAATTTAATTGAAAAAAATACCTAAATTCATAATGAATGGGAATTTTTTCAGCTTAGTAAGTAAGACCCGGGGCTTGGTTTTGTTAATGTCTAGGCACCGCCAGTATTTTTGTATAAAATTAAATTTTCAATTTTCTCTTAGAAAATCCCAAAACAGACTTGCAAATTTTACTGGCGATAGGTGTGTAAATACGTCTAAAAATTTATTTTTGAATTATTTTATTTTTTAAAATTAATGAAGCCTCAAAACGGCACAATAGAAAAGCGTAAAAGTTGAACAAAAACTTCCTAAAATCAAATTCTTAATGAGAATGTGTTGTTTTGTCAGGCATAAATTATTCCCATAATTTGGCCAATTTTGCACTTTTCTCGTCCGTCTGTACATTTCAAAATGGCAAATCCCATTTATCAGATTATTTTGAGCTCCAACTTCGTCTGTTCAACTTAACAAACACTTTTTCATCCCCAGAAAAGCTGTCAAAATTCAAAATTCAAAATCATTAATTGAAAATTTAAATTTTCCAACTCATTCCAGCAGATGTGCCGTAAAAAACCCCTTTCGATGCCACATATTTAAAACATTGCCCCATTTTCCGTCCGACACTTTGCTTAATTTGCATTTTTTTGGCCGATTCTTCCGGAATGAAGAAAATGAATAATTAAAAAGAAGTTACTTTGGCTTACCTATTTGTTGGCCTTAGTCTCTCGACCTTTTCGCACTTTAAATCCGAAAATCAATGCTGTTTGCTTTTGCATTTGTGTGTTATGGTTTATGGTTTCTATTTTGATTAATTGGCCCAACTTTTTGGCCCAGCTCCCCGCAATCTCTTGGCCCCAAATGTGCTCTGGTCTGCGTTCATTCATGGCACGTTATTGTCTTTGGCAAAATTTTCGAAAAATGTTTTAATTTGCTTTGAAACTTCCCTAACACAAAAGGTTGTTTAGGTTATCAAAATCATTAAAGAATTTATTTAGACAATTGTCGATGAATTTCGTGAAAATGGCAAAAAGATTTAAAAAGGTTTATTGCAATAAAATTAACAAAATCCAAATTTACGTCAAATAATAACAAATCGTGGGCTCCATTAATATCAAAATTTACACCGAGACGAGCCTCTTAATACAATTGACCCAAAAAGATTATTTTTTTTTTTATTATTTCCGTGTCACATTTGCTCTTTATTAAAAAAAGATGACTACTTTATGATGCTGCGTTTTCAGTTTGGATTAACAAAAAGCTTGGATTTTTGAATAAATATTGCGCAAGATTATTATTTACGTAATAATATTTTCTTTTTATTTAAACAAAAAAACAATAATTAATTATTTAACAAAATATTAAATCAAAACTCCTAAAAAATTATGGAAATCGTAATAGAAATTACAGAGAAAAAAATTAAAAAAAATCTTTTCACATTGACCTCATCAATTCCCTTGAGTCCCAATTATGCATAAATAAAAATACCTATTTTTATCCTTTTTATATAAACCATTTTATACTTCTGACGCACTTTCAAATGATTTTTCCATGTACTGCACAGCAGGCGTAGGTCTAATTAAAGGTTATAAAATTTTAAAACAGAAAAAAAACACTGGAATAGAGACTAATTGCTAATTACGGGACGACGTCAAAAACAAGAAAACAAATCTTTAAAACCTGTTTAGGAAAAATTATGACATATTAATGAAAAGTTTTGTTATCTGAATCAGTTTTTTTGATAAATATTTAAGCCGGTTAATAATAAGCATTTAAATGGAAATTTTAAAGCAAACTCATAATCTTTTTGAAAAATTTTTCATCGGAGATCCAAAATAGGCAATATAAAAAATAAAAATCATTTAAAATATTGTTTAAATCATCTATTATAGACCCATTCAAAGTTCTGCGTTTTGTTCATCTTTTACTTAATTTTGTACCTCAGAAAAACAAAAATCCTTGCAATTGCTTTCCGCTTCATCATTGGCATTGGCACGGCTTTATCCCTTCCACCGTCCCCCCTCGTCATCCCCCACTTACTTATGTGCCTAATCGACCAAAATTGTCCATTTGTTGTGCCAATCTTGCTCATCATCGTCATTTTTTTACTTTCCCAGCCTTGGCCTGTCACAATGGGCAGGTTAGCTTCTCTCAAAAATAGATTTTTTTTCTTTAAAAAATTATTGTTTACCCTTTAAATGCATTTAATTAACAACAAAAAACACTGACATGAATCTCCATTAAAAAAAAGTCTGTTATTTCGAAAATATGCAATATAGTGAAACTTAATTAGGTATCCTAGCTTCATATTTTAGATATTTTTTGGTTTTCATAAAAATTTTGAATATTCTTGAATTTTTTAACTTTAAAACAAAAGTATCTTAAAAAAGAAGACTGAACCCCTTCAGAAAAAAAGAATTACCTCTTAAAGCCTTCTCTTCCTTATAAAACAAACAAAAAATATTAAAATTTTTGAATTAAAAATAATATTCATTTTAGGGGTGACCCTGTCTCGGACACGCAAATCCTCTCAACATTGCTCAACAGGGGCTACGACTGGAGGGTTCGACCACCGGGCACCAATCTTTCTATACAGGGTAATTTAAATGAATTTTATCAGTGATTTTTAAATTTCACATAATTTAAATGATACCGGTGATTTTTAAATTTTACAAAGTCCAAATAAATTTGCCACAAATTTTGCAGGTGATCATGGGCCCGTGGTCGTTTATGTAAATATGCTGATCAGAAGTATATCAAAAATTGATGACGTCAACATGGAATACAGGTAGAGGAGAGAGAGCAAAAATGAATTTTTAGTAGAGATCGGCGAGATCGAGATTCCGACCGAGATTTTCCGAAAGTCCAGATCTCGAATCTCGGAAATTTGTCAAAAACTCCGAGACCTGGTCTCTCGGAATTTCGAGACAAATCTCGATCTCGGTCTTGGCCCATCCCCAAATCTCGATCTCGGATTTTTTAAATTTTTGTCTCTATTTAGAACAAATAAATTTATAATTATTTGAAAAACAAATTGTTTAGTGCCCAATTGACTTTCCGAGAAACTTGGGTGGACGGTAGGTTGGCCTACGGTTTGCCCAGGGATGGCAAACCGGACCACATCATTTTGACGGCTGGCCAACAAATATGGATGCCGGACAGCTTTTTTCAGGCATTTTAATTGTTGAACATTTTTTTTGTTTATAAAATTCAAAAATTTTAAGAATGAAAAAATGGCGAGAAAACATGAAATTGACAAGCCCAACGTGCTCATTCGGGTACATAAGGTAATTACTTATAAATTAGTAATTAATATTTTGTGATCGGATCCGGAAATATGCGATTTTCCTTGGCGCTAGCGCCTATTACAATTTTTAAATTTGTTAATAAGACTTAAACTAAAAATACTAACACGTAAATATCGCGCTTCTCGTAATTAATCTTTATTTTAGGATTTTATTTTCTGGGTAAATAAATATCTTTGTACACTAATTGACAAATTCATAGCCACCGGGATCCGATCTGACCCTCCATAAATTTAAGGATGGTCTGATCCTGTATAGTGTTCGCATCTCTTTGGTACTCTCTTGCCCTATGCATCTTCAGGTAGCGCAAAATTATATTAAAAATTATTTTAATTTTAATTAAAATATGTTTTAATGCATTTTTATACACCATTTGATAAAGTATTATCCGATGGACGTGCAAACTTGTTTGATCGATCTGGCTTCCTATGCTTACACCGATTCGGACATCGGTAAGCCGTCTAGCATTATAAACTTTAATAAAATTTAATAATTTTAATTTTTAAACAGAATATCGATGGAAAGAGCAAGACCCTGTTCAGCTTAAGGACGGCCTTGAGTGAGCGGGATTTTAGTCAAATTTTAATTTTATTCCCATTGGGTCAGGTCTTCTCTTCCCAGCTTCCAGCTGACCAACGTGTCCACCACTTCATGTACTTCAAATACAAATACGGGCACATATTCGTAATATTTAGAAAATAAAATTCTTTCAGAATTAATTGTTTTCGGGAAACGGGAGAATGCAATTTAAGAACAATTACTTTCAGGGTGGCCACCTGTAAAACCCAAAAAGCAGGATTTACGGTTGAAAAAGCAGGATCAGCCTATGCAAAAAGCAGGAATTTAGCAGGAATATTTTTAGGCGTGTAAATATACGATTTTTAACGCCATAACTTTAAAATTTTTCTGTTTTGCCCAAGATCGGAGCCTTTTCTAGCCTTGGATTTTGTTGTTGGTGGGTCTGACGGTGCCGATAAGCGCCGTCGGGAAATTTTTTCTAATTTTTAACATTTTTGTCAAGAAAATTGCGAAAAATTTTCGAAATCTGCGATTTGCAATTTTTCAAAAATGCATTTTTTTGCGAATTTTGCTTTACCTGGTGGTGGGGGGGGGGGGAGTCGGCGGTGCTGATAGGCGCCGCTGAGAAAAACTTGTTAGATTTGCAATCAAATTTTCAAAATTGCCGTATTTTTTGAAGATATTTAAGAATGGGAGGAGGCAGCGGTGCCGATAGGCGCCTCCGGGAAATTTTTGAAGATTTTAACAATCTTTGTTAAGAAAATTGCTCTAAAATATAGAAATGGACATTTTTAAGCTAGAATTTTTATAAAATTTAAAAAGCAGGCAAAAAGCAGGAAAAATTCCAAAAAGCAGACAAAAGCAGGTCAAAGTGAAAAAGCAGGAATTTAGCAGGAAAAACCTGCTAAAGTAGGTTAGATGGCCACCCTGATTACTTTAGCAAATATATTGAAATGTCATGAATTACATGATCAATGCGTGCATATAAATTCACGAACCAATGAAATCATTCCAATTAGCCGAATTTATAAAAAATATAAAAATATTTTATTATTTTCCTTTAATAATTTAGCAAAATAGTTAAATTTGATTTGGTTAAATGTCAGTTGTTTGCGCACTGTCCTGACGCTCAAACGGCAATTCAGGCAAGGGAAAGATCGTAAGAATGCGCACTTCAATCATTTTTTGCCTGATTTTTTAGTTACTATCTGTTACAATTGTACATTCCATCAACGATGTTGGTCATCGTTTCGTGGGTAATCTTTTTTTATTGTAAATGAAACTATTTTGCAGAGGTGGGAGCATTTTTTATTGCTTTAGAGATGCATTTTTTGTTTTTATTGCATTTTTAAGAATTTGCCATAAAATGCCGATGCCAAAATATACTTTTGTTAGCCAAACACCTCAAAATATGCTTTATATGCACAAAAAAGCCGCTCTAAACCCAAAATAAATCCGTCCGATGGCCCTACCCAATATGTTAAAATCTGTACAAAAATTTACAAAAAAATTTTAGGTGTCCTTTTGGTTGGATCGCACTGCAGTGCCTGCGCGAGTCACGCTTGGCGTTACCACATTGCTCACGATGACCACACAAACGTCCGGCATTAATGCCAAGCTGCCGCCTGTCAGTTACAGTAAAGCGATCGACATTTGGTGTGGAGGTGTGGGAATAGTGGCAACATTATAATTGATCTGATCGGACATTCATTGGCATTTAAATAGGAACGGTCGAGAGTCTCGATCGCGGCAGTTTAAGTATAATTAATTTCAAGCTCAAAATTCCTGGGGACTTTAGTCAATTTCTTTTACGATTTCCCGACCTCTCGGGGGCGGGAAAGTTGGAGGTCAGACCAACCCGAAGTTCAACATTAAGCATGTTTGGCCTTTATCTTCTCCGCACTGCTTGAATTTGCTTGTGTCACCTACATTTCGTCGCGGATGTTCTACAAAAGTTTGTTTATCTTTACTGAATAACATTTAAAAAAAAAGCCATGTTCAAATTGAATAGCTGGATTAGAACTTCTTGAAATTAGCATAATTTAATTTGCCTAATTCCATTTTTTTAGGGATGCGTCCATCCGTTGGCCCCGGCAGCGGCCTATCACTTTCGCTGGGCTGTACTGGCGTGCCAAAATTGGCCACTGCACGGCTTATCACTGGAAGTGGACGGCCTTCAATCTGTGGCCGTTGTCGCGGGGTAAATAGGAAGGCTTTTTTGTTCCCGTCTTAGACCATTCCCGCCCGTTCATGCCCGCATTAAGAATGGCATTTAATTAATTAAATTTTTATTACATAACAACTGCAGGGCTGCCATTTATATGCGGAAACGTGGAAATTCGCAAGTTTTGGGGTTCTTTTCCACGGGTTTGCCACGTTTTTTAAAGCTGTCACGTTTTCCACGTTTTGGGGTTTTTTGCCACGTTTTTTCCACGGTTTAGCCTCGAATGGACTTTTTCTAAATTTATTAGATATATATTTTAAAAATTTGTAAACATTTCGCCAATATTTGGACCAATTTTCTTAACCAATCTTGTAAAATCTTTAAAAAAAAATTTCGACCCACCCGCATCCCCAAAGTAAAGCAGAATTCCTACAAAAATTTGCATTTTTGAAAATTCCTTAACAAAAATGCAATAACTAAAAAAACACACCCCAAAAATCGACTTTTTCCCCCAAACTGCCCCCCTCCGAATTTCTGGCTACGGGCCTGGCATAATTACTTCCTTTCTCAGCCAAATTTGCTCAAAATTATGAAAGGTGTTGATAAATATGCTAGTTAATGATTGTTTGAGCAATTTTATATTAAATTAAAGGCTTAAACAATTCTACGTTTCCACAACTCGTTTTTCACCTTTTTGGGTTTTGGACATGGCAGCCCTGATCTGGATGCATTTTTTGGGCCATTTTTCTTCACAAATTCCATCAAAAAATAAAAAATTTTCTCGGCGGCGCCTATCGGCACCGCCAAGCCCCCTTCAAACTGATCCAAAAACTATTAAAATTCTTACCACTAGACAGGAACAGGTCGAATGCTGATTTTTTTTAACCGCAATCTCCCAAAACTCAATTATAAATATTAATAAAGCCAAGATTTCCAAAATAAACGATTTTTTTGTTAAAAAGTTACCCTAAAAAATTTTGGTACCGAAAACCGAAAAAGTACCGACAATTTTTTTTTCGGTACTTTTCGGTACCGGTACTTTTTCGGTACTTTACCGAAAAGTACCGACAATTTTTTTCGGTACTTTTCGGTACCGGTACTTTACCGAAAAGTACCGACCGAAACATTTTAGACTTTTTCGGTACTTTTCGGTACCGGTACTTTTTCGGTACTTTACCGAAAAGTACCGACCGACCCTTCTGGCCGGTCACTACTTATTACTGGAATTAACTGGTAGTTTTGTGCTAAAGCAATGCAATAAGTATACAAAATTTTGAAAGGTATGCCCTTGAAAAATGCAAAAAATTCGCAGTTATCCTCTCCTCCTCCACCACCATCAGCGGCCACAGAATCAGCACTGTTGGCACACCAATGGACATCAATGGCACAAACAGTACAACCAAATTGGGTAATATAAATTTATTTTGGCATAGCATTTTTGTTACCCAAAAAATTTAAAAAGCACATGACTAACTACCAGGTTTGCCGATCAAAACTCGAAGCTTTTTCAGACTAACAGCTCAAAACTTTTTGATTGATCCAAAACTTCATTATTTTCCCTTGAAAAGGATCAAAAATGTTTAAAAAAACAAACAATCGCTTCGAAAATTTATTTTTCAAAAATTCCGAGTTTTTATGACAGATTTGGGAAACTAATGACTGCTGGAAATACAGGACCCTGAACAGCCTGACGATGATGAAGAAGACGATGTTTGGGTTCGTCGCAAGGATGCAACCGTTGCAACAAAAGCAAACTGTTCACCATCATCCTCTCCTCCACCTCCGTTACAAATAAAAATCGACGCATCACCGATGGCACGCAGCAAGCAGGACGCACTTTTGGAGCAGGAACTGCACCTGCTCAGGTTCAACAACGGGTCGGCCGCCGATCGACTACGGTCAGAACGGCTGAAGCGTGGTGGAATGAATCCGTTTGTCGAGATCATGAAGCGATTGCCGTTAATCCGATGGATATGTCGACGCATGGAAGTGGAGGATCCGGCAAAAAAGGCTGACTACGTGTCAAGTTGGTGCACATTCCATTTACCTGCCTTTAGGGATGAAATTTAAATTAGTAATTAACAAAATAATAATTATTGGCACATTTGATTTTAATGTTATCGAATTTTATTTTTTATTTTTTTGGATTTTTATGTAAATTAGGGTAAGAATGGTTGGTTCTTCCGGACCGGTACCGGTGTTTATGGAAAATTTTGAGTTTGTTTTCCGGACTTGAGACGAGTTACAGCTAAATTATCAGATATTTGGACGGTTTATCCGGGTCTTCTTTGAATATTTTTAAATAAATATATATTTTAATACTTTTTCAACAAATTCGGTAAACAATTCCCTCCCATTTGATAAGCAATTAAATATGGCCCAAATTTATTTGCCGATGCAATTAATTATTTATTTAATACGTTTAGGAATTCTTTTCCCGCTGGCTTTTGCACTGTTCAATTTGGCCTATTGGCTTCGCTATTTGAAATGGTAACTTCGCAATTGTCCATCGATCCCGACGGCCATATCAAATGATGCACAAAATATTTGATTTTTTTTTGAATATATTTTGTATATTTATTTTATTTTATGTTTAAATGTTGAACATTTTCATTAGCTTTTAAAAAATATCCCAGACCCCCGAAGTGGGGAGCAATCCTACTCAAAAATAACATAAACTTTTAATCAATTTAGTTTAAGCACTACTATAATTCTTCTTAAATTCAAACAAATTATTTGACAGTTTAATTTCAAAAATAAAAAATATAGTTTTTTTCGCAAATTAACATCACTTTAGAGGTAAATAATTTCTTAAAAAAAACAAAAATTTAAAAAACTATAACGATTTTTTTAAAGATATGCCAAGCATTATTATTCACCTTCATCCACCCAAAGGCAATGAATTTGCTTTACCATTCAAAAGGCGCTCGGTGAATATTTTATTTTGCCAATTCTATTCTGAATGCAGCAACATCTTTGGCCTATTGGAAATGTATTGATTACTTATGAATTACGTATAGAAAAATTGATTGATTTATGATAATATTTTACTAAATTTTTACAAAATTTAATTATTTTAGGTGATTTATGATATTTACTAAATTTTTACAAAATTTAATTATTTTAGAGGTAATAATAATAATTACAATGGCTCTCAAAAATATTTTAATTTTTTTTCTATTGCTCATCAGCTTAGCATTAGTATCTGTCGTTGGCGAAGGTCAATAAAATTTTTTTTTTTAATTTACAAAAAATGAAATTCAATTGTTTAGAGTCAATGGAGCAAGAGCTTCGACCGCCAGAGGGTATATCCGACAGTTTTCCAAATATTAATTATACTTTAGAATATGTAAAAAGTTTTTAACATTGTAATAAAATTAGATCTATTTTATTTGATCTTAATAGAATTTCATTTGTTAGAAACCGTGCATTAGCACCAGGAATGGGAATCTTGATCGCGATCGCGCGATCATGACTGCAATTATCGCCTTTTTTGGGCAGATCGCCGATCGCATTAAAAGTTTGAGATCGCTGATCGCAGATCGCAGTTCGCTTTTTTTCGACGCAATTCCCATCCCTGATTAGCACCCTTTTCTTTCGTTTAAATACAATAATATTTTTATAATAATATTTAATTTTTTTCTGCTAATTTAGAAGGCGTGGACATTTGTGTCTCGCAGAGTGAACTGTTGAACAAGCTCAGCGGCACCGTTAGAATTGTCCATGTGTGTCCCGCCTCAAATCAGTTTTGGTATTACAATTGTTGTGGAGAGTACGGGGACATTTGCTGCTTTCAACTGCAACCAATGGTCAATTTCGTTTAATTCATTTTAATTTAAGTATTGGTATTTAAAAACTTTTTTTAATTTTTGTTTATAAATCTTAGGTTGCTGTGTGTAAAATGTTGTATTTGGATAATCAAAATATTATTGAAAAGATTTATATTTTCAATTTTTTCCCAAAAAATCCACATATTTAAAACAAACTTTAAAATCTTAAATTAGCATTTAATTGTTTTTAACTATGTGGAGCGTGTTTACAAAAACTATAATAAAATTCCTGTATTTAGATAATCAAAATATTATTGAAAACATTTATATTTTCAAAAAATTTTTCCAAAAAATCAACATTTTTATTTAAAACAAACTTTAAAATCTTTAATTAGCATTTAATTGTTTTTAACTATGTTGAGCGTGTTTACAAAAACTATAATAAAATTCTTGTATTTAGATAATCAAAATATTATTGAAAACATTTATATTTCAAAATTTTTTTCCAAAAAATCAACATTTTTATTTAAAACAAACTTTAAAATCTTAAATTAGCATTTTAATATTTTTAACTATGTGGAGCGTGTTTACAAAAACTATAATAAAATTATTGAAAACATTTATATTTTCAAAAATTTTTTTCCAAAAAATCAACATTTTTATTTAAAACAAACTTTAAAATCTTAAATTAGCATTTAATTGTTTTTAACTATGTTGAGCGTGTTTACAAAAACTATAATAAAATTCTTGTATTTGGATAATCAAAAATTATTGAAAACATTTATATTTTCAAAATTTTTTTTCCAAAAAAACCACATTTTTATTTAAAACAAACTTTAAAATCTTTAATAGCATTTACTATGTTGAGCGTGTTTACAAAAACTATAATAAAATTCTTGTATTTGGATAATCAAAAATTATTGAAAACATTTATATTTTCAAAATTTTTTTTCCAAAAAAACCACATTTTTATTTAAAACAAACTTTATTTAATCCAGAAATGTGAACCAATTTTGTTTTATTTTTTAATAAATACTATAAATTTTAATTATTTTTTCAATAATTGAAATATTTCCATTTTCTAAGAGTTGGCTTATTCTCGGCTTTCTCGTGCCTGTAGCGATTGGACTGCTTGCCCTTCAGCTTCTCTGCGGCCTGTTTTCCAATCTATTCAAATTGTGCTGCATTTGTTGCTGCCGTAACCCGAAAGAAATGATGTCAAAATAAATATTTTAGAGAATTTTAATTTAAATCTAATTTATTCCACTGATAAACAACGTATGTGTAGCTTTTGTTATCTTTCTGTTTTGTTCAGAAGATAATTATGACTCGGGACCGGATTTTCAAGCTCAAAAAAAGTCGTAATAAGCGCTTAAAAAACGCACTAAAAACAAGTAGTAAAAAAATAATCAAAAATGCCAAAAATATGCCCTAAATGTGCACCGAAAATGGCACTTCTACTGCACAAATTTGCTTAATACTTATTCTCCTTTTAATGCCTATTTAAGTATATTTAAAGCTTTTTTGCGGATTATTTTAGTATTGTTGTAAAGTTAGTAAAATAAAATCCGGTCAGGCCAACCCATCGCCATCAGGACCATATCAGCTCCAGCTATTTGAACGTTCGGTACACGTCGTTTCAGTGCCCACACTTCAGAGACGCACACTTCAGTGCCCACACTTCAGTGCCGGTACACTTCAGTGCCAGCACACTTCAGTGCCGGTACACTTCAGTGCCAACATTTTTTTCTGAAAAAATGCAGGAATCGCGTGCAATCAGATCAATATTTTGTAAAAGTAACCAATAATATTTTTAAATACACCAACTCGTTTTTTAATCAACTCGTTTTTATCCTTAAATTTCAAAAGAGCTTAGGTGTTCGTTAGGCTTAGGCCTAAGCTACCCTGGCTTGGGGTTCGTTAGGCTTAGGCTTTTGTCCGATTTTGATCATAAATGCATTTGTTACTAAAAAACGAGTCTCGGTCGGGATCTCGATCTCGCCGGGCTCTAATTTTATCCTTTTTGCTTCTTATGGATTGAATATTCCTCCATTGCTACAAAAAAACAATTTGTAAAAAGATTCAAAATGTTGAATTCTCAATTTTAAAAGTTCATGACAAAGTTTTTGAAATTAGACCTTATTTGCTTTATTTCTAATTTAAGCGGAATCAAAATATTGATCTGATTGCACGCGATTCCTGCATTTTTTCAGAAAAAAATGTTGGCACTGAAGTGTACCGGCACTGAAGTGTGCGTCTCTGAAGTGTGGGCACTGAAACGATCGCCGCCGTGAACGTTTGCTATTTCAGCGCGGCGCACTTTTTGCTTTTTTATGTGAAAGTTCAATTTTCGAGTTTTTTTTGAAAATGATCTTTTAAGCTGAATTATTTTCCAAAAACAGCCAGAAATCTATCTTTTTGAGTGCATTTTTCGAATTTTTGGCTAAAAATGCGTAATGCCAAAAAACATTTGCTTGAAAATCCGACTCTTTCTCTCTATGTGAAGCATAGGTTGAAATCTTAAGTTTCAATTATGGTTATTTTGGTCTCCACTAAAAAAT
Organism: Globodera rostochiensis; assembly: GCA_018350325.1. Lineage (NCBI taxonomy): Eukaryota > Metazoa > Nematoda > Chromadorea > Rhabditida > Heteroderidae > Globodera > Globodera rostochiensis. The sequence goes on from JAEVLN010000037.1 coordinate 308,857, forward strand.
ATATTTTAAATTGTAAGTTTTCCAGAACACGGGAAAAATATATTATTTAATTTAGGTATTTAAAACCGATAGCACTTAAAAATCCAGCCCTTAATGATTATGTTTGAAATTTTTGTTCATTCAGTTTTGAAATTTTAGATTTGTGGGTTTTTGAAGCCCTTTTGGATTTTGAAACATTTCGGGTTTTCGATCTTGCGGAATTTTGGGTTTCAGATTTTTTTTCTAATTTTGGCCATCCCTGCTCAACATCTCAAAAACGCTGTAATAGAATTTGCATTTTGAGATGGGGCATAAAAAGCAAAATTATCAAAATCAGTAACCCGTATTAATTGAATCCACAGCCGTACGTGCGTCCACCTCTGAAAGTCGCAATCTTTACTGTTCATGTCATTAAAACTGTCTTTTTTCAATAAAAATTGATTCATTATTAGTGAATTATTTTATATGCATAAACTGCAAACATATTATTTTATTAATTTTATTTAAAATCAACTAATAAGCACCAATTCACATTTTCTTCACGGGGATGCCAGAACTGGGCTGGGGAATTTATTTTCTCAGAATCATTTAAATAAACATCAAAATTTTCACATTTTCTTCACGAGGATGCCAGACTGGGTGGGGATTTTATTATTTTTATTCAAAATCAGGTAATAAAAAACATCAAAATTTTCACATTTTCTTCACGGAGATGCCAGACTGGGTGGGGATTTTATTATTTTTATTCAAAATCAGGTAATAAAAAACATCAAAATTTTCACATTTTCTTCACGGAGATGCCAGACTGGGTGGGGATTTTATTATTTTTATTCAAAATCAGGTAATAAAAAACATCAAAATTTTCACATTTTCTTCACGGAGATGCCAGACTGGGTGGGGATTTTATTATTTTTATTCAAAATCAGGTAATAAAAAACATCAAAATTTTCACATTTTCTTCACGGGGATAACAGAGTGATTACAATTTGAAAATAAATAAAAGGAAAATTTAAATTTTAGGCACCAATTTACCTAATTTAAATGGACTTTGATATCATCGTTTTTATTTTTTAAACTAATAAACGTTCAAAACAACGCAACTGATAATTATTAAAAATCACACATATTTAATAATTAAGATAAAAATGCCAATCGGTGCCTTTTTCATGAATATCCAAATCGTATTGGCGTTATGCCTTCGTTTCGTCTCAGCGATCCATCTTCAACTTGATCGAGAAGTCGGGAATAACAGGCATAAATTACCGGCTTGGCAAAAAATGTCACCAAATATTAGCAAAGATGTGTCGGATATGAAGTTCAAGATTGCTTCATGGATTGAAAAGCAGAATTTGGCACAGCCCAACTTTTCTGATTCTGATCAGTCGGAAAGTTCCAGTTTTTCGAATTTTGATCAACTCCAACAGAAAGGAAAAGAAATAAATCGACAAGAACCAAGGTAAGACCGAAGCAAGTTTTTGATTTGATTTAATCCCTGATCTGACCGGTATTTTGATTGATTTCATCCTGATCAATTCTTGACCTTTTTTAGACAAGAACGCAGTAGATCAGGCAACTTTTTTGGCAGCATCTACTTTGAGCGCAATCATTCCAGAAGAGTGAGTTTTAGTTTAAAATTTTTTTTGCTTATTTTGATCATAATTTTTCATAAAACATTTACCCTTAGGACAAGAAGAACAGTTTTGAAGCTGAGAATGACCATGAAGTTGGACGACGACTTAGTGATGTATCTGATCAATATTCATATGTTTGCGGTAGCGATGCGTCATCTGATCAGCATTTGTATGGCCGCCATAGTAATGCGTCTGATCAATATTCCTATAATGGTCATGATCAAATCCATCATAATAATGAAATTGTTGAAGTCGAACGCGCCGACCTTGACGGAACTTTAAACCACAAAAACAATTCCAGAAGTCCTGAAAGTCTTATTGAGATGCCCAATCGAACAAAGCAGAATGCAACTGCGCTTTCACGTATGGGATCCGATTTGGCGACAAATAAATGCGGGAAAATGCCAAAACTAGGAAAAATGCCTAAATTAGGAAAAATGCCAACGATGCTCAGTTTGAAATTGGATATTATTTACTGGAAGAAATGTATCACCAACTCCTTATCAAGAGAAAAAACAAAAAAATATTATCTGACTAATGGTGATCGGGCTAATGACCGGCGGCACAATGGTAAAGCCCACGACTCAGACAGGCAACTCTTTTTGCTGGATCATCCAGAATGGAATGATGGCACAACAAAACTTGGATGGGGCCCAAATCCGTTTCAAGGTCCAACACCATCATTTTAAAAGCATCGAGGAATGAACAAATTTACATTTGCGATTACGTGTTATATTGCATGAAAGTTTGGCATTTTGTTATCCTCGCCAATGAAATTCTTATATGGCGCTCATCAGTGGTTAAATTTTTTTGTCGCAATTTTCTGCCCGGCGGCACCTATCGGCACCGCCGGACCCGCCTATTCTTGGCAGAGAGGGCGGCGCCTATCGGCACCGCCGACCCGCTCTTCCAGAAATGAAGCAGAATTTTCAAAAAACATTGGTTTTTGGAATTTCCTCAAGAAACTGCCAGAAAAATGCCACTATTTCAGGGTGCGCATCGAAAATTTTCAAAAATAAGGACATCAAGGGCAAAAAATAATATTTTGGGGTCCGAAATAAGGACATTTTACAAAATGTTCAAAAATGCACCAAAATGTTTATTTTTGGCATGAAATGTACCTTTTTAATCATATTTTTCTCCACCGACAATTTTCCTCATTAAAAAAAATGCAGAAAAATTAATCTTTTTTACTTCTTGAGATGTCTTCTCCATTAAAAAAATTCAAAAGTTAGTGTTAATTTTTTGTCAAAGTTAAATTTCCCCATAGGTGAGACCCTTTTGGGGTTTCGTCGAAAATTTTTCTCTTTAAATTTAGTTGAAATGGACCCGGAAACCTCTGAGATGCTTATTTTTCTCAACAAAACATTGCCCATAATCAAGTATAATTAGGGCTCGGATTATATGCATTTGCATATTTTGTTTTCTCATATGCTTTGAAGAATACGGCTTAAAAATAGCCTTTTACCGTTGGTTTGAGCTTTTTTGGTCAAGTTTAAAATTGCATATTTTTCATATTTTGGGGGTTCGTGCATATTTTTTGCATATTTTGGCATATTTTGCATATTTCGATTTTGGCATTTTTGACCAAAAATTCAAGAAAATGCACCCAAAATCATGGTTTTTTGGCTGTTTTTAGAAAATAATTCATATTTTTAACGATAAGTTTTAGTCATTTTCGAAAAAAATGCTTGAAGAATTGAACATTTTCATAAAAATAAGGGGAAAAATCGCGGCGCTGAAATGGTGCAGCGCTCGAGTGGCTGGCGCGGAGATGGCCATCTTGGCGATCAATTGGCCTGACAGTTAAAACCACCGCAATTTTTTCGATCTTTTTCAACTTTCCAAAAATACTAAAATAATATGCGAAAAGGCTTTAAACCTACTTAATTATACATTAAATAAGAAAAAAAATTAAGTTTTAAGCAAATTAATGCACTAAAAGTGCCATTTTTCGTGCATATTTAGTGCATATTTCGGCCTTTTTTTGGTGCATATATATGCGCATATTTGGCGACTTTTGGTGCATATCGATTAGAGTGCGGCAAAATCGGATTTGCGGATCCCGCTGAGGGTTACAAATCAAAATCTCGTGCGGGATCGGATTTGCGGGATTAATCCCGCAAATCCCGCATTTTAAATTTGCGGGATCCCGCGCGGGATTGCGGGATTTTTTAATTTTACCAAAAAAATCAAAACACTTTTCAAACTGGACCGAATTGTTCATTTGTATCATTGAAGTTCTTATTTATCCAAGACTACTTGTAACTAAGGCCGGGACCGGGATTTTTGGGAAAACCGGGATTGGGATTAACCGTGATTGACAATGGGGGGGGGGGGGGGATTTTTTTTGTAATAGTTTTTTTTGAGAATTTGGCTTCAGTTCTGCTGCTGGGGCTGAGGAAGGGGTCGGCGGTGCCGATAGGCGCCGCCGGGGAAAATTTTTGGAATTTTTGACTCAATTTGTTAAGAGATTTGCAACAAAATAGGCTATTTATAAACTGACATTATTCACTAACAGATTTTCCAATTGCGGGATCCGCATACAAATTTGCGGATCCCGCTGCGGGATTACAAATCAAAATCGCGTGCGGGATCGGATTTGCGGGATTAATCCCGCAAATCCCGCAAATCGTAAAAATGCGGGATTGCGGCGCGGGATCCCGCAAAATCCCACGCGGGATCAATCCCGCGCCGCACTCTAATATCGATCCGAGCCCTAATTATAATAGAAAAAATTTTGTTCATTTTAAATTGAAATTCAAAATTTCCAAAAAAATACCGAATACCGGTCGGTATACCGAATTTTTTTGGCCGGTATTTTACCGAAATACCGTAACGAAGAATTTTTGGAATTTCGGCATTTTTCGGTATCGGTATTATACCGAAATACCGAATACCGAAAAACCACATTTTGCCTAACACTAGTGCTCGTAACTGGACTTTTTAAAAAGTAATACGTAATGCGTAATAAGTAGGGACCGGTGCCGGACCGGAGTCCGGTCGTGATTTTTCCAGGTCCGGAATCCGGGTTTTTGACCTTTCCGGATTATTTCGGACCCGAATTTATACCCGAATTTATCCGGAAAAATCCCTCAGTTAAATTTTAAAATTGATAATCCGGTACCGGGTCCGGAAATTTGATTTCAACGGTCCCTAGTAATAAGTAACGGGCGAATCACAAAAGAATGCGTAATATGTAAAAGTAACAGGCCAAAACGCGTAATTCGCGTAATATGTAATAAGTAATAGGTAATTACGAGTACCCCTGGTTGAAAAAGCTTTATTAATTTTTTCTATTTTTTTTGCATTTTTGTGCAAAATTATTCAGAAATTACACCCGGAGAATGTGACGGTCGATTAACGTAAATTATTTTTTAAAATATCTTTAACGTCATCACGTGCTGCGCAACTCATCCATTCATTGTCTTTTGTTTGCTTATTTGCCATGCCAATTTAAGCATAAAAATATCGACAATAAATTCAATAAATCATTTATTTTTAAAGCATTATTAATGCCATCAGTCTATGTATATGGCTGCTTTTTCCGCTTTAGCATTTTTTTGACAAATAATTCGAATAAATTCGTATAATTTTATTATCTTTTGTTTTGGTAATAGCTCTGGTCAAGTCACAATTTTTGTTAAGCGTTTTTTGCCTCGCAAATCTCGAATTGTGAGATCAATTTTGATAAATTAAAACTTTCTGATACTTCGTAGCACCAGTCATACTATTACCGAAACGGTTTTCAGAACAATTTTTGTTTGGATTCAAAAAATGGATGATGCCGTAAATTATTATAAGCCTTAAGACCGCATCCGGTCCGAAGGTCGAATTGCCCGAAGGTCAAAAGTGTTGTAACTTTCTTCAACCTAAACCGATTAGGTCGAACATAATACCAAATGAAAGCTTGCGATGAGTTAGAGTTATCATTAAGTTAAAGCTAAGTGATTGGACAATGCTTAAAAAAGTAATGACCAAAAAAGTGAAAAACTCCAAAAATGGCCATTTTTGGAGGTTTTCTGGCCATAACTTTTTTCATAATTATCAGATCGCTTAGTTTTTGCTTATTAATTGCTTCTCCTCATCGAGTGCTTTCATTTGATATAATGTGTGCCTTCTAAAGTCCCAGTTATTTGCAATCTTTGATATATCCAAATTAATTTTATATTCAATGATCCTTTTTTTTGTAAAAAATTAAATCTTATCTTTAGCAAATTTTCGCATAAATATGCAAATTCATTTACATATTTCATTGCTAATAACATTGGCTTTGTGTCCATTTGTGATGCTATCCGGTAGAGGAAAAGGCAAGTCAAAAGAACTTGTACAAGTTGACAATATTGGCGAAGAAGCAGTGGAGATGAGAAAAAAACTTGTGGACTGGGTTAATGGTGAAAAAGAGAAACGACCCAATAATAATGCAAATTTTGATCACTCTCCAAGCAAAAGCATTGATCATTTTGATCACTTTCAGCATCAAGAACATAGTCAACAAACACCTACAACACCTGCTAATCAAGAAAGGTAAGTGTTCTTGCCTTCAATGTATTCGTGATTCTTGAAATATGAATTTTGTTCAGAGTCAAGGTTCAATACGGAGATCCAGTGTCAAGGAAAAAAACCCAAAACAACGTTGATCGCATCCGTAGCCGGCCCATTGAACAGCCCCAAAACAGCGTTGATCGCAACCGTAGCCGCGCCATTGAACAGCCCCAAAACCGTAGCCGGGCCATTGAACAGCCCCAAAACCGTAGCCGGACCATTGAACAGCCCCAAAACCGTAGCCGGGCCATTGAACACCCACAAAACAGCGTTGATCGCAACCGTAGCCGCGCCATTGAACAGCCCCAAAACCGTAGCCGGGCCATTGAACAGCCCCAAAACCGTAGCCGGGCCATTGAACACCCACAAAACAGCGTTGATCGCAACCGTAGCCGCGCCATTGAACAGCCCCAAAACCGTAGCCGGACCATTGAACAGCCCCAAAATCGTAGCCGGGCCATTGAACAGCTCCAAAACTCTAGCCGCGCCATTGAACAGCCCCAAAACCGTAGTCGGGCCATTGAACAGCCACAAAACAACGTTAATCGCATCCGTAGCGGAGCCATTGAACAACCCAAAAACAACGTTGATCACAACCGTAGCCGGGCGGCCATTGAACAGCCGCCAAGAAGAAAAACCCAAAACAGCGTTGATCGTATCCGTAGCCGGGACATTGAACAGCTCCAAAACAACGTTGATCGCAACCGTAGCCGGGCGGTCATTGAACATCCGCCAACCAGAAGAAGCAGCAGCAGCAAAGGGATGAACACACGCGGAAAACAGCCGATCATTCAGAAACGGAATGAAAAGAGTGTGGAGGACCTGAACAATTTGCAACAGGAGATGACTACAGTGTCACAACACTTCCTGAAGAGCAAAGCAACGATGCGCAAGGAGGCGGGAGAGCTGCTGCAAAAGGCATCCACCGATTTCGCGCAACAGTAGGTTAATTCAAAAACATTTGTTGAGCCAGGGCGTAATTGAGAGAGATTATGTTAATAAAGAAATGCTTTTTGTCAGTTGGGTTCAAAAAAATAGTCTCCTCTACATTTTGAGGGACGTATGACGTTCATTTTCCTAATTATAATCCTAAGTTCAGACTAACTCTGCAGGCACGTATTTAGGGGTGGGGGGGGGGGGGGTACTAGGAGTCACGTAACGTACCCCCTCCCCCCCCCCCTCAAACGGAAAATTTGAGAAAAACAAACCATAGGGGGGACCCTTTTGATTTACAAAATTCGTAATTTTTGACCAATTCTCTTAACATCAAAAATCGCAAAATTTTTCTCGGCGGCGCCTATCGGAACCGTCGGACCATTCCTATTTCTAAAAGCTTCAAAAAATTGCCGTATTTTTAAAATTTTGCTAACAGCAGTGAAGCAGAATTCTCAAAAAATTTAAAAACGGAAAATACATCCCTAAAAATCGAACATTTTTTTGAAAACTCCTTATCAAAAATGCAATCAAAAGGGGAAAATACACCCCCTAAAAATCGACTTTTTTTCGGTACCCTCTCCAAAGCAAAATCCTAAATACGTGCCTGTAACTCTGATCTGCCAATGTAGACCAAATCATAAGATCACATAAACACAAACAAACTTCTGATCAGTGACGATCGCGATTTTAGGGCTAATGATGTTGGCGCACATGGCAGAAGCTTCACAGAGCCGACCATTCGAGGACAACAAATTATCAGCTACTCAAATATGCCATACTTGTCGATGGCACCCAGCCCGTATGGGCAAAAACAACGACCAAAATTGAGCGGAATGTTCAGCCGAATTGTGCGGAGATTGACACCAAATTTCGGCAATTGGAAAAAAAACCTGAAAAATTGTTGCAAGTCTACCGATTGCCACCATCCAATGGGCACACGAAGATTTTATTCGGATAACAATGATTTGAATTATAATTATGATTATTATTATAATGATTATGATAATGATAATGATGAAACGACTCTGCTGCCATCACGTGCTGTTTCTGTTGGCAACACTTTTCACTCTCCGGGTTCGTCGGAAGACAATGCTGCCATTCATCCCGAAGAGAATACAAATGCCAACCAGCAGATACCCCAACTGACGTATCATTCAAATCAAGAATTAAACTATGGCACTCCTCCAAACACAACATATGGCATCAATTCGGCATTTAATTATGACCGTTCATCCGGATCAAATTCGAGCACACCACCGGAAAGAAATTATCGTCGGGTTTAGAACCGGGACTCATTCGAGCGATTTGATGGCAATCCAAAATCAAAATTGATCCCCCAGTATATAAATTTCGAGAATGGTAGACATGAAAAATTGATTGAAAAATTATGTGTAATGCCTAAATTTTTTGGTTTTATTTCATTGTTTGTTATTTTATTTAATTATGGATTTAAAAAATTGGTACATAAACTGGTAATGGTAATATGATATTTATTGATTCACCATAAAATTTGATAAATAAATTTTACGAAAAAATGATTTAGAAAGGTAAAAATGAAAAAAAGATGTGCATTAACAATTTTTGAATATTTGGCATTGCTAAAAAATTAAAAAAGCTTTTGTGGGATTTGGACTTTCTTAAAATTTTTCGGATAGGGCTCTCAAATTGTCCTCTTTTAATGGCAAATGCCATTATTTTGAAAATTTGCCATTATTTTGCCATTTTTCTTGGAACTTTGGGGAAAATTCTCATTTTTTGAGGGCAAAAATGAGGATTTCCCGAAAATAGTGCTCCTCGTACAATTTGAAGTTTTTGATTGCAAATCTCTAACAAATAAGAGTACAAAATTTTCTTTGCGGTACCTATCGGCACAGCCACCCCTCCCCCAGGTAAAGCAAAACTCTCAAAAAAAAATTTGTTTTTTTTTTGAAATTCGTTAAGGAAATTGCCATTAGAATGCCATTTCTTAGAAGGCGTTTGCCATTTTTTGTCGCAGTTGAGTTGAGAGCCCTGTTCTAGGCGGCGCCTTTCGGCACTAACGGCATCAGATTTTCATAAAATGCTATTTGTGACAGAAAATAGTTCAACTTAATTGTTTGTAACCAGAAAATAAGGAATTAATTTTGTTAATTTTGATTTAATAAAGAAATGTCAAATTTGATGCTTTTTAGTGCTCAAGGCTGTTTTTTAACGTCTGCTGCTGCTTTTAAAAATTTTCAGATTACAACCCTGCCCTTAACCAAAAAAAAAAAATTTTTTGATTAAAAAATTTAAAATTATGCATTTCAAAAAATCCCATTTTTTTAGAAATAAATGATTAATTTTTGATCATAATAGATTTCTTTTTTGAAAAAAGTCAATTGAAATTTTTAATTTTCATGAGAAAAATTTAATAAAACTGCTTACCATCAATAATTTCAGGGAAATCTCGCGTAGCTGTTACGGTCTAAAATAATTCCGATTTTCTATAAAAAACTTTACCAGAGCCAACCGCCGCTTAAACAATTAAAAATTAAAATTAGAGTTTTTTTAAAGAGTTTACTCTCAAATTTTTAAAAGCACTAAAACGTTTTTTCATACATTTTATTTTCGGTTTAAAAAAAAAAATCCAGGATAAGTAAAGCAATTTTTGAATTAAATCTACATACTATTCAAAACATTGAATGTTTTTATCATTTATACCCATAATGTTTTGTTTCCGGGAAGATGTAAATTGATTAAATTTGTCGGAAGGTCAGTCAAATTTTACCATGTTTTTATTCATATGAATAAGACAATTTCATATCGCAATGAGGAATAATAAATAAATAAACAATTTTATACACACGAATAGTATTTAAATGGCACAATTTTGGCAAAACAGGCACAGTTAATGTTAAATATTCCAAATTCGAAATTCCATCAAACTTCTGGAACCGTCCGTATGCATATTTCATGTTCGTTTTTTTTTCTCTTAACATTGGCATTGTTCACATGCGTGATTCTGACTCCGCTTGACGAAGGGGACAACGGAAATGGCCAAAAAAACCAAACTGAAAATATTGACAAACAAGTGGAGGAGATGCGCAAAAAACTTTTGGCATGGTCCGATCGCGTGAAGAAGAGAAGGGAAGAGGAAGAAATACACCATTCAGATGACTCTGATCACTCGGAAACGTCACATATTGTTGATCAGCCACCCCAACAGAAAGGGAATAAGCAAACGATGGCACTGCGCGAATCGCGGCACGATCGCGGAGGGTTAGTATTTAGGCACAATCCCTTCAGTGCCGGACACTTCAGTGCCAACAATTGAAAGGCTATAATTTTTTTTAAACTCAACTAAATCAAACAATCAAAATGTCATTGGAAAGCTCTAAGCTTTTAAAACCTATTGTTAAGCCAAAGCTAATCAATTAGAAAATGCGTGAAAAAGCTATTTTAATAAAACTGATGAAAACCCAGATTTAGGGTGTTTTTTCACACTGATTTTAAAATGAATGAAACCGCTTGGCTTTTTTTATACGATACTTCTTGTTTGTTTGATTTGATTGAGTTTAAAAAAAGTTATACTTTCAATTGCTGGCACCGAAGTGTCCGGCACTGAAGTGTCCCGCACTGAAGTGTCCCGCACCTGTCCCGCACTGAAGTGTCCCGCACTGAAGTGTCCGGCACTAAAGTGATCGCCGCCGTTTTATTTATAACAAAAATTTATTTTTAATTGCATAAAACCTTCAATATTTAATTAAGGTGTGATGTGGACGGACAAGAAGCAGCTGGCAGCAGTCGTCAAAGTGCCGCCACCAATCGTTTGGGTTATTTGAGAAGTAAAAGTGATGACTATGCCAGAAGAAATGAATTTCACGAAAGTGGACGGCGGCAAATTGTACAATATTCAAAAGTGCCACCTTGTCAAATTGGCAGCTCCAAAGGTGATTTGATTATGCGTTTAGGTGTCCGAACTTATTATGGCCAGATATTTAAGGCCAAAAACAAAATGGCATAATAAATAGAGACCGGAATTTTGAAATAACCTGACCAGGAAAACAGATTCCAGAAGTTAAAATCAACCCGAATTGGGTCCGGACCCGGATAATCCGAGTAAAACACCCGGGTCCCCGGACCCAGAATCTGGGTTTTAGCAAAAACCCCGGATTTTGTCTTACCGGATCCGGATAATCCAGGATAATAAAATAATAACAAATCATAATTTTTGGCAAATGATCAAGATATTTAAAAAAAAATAATGATCATTTTAATTTTTTTTATTTTGTCCCCAATTTAGACCATCACATTCCGACGCACTCCAAGAAAAATGTTTCAGGCCATGGCAAACAAATTGTGATGTACACGGAAAAGCCGATCATTCAAAAAAGGAAAGAAAAAAGTATGGATGACTTGCAAACATTGCAAAAACAAATGAATGCGATGATGGCACAAAATTCTGAAAATAAAAAGGGGATGCGCGAAGAGGCGGAGGCGTTGCAGGCGGCACACAATGTTGTGCCACCACGGAGTGCCATTCAGCCAAAATTTGGCGGATTTTTGGACAAAGTGACGCGCAAGATGACGCCCGAGCCGGAAAACTGGAAGAAGGGGCTGGCAAATATGCTAAAATCAGATGTTCAACACACAAGAAATTTGCGTGATCAAAATGCTTATGAGCATGATTATTTGTGGTGCATTACTTCCGGAGAACCTTGCCTAAAAATTAACTGTCCGGGCGACACTCATCCTGAACGGACAAATGCAGAACCGCCGGAAAATCCAGAAAAAGCTTCTGCTTCTGGCATTGTCATTGATGATAAGCCTGATCAAAACTATTTGTTGAAATATGAAAATACCAAAACACTTGATAAAACGCAATCATCTGATGCATCAGACGATGAGGTCGCGGTAAATTCGACTAGTGAATCTGATCAAGAAAAAGAAAACCTTGGTCAACATTTGTCTAGCAGCTCAAGACGAGGAATTGACCAACCATATCATGGCTCAAGAAGAGCTGATCGCGTTAGTTCAAGCATTGATAATTACTTTGATCAAATTGATTACTATGGCTCAAGAAATGCTGATCGCCAAAATGCACCAAGTATTTATCAGCATGGAACAACAAGTTCTGATCACCAAAATGCAAAAAAATCTGATCAACGAGAGTCAAGAAAGTCTAATTTTGTTAGATCAAGAAGTGATCATTATTATAAGCAAAGAAAACCAAATCGCACTGGCTCTAGAAACGCAAAACGCCAAGATGCACCAAGTGAACATCATGGAACAAGCAGCTCTGATCACCAAAACGCGAGAAATCTTGAACAGCAAGACTCACTGAATCCAGAGGTATTGTTTTGTCAGCGTTTAATGTTTTCTTGTACAAATGATGTTTTTGATGTTTTAATTTAGGACAAATTTGATGAAGACGAACAATTAAGCCGTGCATTGAAAGAATCTTTGGAAGAAGCCGAAAGCATGGCACAGTTGAAGCATCGTGAAGATGATCAAGTTGTCATTGCGATGCAAAAATCGGTGCAAGATGAAATTGAGAGGAGACAAAGCTCTAAGAAAGGGTAAAATGCAAATAAATTTCAATTTTGATTGTTTTTTTCTTTACTTATTTTAGCAAGCTCAAACATAAGGCTTCATCATCAAAGCGTCCAACAAATGTAGTTAAAGTTTTTCATTTGTATTTAAATCATTTGTCAAAAATTAAAGAAAAATAAAATTTAATTTGTAAATTTCTAAATATATTTTAATTTTGTAAATTAAATGTATTTTAATTTTGAAAATAATTTGTTTAAGAATAACAGTGAAGATGATGATCTTGTTCTACAAAAGGCCATCCAGGCGTCTCTATCCGACCTTCGGTTTTTTATTTATTCAATTATGTATAATACAAAATTAAATATTTTATTAAAAAAGAAAATTTATTGTTTTTAATTTATCTATTCCTTTTAGGTGATTGCAAGAAGACACTTAAAATGTTGAAACTGTTCAATTGTGATAACAAAAATTACATCTATTAAACATCTAGACAATTTACTATTTGTATCATTTTGCAAAATTTCCGCATTCTTGATGTTATTACCTACCCAAAACTTTAGGAAGGATTTAGTTTTCTGCAGTGAAATGAATGAATATTATATATTTAAATTATCATATATATAAATCGATTTTTCAACATTTTTATAATCTTTATCTTGTCCCAATCCAATCATTGTCATCAATTGCAGCACTTTGCTGCAGTTCCACATTCTGCAACAGAAGCTGATTCGGGACAACGAACGGTGACCATGCATTTTTGATCGTTGCTGCTCAGACAAACACAACAGCAATCGCGTCCTTCCGTATTGGCTAATAACAAATTTTACAATGATTAGGGTCAGATCACTCCATGTCTGGGTCTGATCAGAAAACTGATCATTTTTTGCATAGTGCCATGACACTGCTCGAAAAACTGATAATTTTTGGCACAGTGCCATGACACTGCTCGAACGCACCCTTACAACACTCGTCCAACGCATGCGCATCGCATTGCGTCATGCGCACCTTTCCACCGCATTTGCCTCCATCAATTTTCGGCACACAAATGCACACTGCTTTGCCAACATCGGCACTCAGCTCTTCGCGAGTGCCACAGCATTGCACAAATACCTTTATGTAATAATAATTTATAATTTGGCATTTTCTAAAAATTGCTTTTTAATTATTAATCAGCCAAATTGGGCTCTTTGAACCTTTTGAAGTTTGTTTTTGTCGCAAAGTACGCACACACAGCACTCTTCGTTGTTCGCAGCGTTTTCTGGAAAATTTTGAAACTTTTATACTTTGATCATAGTTATTTTAAGCTTGATCAAAGATGATCTAAATTAACCTTTGAACTTTATCTGTTTTAACATTTGATGAAATAATTAATGTATAAATTACCCTTGCAACATTTCTCCAACTCGTCCGGATTAACGCAACAAATTTGCACCTTGTCGGAGCATTTTGCGGCCCCACTTTTGCACGGAACTTTCACACAAATCGCACAAATTTCGTTTTCTCCTAAAAAATATTTAAATAAAATTTAAATTTTTAGTTAATTTTAGTTCAATGAAAATTTCGACCAAATTAAAATGCTATACTGCTTAAGGCGTTACCGATTTGATATTCCATTTGCTTTGAGTTGAAAAGCTTACAACATTCGTCTTTAAAAGCAACAGAGGATGCCATTAAATTAGTGAATGGTATTTATTGACTAAAATTAGAAAATAATAAAGTAATTTGCAAAAAGTTAAAAAGTTTTGAACAAGATCGAGATAAAAAAAAATGCTATTTTGGAATTAGTATGTATTTCAAAGACTAAATTTAAAATATAAAAATTATATAAAAATTTGCTTTTTTGAGGTCCCAATATTTAAAATGTTAAGCGAAATTCTAAAATATTTTAATTTTGTAATTTATAAATTAATTATTATTTTGATATTGGGCTATTAGTTAATGAGTTATCGCCCTATTCCGTGTGATTTTATAGCGAGATGCATTTGCGATAAAATGTTGTTGAATGTTCCCTTAATCATCATTTTTCCGAGTGATCGAACGATTTGTTTATTTGTGAGTGGAGCAATACAAAATATAGGGTACAAAATTAATGATGATGTCATTCCTCCGTTACATTTTTCGTTGACAATTTTACCAATTTTCTTTCAAAAAATTTTGTATTAAAATTATTTTGTGATTGTAATAATTACATAACTTAAGGCGTATTCATTGTAACTTTTTCTAGTTTTAGATGTGATTGCTAGATACTTAATAATTTCTTTAAAATTTTTTTAAATGCCAATTTTAATCAATGAAATTAATATCATACCTGTTTATTTAATAAATTTGATTTATAAAATCTATTCTTTTTTTTTCTTTGTTTTGAAATTTATAGATTCGAACTCATTGCCTCGACCTAAAATACCATTAAATTTAATTGTCTAAATTTGGAAAATTTTATGCTGTCGCTCGCTTATTATTAAGAAATATTTATCAAAATTTTAAAAAACTTTTTTGAACAGAAAATGGCAACCATACAAAAATAAAAAATATCAAAATGAGAAAATTCTCCGTCGCTGTGTCAACAACAAATAATAGCCCCAATAGACGCAATTAAACAGCATAAACATTACCGGGAACAGAATTCTTGACATTTTATCGATGCTCAGCGCTCTTCGGGACAGCATTTGAGAGGCCTTAACAGAAATATTTTTTTCAATTTGATTTTTTTGCTTAAATTGCCTTACTTCCAAGTATTTGATCGCATTTTCGGGAAGTGATTTATCCTTTGGACTCAATTCTTTCTCGCCGTGAATATCCGGCAATAGAAAATCCTCTTAAATTTAAAAATCAACAAAAAAAATTTATAAAATGCATTTCTAATTTCAACCTTCATCTAAATTGTCAGCCAATTTAATATTTTTGGTCAACTCGTCCATTGCAAATGCCACCGAAATTCCTCCAGTTTTCTTCTTTTCCGTCATCACTTTGTCCTCCGACCCTTTCCGTCCGATCACCGACCAGTTCATATTGTCTAAATTTAAATACCAAATTATACATGGAACAATGTCCTGATCAAAGTGAACACAGATTTTACCCAATTACATCGGCACGTTAAGCAAAAAATTATTGTGGCACAAAATAATACCGTAATATATAGTACAGAAGCAATAATACAGGTCTCTCATCATCATGATTACCGTAATATGATCCGTTCATGGCGACTGTAGATGGTGACCACTGAGTACCATCGCCGGCGGCACCGTCACTTTGGCTCTTTTTCAGCCTGCTGATGTTAAATGACGGGTGGGGTGGAAGTAGGGGTGGTTGTGCTACAGGTACTGCTTGTTGTCGTGCTTTTCTTCCATTCTTGTTACTTTATTGGAGGCTGGTTTTTTGTTTATCTTTTTTTAATTTTAACTACCTTTGGTTGCTGCTGCTGATCATCCTGCTGCTGTCATCACGACTTTCTGAAAGCTCTTCACTAACTGTTGAGTCCCGTTCGATGCGTAATTTTCTCCCGCTTGGCACCGACTGGCCTTTGAAGTCTTAAATAAAAACGTTCTTTTTTTAAATGCCAATATTTTTGTTGTTCAAAGTTTATTCAATAGAATTTGTCTTCAATTTTTGACGTTAAATGTACAGCAATTGCATACTTTTAATAAGTGCAAGAGCACTGCTTTTCCTGCGCATTTTCAGCATTTGCTCGTGATCATGTGCCAATTCTGATGAGAGGATTGGGGACAGCGCGAAAATGTCGACGGACGCACGGCGTCTGATCCGGTTGGACAACTTTTCATATTTGTCCGATCGACGCATGTACGAGTTGACCAGCGCGAATTCTACGAGTGCCATGAACACGAACAGCATGCATCCTGTTGGATGGATGATCGATCAGCAAATGATCTGATCGATTGATCCTGGACCTATCAAGTCTAATCTGTTCCAATCAGAGAAACAAGAACTCATGAAAACAAATTGCTATAAAAATAGCATTAAAAATTAATGAAAAAAAACAAAAGTTTAAAATTTGGTTTACCGCCAAACCAATAATCTATAGCTTTTGCGTAAGAGACGCGCGGAAGTACAAATCGCATTCCGTTACCCTTAAATGAATAAAATAGCATAAACTTTAAGTCATTTATTTAAATTTTCAATTAATATTATTTTTGCGCACAAGTGTTGTCATTGTGAGCAGAGTCGTAAATGAGAGGGTAACCCGTGCGGGTACTGCTCGACGATCAATCCAGAAGGATACCTAAATTGCAATTATATTTATTCAAAAAATTTTAAATATTGTACAATTTTATCAATAAGCACAATTAGATTTTAATTTTTATAAATTTTAATAAAATTTTATTATTCACGACCTTACCCAACTGATGATAACGATCAACCCAGTAGGAATGTAAGACTGAACAATGTTGAAGCCAATACGCCTTTTCAGGTACAGATTGCCCATTAGACAACTGAATCTGTCTAAAATTTTTCGGCAAAATGTAAAAAATTTAAAGGTTTTGATCAAAAAACAAAAATTTTCAGATCATTATAAAGGTGATATATTTCAATTCCGGGCCTGTTTTGTAGGATCGTTCGGTTACTGCATAACGATAAGTGCCGTCACAGTATTCCGCCACAATTTGATCAATGCTAAATTCGGGCAGATCAATTTCCGGATTGTACATGATCGGCTGATGCCGAAACCAGGTGACATTTACCATTTTGGCAATGTACGCATCTATGGCATTGAAAAAAAATTGGGCATTATTATTTGTATATTAAATTATTTGGGCATTACATTTTATACATATATAATTTAAAATTAAATTAAATTTAAAACCAAAATTGAACTCCTCACATGAGAGCACCCGAATGTGGCATTGCTGTTCGTCCATGGGATAGTCGTGCAGCTTCAGATTGCATGCCACAGTCAGTGTTACTCTGCTGGAATAGGCTACCGTACCATCGGTTGCGATGAACAGGTTGAAGTTGGGTACGGTAACGTCATGGAAAGTAGCTTGACGAGCATTGGCAAAGTACAGGTCAGGCAACCTGGAAATTAAATGTTTAAAAAATTAAATAACAAATATAAAATATTTTTTAAAACTCACCAAATTTCTCTTCGCAGCGCGTCGTCGTTGATCATCACTGCGTCAGGGCCTGAATGCTTCAAAGACGGGTCCCTAAAAAATTTAAGTTTTATTAAAATTTTATTTCCTAAATAAAATTACTTCCAACTGATGTACATGTACAGGTCCACTTCAAAAGACTAAAAATCCAAGTCTTGTAAATAAAAAACTACAAATTCCCTGTGAGCTTAAAACCATTTTTTTTAATAAATTTAACATAAATATGAGATGCTTTTTCTCAATTTTCTATGTTCTAAGCCTGTCAAACCATTTGGGTTTCGCGAAAATCGCCCAGACTCTCCAGATAGAAGCCTAGCATTACGGCCAATGGGCCTCCATTTGAAGGCGGCCGCCGAATTCGCCGATGCAATTCATGGGCCGGCGACATGGCCGAAAGTGTTCGAAATCGTTGCTTCTGTAGTTTTTGGAAATTTTTATTAAACAATTTTAAACAATAAGGTTTTAGAAAATTTAAAAAAAATTCTATCAATTTCACTCGATGATTTGGTGCGCTTTCAACTGCCCTTTCGTAGCCTGTGAAAGGTTCCACATGTGTGTAGCCAGCAATATTGTCGTTGCTTGAATTAGAGAATATTTATTTAAAAATAAAATTTAATTTTTCTATATTTTACACAATTTGTAAAGCACTCAACCGTTGCCAAACAACAAATTTGATGAAAAGAAAATAAATAATAGCAAAATTTTGCTTAAATATTGAAAGCATTTTCTAAAATATTGCGTTAAAAGGTTTTTTGGGCCTAATATTCTAACAAAATTATTATTTTACATAAATTAAAATCGCAATTTTAATAAATTGAAATTGCTTAATAAAATTATGCTTTAGAAATTGGAAAGAAATGTGGCCTCCAATATATTAAAGTCCACCAAAATGATAACAAATGATCCCCCCGGTGAGAAATATTTTGAGAGAAGCAATGTTTTAGCGGATTTTAGTGGCCTTTTAGTGGAAAGCCAACAACAGCTGTGCCTGGGCACATTTTTTTTAATAAAATTGGTCTTTTGACACGCCAAAACAGCTGGAGTTGCAATTTCATAAATCAGGGATAAACTTTTTTTTTAATTCTGAGTGAAATTGTGTGCTTTCAGGTTCGTATCCCCGGATACAGCTCATCCCGCCAAAAAAAAAATTTCGATCTCAGAGTCAAAGCTTGTCGTCCAACGTCGGATTCTGAATTGTGTGTTTGTACGGCTCCCGGACAATATGCTTTTGATCAAATCGGCTGCTCATCGTTGACGTGATCGAAGGGCACTCCGGATCGGAGACGAGTGAGGGTAAGTGGAATTTTTGAAACAAAAAATGAAAAATTCAAAAATTTAGAAAATTCATTTAAATGTCTGTGCGTGAAGCCACGGCACCTATGCCAATGGCGAACATTGCCTGTAGTTAGAGATATTACATAAATACAGACAAATCGTTTCGATACTCGCGGATATTCATTTTGGTGGAGTTTGGAGAATTTTGAAAAAATTAGGTGTGAAAATAATGAACATTTTTCCTTATACTCGAGAACAAATGTAGTGGTGTATTAATGGATGTATTGTTATGTTCTCAAGAGATGGTGAAAGTTTGAGAAGAATTGGCCAGAGGAAAAAAAAGTTTTCCAGAGCGAAGTGCGTGTCAATTTTTTACTGAAGAAAATAACTCAAAATGATGTTTATCGACACGATTCCATTAATTTAATGTTCTCTATCCCGGCGGCGTTCATTTCAGTGCCCACACTTCAGTGCCGGACTCTTCAGTGCCCACACTTCAGTGCCGGACACTTCAGTGCCAGCACTTAAAAAGCCTATAACTTTTTTTAAACTCAACCAAATCAACCAATCAAGACGTCATTGGAAAGCTCTAAATGAAAAGCATCGTACAAAAAAAAGCCAAGGCGGTTCAATTCGTTTTTAAGAAGTTCAACGTGAAAAACACCCAAAATCAGGGCTTTTTATCAGTTTATTGCAATAACTTTTTTACGAATTTTCTAATTGATTAGCGTTGGCTTAACAATTGCTTTTAAAACTTAGAGCTTTCCAATGACATCTTAATTGTTTGGTTTGGTTGAGTTTAAAAAAAGTTATAGGCTTTTTAAGTGCTGGCACTGAAGTGTCCGGCACTGAAGTGTGGGCACTGAAGTGATGTGTACCGCTCTATCCTATGTCCGTTTTTTGCAAGATTCGGCATAGGTGACGGTTCCATGTGGCGCATGGCGAACTCGAGCTCCACAATGGAAGCGATGTCGTCTACCGGGACCTGTTCAACTGGGGCACCTCAGGTAGGCCTGAAAATTGAGGTACGTTAAAAGTTAAAATTTTGAAAACAAACAATTTAAAATGTAGATCAACTTCAAGAATCAAAATGAGGAGGAATCTGAGACAGAATAAAGAAGCGGTAAACAAACATTATGTCCCAACTCCATTTTATAATTGAAACTAGAGCCCGGTCGAGACGAGATCTCGTCTCGAGATCTCGAAAAACTCGACTCGAGATCTCGCTCGAAGAAATTTTCCGAGATTTTTACGAGAATCTCGGCTTTGAGAATCTCGTCTCGAGATCTCGAAAAATCTCGACTCAAGATCTCGCTTGAAGCTCAAGTCCGGGCTCTAATTGAAACATTGGTGCGAATGACATTTGATATTTTTAAGATTAATTTTCGGGGCTTTTCGTTTTGCATAAATTGCTTTAACTTCACTTATGTTCAGGGTTAACGGGTATTTTCGATAAATTGGTGATAAAAATTAAATCAATTAATTTTTAAATAATTTTTTTTATTAATTTATATTCATAGCAGATTTTTTAGTTTTAAAAATCGGCAAAGTTTTTATAAAACAAGATAAAAATTCTTAAAAAGTTTCAAGTTTCACTTAGAATTGAGTTTTAAAATCATCTTAATTTATTTAAACATATTTTCAAATTAGTTTGATTTTGTTTTAAAATAATTAAAAATTTCCAAGAGAACTCTTTCGTCCCCAGTTTTATGAAAAAATGGTTGTGCAAAATTTCCACAAAAGTTCCGGAAACCGGATTCCTTCCGTTTTACATTTGCTCGCGAACAACTTTTACACAATTTTCCCCAATAAAATATAATCATTTATTTTATTTTATAGTCTTTCACAATAAAATTGGAAATTGGTCCAATTTTCTACGCTTCACCAAATTGTTCGCTTTCGTCCATTTGGTCGCTTTACGCGTAAATGCTTCAAAATAATTTTATTCCTTTATTTTTAAAATGATTTTTGACGAGTTTTTCTTTGATGAAAATTCTTTATTATTAAGCTTAAAAAGGCTTAATATATAATTTTAATATTCAATTAAGCTACAACTAATGGATTGCACCGTACTGCTGCTTATTCTGATTTTCTCTCTTTCTTCTAATGGTGGTTGGTGAGCCAAGTAAAATGAAAAAAGCAATCATTTTATATTTTTTAATTTCAAATAATCATTTCCAGAAAATTCAATGTTTTCGAGTTTCAAGTTAGGCATACGTTAACTTATAACGTTGTAGCAGAAACGAACGGAGCAGTCGGCTATGGTGCCGAAGACGGTACTTCGGCAACTATGCCGAATGAGTTTACCAATGGTGTACAGCAGCAGCAGCTGCTGGCGTTTGAGCAACATGGCCAACAACAAATTCAACCAGTAACAGGAACAAATGTTGAAGTGCATACCCAAAACAATGTTTAGTATAAAAAACAATTTTTAATCATTACCTAAATTACGGGACTATCATTAAAACAGGATGAATGGCATTTTATAGCATAAGCTTAAAAATAAAAAAAAATGCAGATAAATGAACCTATCGAAAATGCGACTACAGTGCCCGTTTATGCACAACAAATTGGCCAAAATGCGACTACAGCGCACCAAATTGGCCAAAATGTGACTTCAGAGTCCGTTATTGCGACTTCAGCGTCCGTTTATGAACCACAAATTGGCCAAAATGTGACTTTAGCGTCCGTTTATGAACAACAAATTGGCCAAAATGTGACTTCAGCGTCCGTTATTGCGACTTCAGCGTCCGTTTATGAACCACAAATTGGCCAAAATGCGACTTCAGCGTCCGTTATTGCGACTTCAGCGTCCGTTTATGAACAACAAATTGGCCAAAATGTGACTTCAGCGTCCGTTATTGCGACTTCAGCGTCCGTTTATGAACAACAAATTGGCCAAAATGTGACTTCAGCGTCCGTTATTGCGACTTCAGCGTCCGTTTATGAACCACAAATTGGCCAAAATGTAACTTCAGAGTCCGTTTATGAACAACAAATTGGCCAAAATACAACTTCAGCTTCCGTTTATGAACAACAAATTGGCCAAAATGCGACTTCAGCGTCCGTTTATGAACAACAAATTGGCCAAAATGTGACTTCAGCGTCCGTTATTGCGACTTCAGCGTCCGTTTATGAACCACAAATTGGCCAAAATGCAACTTCAGAGTCCGTTTATGAACAACAAATTGGCCAAAATGCAACTTCAGAGTCCGTTTATGAACAACAAATTGGCCAAAATATGACTTCAGCGTCCGTTTATGAACAACAAATTGGCCAAAATGTGACTTCAGCGTCCGTTTATGAACAACAAATTGGCCAAAATGTGACTTTAGCGTCCGTTATTGCGACTTCAGCGTCCGTTTATGAACCACAAATTGGCCAAAATGTAACTTCAGAGTCCGTTTATGAACAACAAATTGGCCAAAATACAACTTCAGCTTCCGTTTATGAACAACAAATTGGCCAAAATGTAACTTCAGAGTCCGTTTATGAACAACAAATTGGCCAAAATACAACTTCAGAGTCCGTTTATGAACAACAAATTGGCCAAAATGCGACTTCAGCGTCCGTTTATGAACAACAAATTGGCCAAAATGTGACTTCAGCGTCCGTTATTGCGACTTCAGCGTCCGTTTATGAACCACAAATTGGCCAAAATGCAACTTCAGAGTCCGTTTATGAACAACAAATTGGCCAAAATGCAACTTCAGAGTCCGTTTATGAACAACAAATTGGCCAAAATATGACTTCAGCGTCCGTTTATGAACAACAAATAGGCCAAAATATGACTTCAGCGTCCGTTTATGAACAACAAATAGGCCAAAATATGACTTCAGCGTCCGTTTATGAACAACAAATTGGCCAAAATGTGACTTCAGCGTCCGTTTATGAACAACAAATAGGCCAAAATATGACTTCAGCGTCCGTTTATGAACAACAAATTGGCCAAAATGTGACTTCAGCGTCCGTTTATGAACAACAAATAGGCCAAAATATGACTTCAGCGTCCGTTTATGAACAACAAATTGGCCAAAATGTGACTCGAGAGCCTAATGGACAACAAATTGGCCAAAATGTGACTCGAGAGCCTAATGGACAACAAGAACAGATGAAGCTGCAAGCTGCTGCTAGTGTCAATTCAGCAACCGACTCTTCATCCTTCATCCCCAATATTTTTCGTAAATTAGTTGATTAAAAATAATATACCAATTAACAAAAATTTCAGTGCGGACACTTATTCATTTCATTGTGTTCGGTTCAGTGGTCTTAGATGAAGTTTGGGTGATCAAAATTAACGAATATATATCAATAATCACCATAATATAAAATAACAATATTTTTAAAACAGTATTTGGGTAAATGCCTTATATTATTCCATGGCAATCTAAAAATTTAAATTTCCGTATTCTTCGTTATGTTGAAAAGCAAGCGCTTGACTAAAAAGACCAACAACCAACAAAAAGAATTTAGAAAAAATTCATCGAATAACATTTTGTATTAAAAAAAGACACAAATATATACAAATTTGTAAATATAATTAAAAGTATATAAATTGTTTTTTCAAGTATTATTAATAGGGACCGGATTTATATTGACTAAAAACGCGAAATATTGACTTAAAATATTGACCAAAAACTCCAAAATATTGACTAAAAACCCCAAAAAGTGCCAAAATATTGATTAAAAAATGTGCTAAAACTGACCAAATTCGGTCAATTTTGCGTGAAAGTCATAATTCGTCATTCTTTATTAATTTCTCTCTTACAATTATAACTATAATATTTTCACATGTTTTAGAACATTTTATAAAAAATAAATCAAATAAAAAATTTTAGGGAAAATTTCGATCTTTGGGGGGGGGGGATTTTTGGTCAAAGAAAAGTCATTTTTTAGGGATGCATTTTTGGTTTGATTGATTTTTAAGGCTACATTTTTCGTTTTTATTGCATCTTTCTTAAGAATTTTGTGAAAAAGTGCCTGAAAGATTTATTACGAACAAATGGCGAAATATTGATTTATTCTCAAAAAAACAAAATATTGATTTAATATTTAAAATGAATGCTATTTCTGGGCTTCTCTCATGATTCCCTATTCTACAAAAAAAATAGGTTAAAACCTAAAAATCCGGGCCCTAATTATTAATGTATGTGTATATGGTTTATTTTTAATTAAGTCAAAAAATATATAAAGATATGTTAACAGGAAAATAAATTAACTTTTTTATTCAACAAACTTTTCAACATTTAAATACTCATCACGACGAGGTGCTTCACCAGCAGATCACAATTTTGAGCCTTTAATTTTTATTGCCCGTCCATGCGTCATGGTTGCACTGCTGGATGGCGGTGTCCACTTTGCCGGGGAAAGTGCACGGAACGTATTCCGGATCCGGCAAAATGTCCGGGTTCTTGCCGTTGCACAAGTCAACGCACGGCGCCTGTACGCCCTTACTCTTGCAACATTCTGCACAAAGTTTTGAATTGAAATTCCATTTCGAATAAATAATTTAAGTTAACAATCCAATGTTGGCACTTTTTGCTTTTAAAAGTTCACGTCGAAATTATGCCAATTCTCGAGGCTTGCTCCCAATCGCTAAAATTCACACCTGTATTGTCTTTGTGTGCAGTAAAACAGGCAACAATCTTGACGAAATTGTGCATGATTGGCACTGTGCAACTGTCAGGGTACTTCTTGACGTTGAAGTAATTGCAAACTGTCAACGTATACATAGGTCACAGAATGCCAAAATTTCAAAAATTTAAATCCATCCAATGCCAAACAAATGTTTCAAAAGCCCACCCGATTTGGCACATTCCGCAGGGAGTCCAGCCTCATCTATGCAGCATTGTATTGACTTTTGGCTTTCCAAATCGTCTTTGGATTGGCTTGAAATGGCATTTGATGAGTGCCGAAATATCTGGCTAAACTCATATTGATGGGCAAGAATGGTGGCGGCATTTGCGATCAACAGCAGCAGCACGACCAGACCGACAAAATTGTCCATGACGAAAAATGTTATATTTAAAAAAATTGTTAGCTTTAAAAAATATATGATCAAAAATAAATTTAAAAAATATTTTTAGCACAGCATAACCCTCTTGCTGTTTAAATAGACACACACACACTAGATAAATCATGAATGGAATAATTATTCTAAATTATGGTAACCAAAATTGTCGGGCGTCTGAAAGGCAATAAAGTGATATCAATAATAAACGATGTTTAATTAAATGGAAAATACTCTAAAGTGAAAACAAAATTTAAAAAAATAATTCTATGTAAAATTTATTTTCTATAATTATCTTTGGCAATTCAAAGTGTAAAAATGAATTAATTGGTTTGTGATCTAACAATTTTATTTCAGAGTGTGGCAATTGGTTTAGTAAAATTGACAATAAAAATGCAAATATTAAAAATTAAAAGGGTGGTATTAGAGGCATAATTGTGAATTGAACTCGGATGCTGCCCCAATTTGCGGTGAGAAAAAGGCGCGCGTACAACTCGGCAGTGGACAACTCGGCACTGGACAACTCGGCAGTGGGACAACTCGGCACCAGACAACTCGGCAGTGAGGACAACTCGGCACTGGACAACTCGGCAGTGGAAATAAATATTTTAAAATCAAAGCAATTCACCAAATTTTTGAACTAATTTTAAAATATAGTCAACAACATCAATTCTCAAAATTATGCAATTCACCAAATATTTTGAATTTTTAAAATATATTCAACAACATCAATTTTCTTAAATGCATTCTCATCTTCTTCACTTCAAAATTGCCCTTCCTCTTCATCATCTTCAAAATCCTCATTTTCTTCATCATTCTCATCTTCTTCACTATTCTCATCTTCCTGATCGTCATTCTCATCCTCAGAAACATTATCATTTGCCAGCACAGGATCTATGCCGCGAAATTTAATATAGCGTGAAGTGGCACGAAGATAGCGGACGGCATCCATCTCAGCGTATCGACCCAAAAGGGTCAGAAGTCGTTCATTTGCCTGGCGATGAGTGCAATTACTGTAGAGCGGAACTTGCAGACCACCATCCAATTTTTTTGATGCTGAGAGGGATCAATGGACACTTCAATTTATTGTATTGGCCAAATCTTCGCCCTCCCCCCCCCGCCCGCCCTCCCTCCCTTTCTCCCTTCAGAGAGGCGCCTCTAACAAAAGGTGATTTTTTGGGCAGCCGAAGACGAATATTTTCTTACAAAAGCACCAACTTCACTAGCTTTGCGAAAATCAAACAATGAATGCATTTAAGAAAATTGATGTTGTTGAATATATTTTAAAATCAAAATATTTGGTGAAAGCATAATTTTGAAGAATTGATGTTGTTGACTATATTTTAAAATTAGTTCAAAAATTTGGTGAATTGCTTTGATTTTAAAATATTTATTTCCACTGCCGAGTTGTCCAGTGCGAGTTGTCCAGTGCCGAGTTGTCCTCACTGCCGAGTTGTCTGGTGCCGAGTTGTCCCACTGCCGAGTTGTCCAGTGCCGAGTTGTCCACTGCCGAGTTGTCCTTACCCCGAGAAAAATATACATTTTCCGCATTGTTTGTATGAACTTGCAATGAGACTAGCTCGTCAGTTTTGGCAGAAATTTTGGGCTCATCGGCACTGAACCGTCAGGCGCTGAACCGTCCCAGTGCTGATCCATCCCGGCGCTGAATCGGGCCATGTCAGCGCCAATCGCTACCCGAAATCTCACATTTCCATTTTCGCTATATTTTGATCAAAACAATTTATTTTTGGTTCTGATAGCAAACTTTTCTATTTCCAATTAAACAAAATGCTTTCACAATTTCGGACTGCACAGTTTTCCACTTTTATTAGTCCAAATATTTGTGAATCGAATGTTAACTCGGAATGCTCAAAGAATTATTTGAAGCATTAAGCATTTATTACCCCCGAAAGATGGCCATAGGGTGGGCGGGCACCTGCCACCATTTCCACCACCAATCCGATCTTCTCAGACGAGTCATTGGCCCCGCTCCCCCCCCCCCCCGCCGGGCTTTTTGGGCTGGCCAAACGGATTTGGGAGGTGAGATAATCCCAATCCTAAAACATTCTTTTTGCATTAGCACTAATCCAGAAACCATCAGCGCCCGGTAAATCCGGCATTAGTGACGAACATGGCACTTCTCTTAATTAGTGCGGAGTCAAAAATCGGTAATGGAGGGGCGATAGGACCAGTATCCAGCAGCCGGGGTAGGGCAAATCCCACCTCCCTCTCCTCGAAATTAAATTTTGGAAAATGCCATTCAAAATTTTTAAAACCAATTTTTTTTTTAATTTTATCCATCGGCGTTTTGGTGATTTTTATATATTTTTTTCTCTTTATTCAGATGGATAAATAGGTATGTGGTCCCAAAAGATTAGTCTGCTTAATCTAAGCTTGTCCCTTAATCCGAAAATCCGTGCTCCCCAGCGAAAATTGGAATTTTGGCAAAATTGGCGGGGAAAATTAATTATTCCAATGCATGGCACTGGTATTAAAAGGGTGAACAAGATGGAAAGAACATGGCGATAATCCCGCGATGGCGTCAAAAGTCGTTGCAAATCCTCGAGAACGAAAATTAGCGTTGAAAATTTTAATACCCCCAAAGCTTTTTGGCAATGTTGGCATTTTGTAAATTTTTGAAAAATCTTTGCCGTCCTCCCCAAAAAATTATTCTGTTTGAAAGGCCATAACTTCTTTTCTCAACGTAAACCAAAGCTTACAAAATTTGGTGCCAGTCAGAAAAGCTCGAATTGGTGAGGTGTAAATTTAATTCAATTTTGATTGGGGCCAGAGCGAATAGTTTTAATTTTCCACTTCTTAGAACGTTGTGTTAAAAATTTTACTCAATTTTGGTGTAACTGCACTACAACACTTGACACAATATTGTATTTTATTTATTTTAAATTTTAAATTTGCTCAGAATTTTCCGGGTACATTTTCAAATCTTTAATCGCAAAATGTGTTTATTCAACAGTTAGTTTGCGATCAGTCCATTTTTCTTTAGTCACCGTTGGGGAAATTTTTTTAATCTTTTGGCTTCGTTTTTCTTAATTTGAAACCGGAGTTCCGTCCACCTCTGATGCCAACCTTTGGTCAGTCGTAGACGTAGATTTTTTTCACCCTTATTTGTTAGGCAAAAATTATTTTAAACTTTTCCTCAAATTTTTTAAACTCTTCTTCACAAAGCTTCACCTCTCTCTACCCAACCCGCTAACATAAGCCCGTGCCCTCTGATTGTGTTGGGGGTTGTGTGTTGCCCAGGCAACCAACGGCGCCAAATTTGTGTGCCGTCCTCAACCTCAAGCCCCCACCGACCTCCTCACCTCTTTTTGTCCCACCCCCCCCCCCCCCCCCCCCCCCACTCGTCGTCCATTTCTAAAAGTGGAAATTGGCCCAATGAATGTTGCCCTTAGCCTCCTCCCACCCTCCCATCCCCCGCGGGAATTGTCGGGCTTAAAGCATAACCTCACCCCCCCCCCCCAATAACATTGCTCGAAACTTCGAGCCCGCGTAAAAGCCTTTTTTTGGATTGGTCATTTTTGGGCCCCATTATTATTCTTTGGGCATGCAAAATACAATGCTTTTTCTTTTCGTCTCAAAATTGCTTTGTTTATTTTCCCTCCCCCCCCCCCGGGCATTTCTCTGTGTCTCTGCCCATTTTACAATCTCTCGTTCTTTGTCTTCTCAAATTCCAGAATTTATTTTCATAAATGCGTTTGTTTTAAAACCCGTAAAATAAATGTGACTCTCACATCAGCAAAACTTTCAAATTGGAAGAAATAAATCTTTTCAAATCGCTCTTCTACATATTCCAAGCGCCCCAAAAATGTGCCATTTTCGGATAATGCCGAAGGCAATAATTTGTGCACTTCCCTCTTCCAACAATAACTCCTTTTGCTGCCCCCTGCCCCCCCCCGGAGGGTTCTTGCGTCAAAAAATTTTTAAATCGATATGACCACACGACGACCATCTCCCAAGGAATTGGGGGGGGGGGGGGGGTGGAGGGGAGAAATTGTTCTTCCGTCGCGGTTTCTCACCCCGGCGGCAGTGAAGGGAATTGGAGAAAGTTGACTCTCTGGGAGGGCGGGGCGGGGCGGGGGGGGGGGGGGGGGGGCTTCATCATTTGTGGAGAAGCGCTTTCTTCCGCCGAGAGTGAAAGTGAGGGAATGAGCCCCGAGACTGGACTGCTGGAGGTGGGGGAGAGGCTGCTTTCCCACCCCGCCCATCCCCAACCTCTCGAAAGCCGGGGCACCACACACACACCATGTTCACATACACACACACAACCATCGTCATTTTTCTGGCGTTTTTCAAACGCACTATTATAGTCCCCAAATTCCAACCCTTTACGCCTTGGGGACAATTCGGTACCGGGCCAGGGCATATAATTGAAACCGAAATTAAACCTATCAATAATTAAGCTCTGGAAAAAAACAACCGCGGAATCGGGAATTATAGTTTTGAATAAAATTATTTAAGCAAAATTGCCGAATCACAAAAAGAAATGAATTTTTTAAACAAAATTTTCGTTTTTTCCTTAAATTTAAATGAAAAAAAAATCCAGATTTATGCTTAAATTATAAGAACGAAAGTTAAGCAAGTAATTGATAATACTAAAGCTAAAAGTACATGTGAAATTAATAACATTCTCTAAATTTTCGCTTTTTTTCACCTCTCAGAAGGTGAGACGCGGACTGAGTTTTCCACCGCCCCCTCCCCTCTCTCTTACCTTTACGTGCCAGCCGCTTAATTTTCTTGCTTTATGAGTGTAAGCCATTCTGCTGCTCCCGCTCTGTTAGCGGGAATTTGTTCTGATCAGTCGTGATCGACGATCCGATCAATCAGTCGGTCGGGATGAAGCGGCCCCGTCTCTAATCAATCCATTCGCCCCCAAGCAAATTCAACTTCTTTGCTTTTTCCCCTCCAGGGCTTGTCATTTTGACCCGACCTCTGACTGATTCAAACATTTGCTGCCCTCCGGCGCCGCCGACCCTCTCAACCGACCCCGTCCATTATAAAATGTGTGACGGCGGCGGCGGCTCCCTGGGGCAAAGAGCTCTCTGCTGCTCTTCGATTTCACAGAGAGTGATCAAAATTAATGGGGCCCCCAAAAAGTTGGGAAATGCAATGCTTTTGGGTTAAGGGTGATCAAAACTTTGATCATTCTCAAAATGTCCCTCCATTTTATGTGCTGCAGAAACTGTCCCCATGTTGCTTTTTTGGTAACCTCAATTAGCGTTAGCATGGAATTTTTTGGAAAATCATTAGTTTTACAATTAATATTCAAAAATATATTAAAAAAATGATTGTAATATGGCGGATTCAATTTTTTGTTTGCCTGAGGGAATGAGCATTAAATTTTCCATCGGCTTTAATAAAACTAAAACTTTTAGACTGCTTTCATATTTAAATGACAAGTTCCAGCGAGTGTGAAATTTTGCAGCCTTCTCAGATAATCAGGGAACGGTGGAAAATTGTGAGTGGACGTCTCTTAATTTTTTGAAAATTTAGATTTATCCAATTTTAAAAATTTTAAGAAGCAAAAAATTGGAGGAGGCGGTTTCGGTGAAATTTACGAAGCTATTGACACTCAAAATCACAATGAACGGGTAGCGATCAAAGTGGAGTCCAGTAAGGTGTGAATTGGAAGAAAATTTTTTTGTTTGAAAATACTTTTTAAAATTAAAATTCAGGCAAATAAGCAGGTCTTGAAGATGGAGGTCGCTGTACTGCGTCGACTTCAGGGCAAAAAGCATGCGTGCAAATTCTATGGGTGTGGACGCAATGACAAGTTCAACTATTTGGTGATGGGACTGCAAGGCAAAAACTTGGCCGACCTGAGAAGGTAAAGAAAGACCAAATGGTGATCAGAGACTGACTGTGTGTCGGAGTGATCAGAAATTTGGTCTGAATCTAAAAATGATCAACCCAGCACCAATCACAATAAACTTAAAACGATCTCAGGCAAATGATCAACGAGATTGGAAATGATTGATGAAAGCAATCTGATCGATCAGACCGGGTTTTAATGATCAGCCAAATTTGAATATTTAGAAAATAAAAATAGGGTTCCGAATAATTCTGTTTATTTATTTTAAGAATATGTTTTCATTTTTAAGAGAATCGCCCAGCCAACGCTTCTCCTCTTCAACGGCCTTACGTGTGGCTTATCAGCTTCTCCAATCCATCCGGGACATCCATTCCATCGGATTTTTGCATCGTAATAATTTTATGATTTTTTTAACTAGAACAATTTTGCAATTTTTTGTGAATTTTTTAGTTAATTTTTACCGGAATCTTAAATCGATCCTTCAGGCGACGTGAAACCGTCAAATTTTGCCGTTGGTCGAACATTGCCCACCCAGCATTGCATTTACATGCTCGACTTCGGCCTGGCCCGTCTGTTTTTGAATGCCAAAGGCGAAGTGCGAAGTCCACGTGCGTGTTGGTTGACCCTCCACACTAAACTTTGCCGGAAAATTCGTAAATTTTTGAATTTAGGATCTGCCGCCGGTTTCCGCGGTACTGTAAGGTACGCCGCCCTCTCTGCGCATAAAAATAAGGTACTATAGAGTACGCATCCGGTCCGAAGGTCGAATTGTCCGAAGGTCGAAAGTATTGTACCTTTCTTCAATCTAAACCGATTTGGTCGAACATAATACCAAATGGAAGCTTGCGATGCGTTAGAGTAATCATTAAGTTAAAGCCAAGTGATTGGACAATGCTAAAAAGATATGGCCAAAAAAGTGAAAAACTCCAAAAATGGCCATTTTTGGAGGTTTTCTGGCCATAACTTTTTTCATAATTATCAGATCGCTTAGTTTTTGCTTATTAATTGCTTCTCCTCATCGAGAGCTTCATTTGGTATAATGATCCGCCTAATAGGTTTAGGTTGTAGAAAGTTATAAAGCATTCGGCACTCAAACCCCTTTCGACCTTTGGACCGGTATAGCCCTGTAGTAGGCCGATGAACCAATGTTTTTCAACAACAACAACAACCACAAAATGCAGGAAATGGGCCGCCAGGATGACCTGTGGTCCCTGTTCTACATGATGGTCGAATTTCTGAACGGCTCATTGCCCTGGAGGAGGATTAAGGACAAGGACGAAGTTGGCAGGATGAAAGAGGAAGCCGACATCCGAGAGCTGCTTGAAGGAAAGTAGGCAAAAAAATTAATTTTAAAATTTAAAATTAAAAAAAAGGGTTTCAGTCCACCAGAATTGCACCATTTTGCTGACCATCTGAAGGGCTTAAGCTATCCGGACGCGCCGGACTACGAGCTGTTGGAGAACTGCTTGCTGGTCGCCATGAAGAGGCTTGGCATCGGCATAAAGGACACGTTCGGTGTGCAAATTTTTATGAAAACAATGCTAAAATGCTAGTGATCAAGATTCACTTGTCCGCGTCATATTTAAAAATGGGTTCACTTGTCCCCAACGAGCCGAGTTATGGCCACTTGAATAATTTTTGTCTAAATTGGTTAGTTATGGCCTTGAATTTTCGTCAAATTTTGGTTTTTTCTGATCACATTGTTAAAAATAATGCTGATCATTTTATTTTGAAGGATTTCTTTTTCTAATTAAGCCCATAATGTGGCAAATTTTGACAAAAACTTAAAATTTTTGTACTGTTTCAGACTGGGAGAATAACTACGTGAACATCCACGACAACCGGCATCCAATTGGGTTCCAGGCCGTGGACGGTAAAATGTCCAGCAAAATTGGACGCTCGCACACCACGGCACTTCGGGAACACGGGCCGGCCGGGGAGAAGGCCAACCGAGGCTTGGACACACAGGTTTAAATGGCATGACGACAAAACGTCTAACGGACAAAGTGTATAATGGGGAAATAAAAACTGCTTTCATAATACAAAAAACCTAATCAACATTTTTTAATAAAATAATTTTATATAAATTTATTTTAAGGCACCGGTGACTGACGAGCAGATGACGCGTGAGGAGTGTGACGAGCAAACCGGCAATTTGTGCTGTCCTCCGAATTTGGCACACAACGACTCCTCCCATGAGAAGGATGAAGCAAAGCCGAAGTACAAACGACAGGAGTTTATGAGGTGGGTGGAGAGAGGTGCACTTTCAAAATATGATTTTGGCGGATCTTATCTGTCAGGCACACCTAGGTGATCTGTCTGATTAATCGAAAATTGAATGTCAGACTTCTTGATCTGAAATGAACACTTTTTGAATTGTAATTATTCGATCGTTCGAAAATGTCTGCCAGAAGATTCTGCTGATCTGACCTAAACGTCTTGATCCTCATGGTTTAAGCTGAAAACTTTAATAATGTGATCACGATCGGCCGAAATTGTCAGATTATCCTAATCTGATTTATCGCAAAAATCAAGTCAACATTCAGGCCGAAGATCAATCAGCAGCAGATCAACCAGAACTTGCAGAGCGGCGCAGCAGCAATCAACGCAGTCAACGAACGGTTCAAAAAGGTGCACAGCAGTTCACCAGTACCAGTGGGCAGTCGACGATATCAAAACGGCAGCAAGCTGAGCTCGCCGGCCTCCAATCTGAGCGAAGACCGGCACTTGCAGCGTCATCAACAGAAGCAAATGGCATCGGCACAGCATTCGCCGTCGTTGGCACAACGGACGGCCAACGGCACGTTGCCAAATGGCACGGCAAAAGGCAAAAAGTTTTCAATTTTTCTATACTGAGGGATCCATTGGCTTACATTTTGTTTATTTTAAAGAATTCGGTGATCAACATAAGAACTTCTGCGGTTCCATGCCACATTTGCCAACCGCCTCCAGCAAACACACCAATGAAGGCGGCTACTCACCTTCGACATTGTTCAGTCCCGTGAAGACAAACAACAATGCCACCGGCAAAGTGCCGTTTCCAAATGGTACACAAATTATTTCAAATTTCAAAATGTCTATTTCCCATTCAGCGGTGCGAAAGCTGAAAAGCAGTGACAACATGGTGGTAAGTGGCGGCGAGTTCAGCCCGTCCAAATCACCATCCACACCACTTTTGTCACAACGACAACAACAAGCGCGTCATAATGGTGAGGGTGAGTTTTAGAAAATTAAATTTTTACAAAAATGCAGACATTTTGTCCATTTCAAGGCTCTCGAGAAAGGCTTAATAAATATCCGAGTGCCGACTCAAGCCCGATCTATCAGCAACAGCAACGGATTGAAGACTATCATCAACAACAGAAGTACGTGACGACAACGCCGACGACGGGTGCCATTGGAGGCGGAGGAGGGGGAAAAGCATCGTCAAGAAGAGCCAGTCGGGATAGCGGAGAATTGATCGGCGGTGCCAATCTGATCAGTCACTTCAAGAACTTAGTTCAGGTCTCGAAACTGGGATGCAAACGAGCTCCTCTCTACTCTTTGGGCCCGAGAGCCCTGAGTTTTCTGAAATTGTTTTCCTAAAATTTTATCGTGTTCCTTTACCAGCAGAGCTTCAACTCGCTGAGCATGAGCACCAAACATGGCCGTTCCAAGTCACTTTCCCGCGGCCTGAGCAGTGTGCCCGTCGCTAATGCTGCTGCAGGTGTCAATGAAAGGAAGCAGCACGGCGGGCCAATGGTTCTGATGCCGTCCTTGCAAAAAGTGCCCCAGGGGCACAGCAAATTGACCACCCCTGGCAGCAACAACAACAACAACAATAACAACGAGGACACATCGGCCACGTCGGGTAAATTTTAAAATTGCTTTTTGTTCAACGCCAAAAGTTGAGTATATTCCAGGCATTGGCAGCGCGTCGCCGACTATTCGCAATAAGTCGCGCGAGGGCACCATCGCTGGCGCTTCAATGGATTGTTGTTCAGAGGAGCATTTGCGCGACGCGCGGCAACGCTCCAGGCGCAGGGACCAAAGTGCCGGGAGCAGTAGCAGGCACACCGCCGGCGTTGTCATCGCCCGAGGGGCCGGAGGCGTGGCCAACGCTGCAGGCAAAAACAACGCACTCAGCGCCGGCGGCGGTGGTGTTGGAGCAGCCGCACGCCAGTACGAGTTGGAGATGTTGCGTACGCTGGGCCAAAAACAACAACAGTCACGTGCGGCACCAACCATTTTGCTCAAACATAACGGGCGATACGTGGGCAATACGTAGAATTTATCTCAGACTTATTTTTTTGTGATCAGAAATAATGTGGTTAAAATGATCTGGCCCGTTCTGATTAAGTAGATCATCATCCATTTTGGACCAAATCAGGATTAATTAGTGATTAAGGCATCAAAATTGAATGCTGATGAAGTTGATCTCGAACAGAAACGTTAGATTTACAAATAAAAAACGCCTAAATCAGTCATTAGAAGTGAACCGTTCAACATTGTGGCCTCAACAGTCAATTATTACCAAGTTCAAGCAGTACATGAAAATTTTGTTGTTTTACCATTTTTATTCCCCCAAAATATGTATCTTCATTTTTCCCTTCAATTCATTGCTTCGTCAACGCATTTTTTGTAAATCGTGAAATGGATCAAAAATTTTTTAGTGTCGGTGATATAAACAATATATTTTAGTTTAGACAAAACTAGCCTCTTGTTTTTGGTAATCCAGTATAACAACTAGAGACCCCCGGACCCACCCCGAAACAAAAAATGTTTTCGTGTTTTTTGTACAAAAAATTGGACCGAAAGTTTTT
The DNA here is from genome assembly GCA_018350325.1 of Globodera rostochiensis. Classification (NCBI taxonomy): domain Eukaryota; kingdom Metazoa; phylum Nematoda; class Chromadorea; order Rhabditida; family Heteroderidae; genus Globodera; species Globodera rostochiensis. Next base: position 344,487 of record JAEVLN010000037.1, read on the forward strand.
TGGTTTTGGGTCAACTTGGAGCACAACCCAAAAAAAAAGAACAAAACCCAAAAAAATGTTGGTTTTGGGTCCAAGTTTTCGGTCTCTAACAACAACCTTTTTGGAAAGCGTCCGTCAATTTTTTTAAGAAAATTTTTATCGTCAAAGTAATTTTGACTCTTTATTCAGTACTTCGAATTCGACTCTTTTTTTGTTGTTGAAAGTCACGTGATATAGTAACAATAGTTACACAACTTTTGGTGAACAACCCACATCATCAACCCTCCTGGATGGCCAACTGTCTATAGACGTGCTTCTTGTACTCCTCCAACCCGCCGTCCAGCTGTGTCACTGTTTTGTCCTTGCACACCCACAACTCCCTGCACACCAGCTGGATGAGACGTTCGTCGTGGGAAACCAACACAACTCCTCCCTAAAAAAAAAGAAACAAATTTTATCCCTTTCTTAATTTTAGATTTTCCAATTTTTCATTAATTTTATTGTATAATAAATATTTCACTAATTCCTAAGCTACTTTAAAGTTGTTCAACGCTTTGCCCAACGCGTCCACTGTTTCGACGTCCAAGTGATTGGTCGGCTCATCCATGATCAAATAATTAGGCCTTTAAAATAATACTCAACAATTTTTTTAAAGGTAAACAATCCCAGAATTTTCAGAAAATATAATTTAAATTTATGCAAAAAAACCTAAATTTAAACTTTAAACTCACTGTTGTAGGGACAGACAAGTGAATGCGAGCCGCGACTTTTGCCCACCTAAAATTTGAAAACACATATTTTTTTGAAATAAAAATTCAATAATTTGGATGTTTTTTTTTGCGAAAAATTGATCTCAAAATTTTTTTTATTCATAAAGTGTCAAAAAGCACCGGAAAGAGTGGCAATGGACTGAAAAGCAATGTCGCCGGACAGCCCAAAGCGGCCCATCGCAGAACGGTACTCCTCCTGTTAATAGCAAAAAATTAAATTAAATTAATTGTTCAGATTTGTTTCCAAAATTTCCCAAAAAATCAGAATAAAATTAAATGTTAGAAAAAAAACTATCAAAAAAAGCAAAAGCCGACCTGCCCAAGGCCGGGAAAGCGATGGGCGAGCAGTTCAAGCGGCGAGTCGTCCATCTCCAGCTGGTCCACGTGGTGCTGCGTGAAGTAGCCAATGTTCAACCGGCGGTTTGCGCTTCGCGTCCCGCTGGTGACGCTATGGTCGCCCAACAACAGCTTGAGCAATGTTGTCTTGCCCGCCCCATTCTCGCCCACAATGCAAATGCGCGAGTCCGAGCGAGAGCCGATGCACACTTTCTGTGGTGAGAAAAAAAAGGCGTTATGAGAATGAATAAAAAGAGGCGAAACAAGCTATAGTAGTGAGAGGCGTTTGGGGTTTCAACAATTCAAAATAATTTTTTGTTTTTGTAATTCGGTGTGTCTTTCGGTTTTATTTACAAAAAAAAAAAGACGAAATAAGATTCTCTCTAATGACCGACAAATCCAAAATGAACGGGGTACCAAAATGAATAAATTATTAAAAAGTAAAATTAAAAAACTCGTATTTTTGAGCATTAAACATTTTGTTCTCCGCCACAAACTACAAACTTGGGCAAGTCGTTTGACGAATTCAATTCAAAAAAAAAATGTATTAAAGCCAAACAAACAAAAACCTGGAAAATGAATGGCGACTCCTTGGAGTACCGGAACGACACATCGTCCAACTGCAACACCGGATTGCCCAACTTTTCGCACTCTTTAAAGTGGAACACCACATCCGACTCAAATTCAACAGGCTGTAGGGCAGGCCTAAAATTTAATTATTAAAAAATCTTTGTCTAAAATATTTGCCACCATTTTTTTTACATTTTTTCGAGCATTTTTATTCGCGACTGCACCATCGACGCTCTCTTGGCGTTGTAACGGAATTTGTCGATGAACTCTTGAATATGTTGACGGAGTTGGTGTTGTGCCTCATATTCTCTCTGTTGCAGTGTCAGCTTTTCGCACATTGCCTAAAATTTACAAAATTTAAAAAAAAATTGTTTGTTTTCCACAAAACCTTTTCAAAATTGTCATAATTTCCTTTGTACGCGTCCAATCTGCGCGAATGCAAATGCACAATGTCCGTGCAGACGGTGTTCAAAAATTTGCGGTCATGGGAAACGGTCAGAATGGTGCCAGGCCATTCCTGTGTACAACAAAAGAGTGATTAATTTCCTAAAGGTTTATTAGAAAAATAAAAAGTTTTTTAAAATCTGAACATTGTGAATACAAAATTTTTGTCTTATTTAAAAATTTACACAACAATAATACACCTGTAGATGGTTTTCTAACCAATAGACGGCTCGCATGTCCAACTAAAAAAAAAATATACATCAAATTCTTAGAGTGCGACGATTAGACAGACCATGTTTGTGGGCTCGTCCAAAAGGAGCAAATCCGGTTTTATAAACAATGCTCGTGCCAACGCCACCCGCATTCGCCAGCCACCAGAAAATTCTCTAAAATTTTACGGGCAAATTACTAATCGTTGTTTTTTGTATTTAAATCAAAACTTTTAGTAGATTTAATTAAATAGCTAGCAACTTTTATTATTTTAGTTTTTTTCAGTTTGTTTTGTGTACCCCACCTTGTCGGCTTCCGCTGCTCGTCCGGCTTGAAGCCGAGCCCAAACAGAATGGTGGCGGCACGGGCCGGGGCCTTGTCCAACTGGAGGTTCTGCTGCTCAGCGAAAAGTGCATCCAGACGGGCACTCATCTCGCTCTTCTCTTCATCCGACACATCACAACTGACGAATTGAAATGCATTTTAAAATGTAAAAAGTTTTAAATATTTTTGTAATTGAGCAAAAAAACCCGACTCATTCCCAAAAAGTGGTGTAAATTTTATAGCATGTCCGCAACGACAAATCAAACAACAATTCTAACAAATGATGCCTAAAAAGGGCGTTAAACGCAAAATCCTCAATTTAAAAAAATGTATAGACGTCGTCCGATTTATCGTTGGCGTTTCCGCCAAACTCTTCACGCATTTAAAAAAAACTATTATAAAAAAAAAGAATGTAAAAAATTTTGACTTTTACATGCTCAACAAAATCCCTCCCATGAACCAACCACCCGCACCAACCTGTTCAGTTTGGCAGTCAATTCGCGCTCTTCGGCCAACAGCGCCTCCCGGCGCGTGTCCGACGCGAGTACCGCGTCAATCACCGGCGTGTCGTCACCTTCCACCTCCTGCTCCACGCTGAGCATTGTGATGTTGGAAGGGATAATCAACTGCTTGCTGCAAAAAAAAAATGTATGCAATATTCCAAAAAAATTTTTAAAACAAAATCGTGCCATGAGATCATCTTCAACAGCGTCGTTTTGCCAATGCCGTTCCGCCCGACCAGCCCGTATCGACGTCCGTAGACCAACAACAGATCAGCTGAATTGATCAGCTGCTTGTTGCCAAACGAGATGTCCAGATTCTCCAGCTTGATGTCCATGGTCCCAACCTAAAATTGTTGGATTTTTGTTGCACAAACCAATAAATTTTCATCCGAAAACGACAACCTAGTATTTCAAAAGCTTTATTAATTTTTTTTTTTGGATTCTTTTGAATTTTGGCCGGTAGCAGATGTTTCACCTTCTGCAGAAGCTTTGAAAAAACCTTACAAAAAAGTTCATCAAAAGAGCACAGATGAAACTCAAAAATTTGATTGACAGGGTAAAGCAATTTTTTGAAAAATTAAAAAAATATTTTACAAATTCTCAGACCTCCCCTTTGGCGTCCCTCCGGTTCAGCGCTTGACTGGCAGTGGCCTGCACTTGCGGCCGCACCTTCTTTGTTTGTTGACCGGCGCCTCCTTCCGCCCTCTTCTGCGCCTTCTCCTTCGATTTGCCCTCCGCTTTGGCCAATTTCTTCTGGTCCACTGCCGACTGAATTTTTTTTAACTTATTTTTTGTACAAAATTTTAAATCTGCGCGTGAACAAGTCCAACCCTTCGAAAAACAAAATATTTTTCACTTGGTTATTACCATACTATACCCCCAACGGTACAACACCAAATAACCTGCTGAGGCACGTCATTGGGCGTGACCTTCCACAGTTTGTCCATCTCCCTGAACGTGTCGCTCTGCACGCTCATGTCCACCGTTTGATGCAACTTGCGCGCCTCCAACACGCCGCCATTTGCGGCAGACAATGTGCCGTTGCCGTTTGACGACGGCAGCCGCCCGTCGTGCAACAGGTCGAAGAGCGTGCGGCAAATGTCGGCCAACTCGGCGTCCGCCATGCCGTCCACGAGCGAAGCCTAAAAACATTGTGAATCTTCAAAGGTAAAAATATATTTTGAACATAAAGAATTCTTTAAAGATAAGTATTATTTTGAACATAAAGAAGCATAAAAACAAGCATTATTCAAAAATGACTGCTTGCCTGGATGTGATCACCGACCATGTCGGTCAGGTCCTGCTCCGTGCCCATTTCGTCCACGTTCTCCTTGAGCAAATCTGACAAAATTGAGTTTTTCTATGTCCTAATGCAATAGAATTCAACAACGAATCAATTGATTTCAGTCATACTATAATCTCCATTCTATTGTACTAGAATGGAAACCCGACATATTTATTTCAGCGATAAATATAGTACAACGATTGCCAAGAATACCAACCTGCCAAATAGTGTTTAACTTCGTCCGGCATTTTGGGCAACCGTTGGTCGAAGAATGCCGAAATGTTCTCTTTGGCCACCATTTGTTACACAATAAATCTGTAGTATTACTATAAATTCATAAAAACGAATGACATAGTAAAAAATATGAAATGCATTTGAAGAACGTTTTTTAGCAAATGCAGTGTTATAAGAATGAACTTGGTAGTTTTATTTACTGTTTTGGGCAGAAGATGAACTGATTTCGATTTATTAATAAATGTGCGACAAAATGAGCAAGAAATTGAGATGGCTCGAAAAAGGTTCACGATTTTTTCATAAAACAAAGTGATCATGTCGATTCGTTATCCGACCCGATCTCAACACAAATAATTGAGTAGGTATTTAAATTGAAAATGATAAAACAAACTGCAGCATGTGAATGAAAAGAATATGCTCATCGCGGAATAAAAAAAAACACCATATTACACATTTTGAAAGCGGAATTCCGAGAAAAAAAAATCGCAATTAAAATTAATTGGCTAGCATGAAAACAAACATCACCATCATCACACTTGCCAAAATGCTGAATCAAAAAAAAAGAGAGAGTTTTTATCTCTCATCCAATCAAATGGTTCGCCTTGACACTGCTCCGGCGTTTTTGTGTAATTCGGGCAGCCTCGCACGCACCTCCTCCCACTCCTGTTGGTACTGCTCGCGCTCCTTGAAGGTGTCCCGAATCCGCGTCAACAAGCGGCCCATCACGTTTTTGCTCTTTGTCTGCCAACTCTTTATGTTACGAACACGGTCCGTGTTGTCAACGTGCTAATGGTGGAAAAAAAAGATTTGAATTACATTTTTTAAAGACATGATTTACTTTGAATGAATCCATTTTCTAACATTATTTACTTTCAATTAGGGTTGAGCGGGACCGGGACCAGTACTGAGATGTCTTTTCTGGGACTGAAATTTAGTCCCGGTTTTTTCCAAAACGTTTTTATTGTCCAGTAGTCCCTTTTTTTTGACCGGTACTAGTTTCCCATAAGTCCCGGTCCCGCTCAACCCTACACTTTGAATGAATTCATTTTCTTTTTTTTTTAAGTTCATTTTGAGAAATTGATTATTTTCAAATTGCTACACATTGTCTTACAATTCCAATGCCCCAGTAAATGTCGGACGGACTCGCCTCCACGAGCAATGCATCGCCAGTTTCGAACAGCTGCTGACGCAGCATCGGATTTTGCTCAAATTTTTTCCAATTTGCAATCAGCATTACCTGTTTTAAATTTTAATTTTTATAAACTACAATTTATTAAGGGAAAAAAACAATAATAGGTAGAATGTTTTGAAGAGCTGCACAAAAATGGCGAAAACCGGTACCACAAAAAAGCCCATCCAATTTTTCGCAATCAAAAACATAGCAAAAGAACCTAAGTTCTCTATTATTTTGTAAATGAGGCTTTGTTTGCGCGACAAATGAAGCTTTTCATTTATTGCCATCCCTGATTATCGTATATATAATAACCAGATTTTTAGACATTCCGGATTGTAATCATTATTTTCTTTTCAATATCGTTAATCGGACCTAAAATTTTGGATGATTTACATCCTTGCCTATAATACAAGCCTAGTGTAAAAAAAACCCCCCACCAAAATCGACACTTTTCTCCATAAAGCGGTGTCGAACAGTCGAATTTGGGCGCCAAACTGTTTGATCGCTTTCGGGTCACGTGAACGAAGAATGGCAACGGCACTCCCTTCATCACCAAAAATTCTTGCTTTGTAATACATGTAAAACTGTTCGGTGCAACAAAACTCGAGACCTGAAAAACAAACGGAAACATTGGTGTTTTAAAAGAGAAACCCCCCCCCCCCTAAAAAGGAAATTTTGAGGGGAAAAACCAAAGGGGGCACCCTTTTGAATTACAAAATTCGTGGTTTTTGGACCAAAATACACCACCAAAAACAATTTTTTGAAAAAAATTTTTTTTTTAAATACACTTTTTTTGTTCTACCCCCCCCCCCTCTCCAGAAGCAAAATCCTAAAGACGTGCCTGTAGAAGGTAATGTTTTTTAAATTTTTGCAAAATTCATTTTGCAAAAAAATTTATTTAAATAATAAAATCTGCCCACTCGGGCTAACCGTCAACAGTGAAACGACACGCAAAATGATTGGAGAAGCCGAACGCGTTGGTGAAGAACGGCGCAATTTGTGTGCACCCGTCCAGTGCGGTCAAAATCAACGGCGTCCGTCGGGGCACCTCATGCGACATCCCAAAAGATGAGAAGGAAATGGAGGCAAGCATTGAAGCTTTTTGCTAAACATTTTTGAATGAATCAATTTGAATCACTTTTGCGTTTTGGTAAACTTTTAGACCCATTTTAAGCGTTGGAGGCGAGCAACTGGCACTGCGAAATTTGGAATTTTTGGCTAACAAATAAGTTGTTAAAGAATTTTTCAAAAAAAAACAAAAAAAAATTTAAAAGCAAAGTCGAATTTTGCATTGCGGGTTTGACTGACCGTCTCCGGTTTTTGTGTTGAAGAACGTCGTGTGACCGTCACCTCTGTCGGATTCCATAAGATTTTGTTCCGTTTTGTCTTCACCGGCGTTGGTTGACCGACGCCATCCACCGCTTCCTTCAATTTAGCAGTTTCATTTTTCTGTTTATGAGTCTAAAGGAAAGTAGGTGTAAGCTTGAATTAATAAAAAAAACTTTGAGGGGGGGGGGGGGGGGGGGGGATCGGACAAAAAGCAAAAAAAAAAATCCTAAAGTTTCACCACTGATCGAAAAATTCCAATTTCGAGCTTCTTTAGTGTAATTTTTTTCTTATGTAAATTTTTCAAAAGTGAATTTTACTAAATAATGCTGAAAATGTGAGGCAAAATTTGTTGGGCATAATAAAACCGAACATAAACTTATATACCTATTAATAATTTAAACTTGAAGTAGCAAGTGCAATTTCTTTTTTACTGGAAAATTCTGAGTTTCCAGAGAATCAAATTGCCCTTTTTTCATTAAAGCTTGGCTCCTTGTTCAAAATCCAAACCTTGTCATCAGCCATGGCTTTGTCGTTGTCCCTGAGATCTTTCTAAAAAAATTGCGATAGGCGCTGTCAACAAATTGTTTTGATAATTTAAAAAAAAATTGATCCAGAAATGTTGTCAAAATTTTTAAAATAAAATCAATTAAAGGAGATGGCATTGTGTTTGACTGACCGTCTCTGCTTTACGTGTTGAAGAACGTCGCTTGACCGCCACCTCTGTCGGATTCCATGTGATTTTGTTCCGTTTTGTCTTCACCGGAGTTGGTTGACCGCCGCCATCCACCGCTTCTTTCATTTTGGCAGTTCCATTTTGCTGTTCAGGTGACTGTGACTAAAAGAAACTACTAATTGCAGGCCCATAAAAATGTGAAATTTTTTGAAAAACTTTTCAACCATAGAACCCAAAATTTTAAATTTCTTGCCACCACCACTCTTAAGTTCTGTTGTCCGTACCTTTTCAATTTTGGCTTTTTCGGTGATGCTGCTGCTGCTCTCGGCCGCTTGGACAACACTGTCAGTGGCGACTTCCTCCTGCTGTTTACCATCGTTTTTCTTCACACTCATCAACGCGATTCCGAACACTCGACTCTGCGCTAACAAAAAAAAAACATGTTATTTTTGAAAAATGATTATTGCTTGAAGACGAGTCATTTCCTTAACAAACAGGACCAAAAATTCACAGTCTTCCTGCTTCAAAAATCAGTTTATGGAAATTAAATATAATCACTAAATCGTTAAGAATGCACCAACATTCTGGATTTATCTGTTTTGAAATAAGTAAAAACGGAGTTCAGAATCGAATTCAGGACACGAAAAAAAATCCAGTGTTTTTTTAAAAACAAGAAAAAAATGCTCATTTGTGGAACAGGAAGTTGCTCAAATCAATTGTTTGTGCCCATATGTAGAGCCCTGACTTGACCTGGGTCCAGACCTGGTTTTTCCTGGACTCCAGGTCCAGTATCCAGGTATTTTCGTCGGAGCAGTCTGGACCTGGAGTCCAGAAAAACCTGGACTACTATATGAAGCAAAGTTAACTTACATTTTAATTAATGATTAAGTGTATTATTTGGGCATTAAATGAGGATTTTTTAATGCTCCGGTGTTGATTTTTAAAATTTTTTAAGATCGCAACCCTGTCTTACCTATAGGTACTAAAAAATATCCTTTTTTTTCAAACCTTTCTCCGGTGTCACCGGTGACGTCTGATCGTTGCTTGTCTTCTTTATGCTTTTTCCACTGCATTGTGCAGTTTCGGTTTTGAAGTCGGCACTGCTGCATTCACTGCTCGAGTTTGGCTCAACTACAGCAAATTGTGCCGTTTTTTCCAAGACCGTTTTATTCTTCAATTTTGTCGAACGAAATATTCGTACCATATTTATTTACTGTCTAAAATGAATGGGCATTATTTATCGATAGGACTGGGATTTTAATTTGCGAATAGGGTTTGGACGAGAGAAGCCCAGAAATAGCATTCATTAAATTTATTTTTCTTATTTTTTATAAAATTTTACAAAACATGTTTTGATTGCATTTTTTTTGTGGGACCTGTAAACTTTACTATTACCCAATTGTAAAGAATGATGAAATATAAATTGAGTGGACTTACATATTTGTTAGTCAGTTTTAGCACATTTTTTATTCCCTATTTTGCTACTTTGGGCTTTTTAGTCCCTATTAAACGTTTTTTTAGTCCCTAAAAATCCCAGCCCTATTTATCGATCGAAATCTCCAGCTAGGGGGGCCCCTTCCTGAACATTATGGGTCCTTTGGTAAAAAGACGATTCGTTCCCGGCCGATTCGTTCACCCCCGATTCGTTCCCCTTTTCAACAAAGCTTTCGAATAATACTAAAAATGTTTGATTTGGTTAGCTTTGAAAGAAGTTATAACGAAAAAACTGTTGAAAAGGGGAACGAATCGGGGGTGAACGAATCGGCCGGGAACGAATCGTCCTCCGCCCGGGTCCTTTGCAGAGAAAACCCCCTAAACCAGGCATGGACACGGTTATGAATTTCCTTAACCGTAACCGCCCGTCCTCAAACACTTAGAAACGTTAACCGTCCGTAACCGCCCGTCTTAAAAATCTCATAACCGTTAACCGCCCGTAACCGCCCGTCCTCAAAATCTCATAACCGTTAACCGCCCGCGGTTATCCGCGGTTAACCGCATTATTTAAAAATCAATAAAGTTTTCCAGATTTTGAATAATCGATTTTTCAAAACTATTTTTTTCCGGTCGTGATGTGGCGTCCTTCTAAAATTAAATCAAAATTGATGTGTATTGAACTTAACAAGTGATTTTTTATCAGATTTTGTCAATGAATAAAATTTTTAAATCTCTTTCTAACACTTTCATGATTAAAATCTAATAAAGCGCGACCGATCAGAGTAATATTTTTGTTTTTTGCGCATTAATTTTCTAAAATATTTTTAAGAGAGGGGGTGGGGGTTTGGCGGTGCCGATAGGCGCCGCCGAGAGAAAAAAATTGAATATTTACCGACTTGTGCTAAGAAAAATTGTCAAATTTAGGTGATTGAACGTTTTAAAATGCACTAATTATTTATGTAAACACTTAGAATTTTACTTTTTATAGCTAAAATTTTTGTAAAAAATTGTAAGAATACTAAAAAGGAGGGATATTAAAATATAAATAAAATGATTACAGCGGATGGGGCTTGAACCTAGAACAAATAAAATCAGTCAAAGAGTTTCACCACTAAGCCACTGGATCGATAAAGTAATTTGGTGAAATACGAATAAAAGTCAAAGAAATTATAAGGCAAATCATCTCAATCCTCAGCAGCCAAAAAATAACGGATACGACGGTTAACCGCGGTTTTAGAGGTCATAACCGTTAACCGACCGTAACCGCCCGCCCTCAAAATCTCATAACCGTTAACCGCCCGTAACCGCGGTGCTCTAAAATTCCATAACCGTTAACCGCGGTTAACCGCGGATAACCGCGGTTACGGGTAACCGTGTCCATGCCTGCCCTAAACGTCTTTCGCCCTCTTTCTCTGACCAGAAAATAGGTCCGAAACATTTCGCCAAGGAATTATTTCCGGGAGCGGGAGTTCAAATTTATTCTGAAAATCGGCAAAAGACGGGCCCGGAAAACGGAATTGATCCAAATCATATACCAATCGACTCCACTAACGCATGATCTGAAAAAATTTTTGCCCAAGTTAGGAGCGCGGGACTGAAGTGTCTTTTTCAGTGGGACTCAATTGGCTTAGCCAATTTGGCTACCGTATAAAAATGCACAAAATCACTTACCAGTGCATCAATTAACTACATAGGGCTAAGGATTTATATGGAAATCCATATTTTTTTCGCGAACTTGAAACGTCTCTAAATGCCATAAATAGTGTTTTTAGCTTTGGTTGGAGCTTCTAGAGCCCATTTTATAATCCATAATTTCGCGATTTTTTTTTATCCATACGTTGCCATTTTTAAGAATTCTTTAACAAAAATACAATAAAAACAAAATACTAATCACAAAATTAGAAGATTCCAAAATTTTAAATTAATTTGATAAAATTAATTTTATGATTTCCTCTGGCAAGAAGCTTCTGTGCCTCCATCAATGATTGTGCCCTACGGACGCGCTTTGATGTTTGTTGAATAATTGAGCAAAAATCCCAATGTCTTCTCCGGGTCTAGCTCAACTTCCTTCGCATTGCCTGTGGCAGATTTCTAAAAATTGAAGAAGTTAGTTTACGAAAACTATTATGATTTGATCTCGATCTGGTCAAAATTGATCAGATCATGTGTTAATTGAGAAAAAAGTTGCAGATAACAGTAAAAGTTTTTGGGTGTCCTCCTTTTTATTAATGATAATAAAAATTTCAATTTTACCTGACATTCCGGGCACAGATACGTTGGTGGGAACTGTTCTTTTGGGAACCTGAACAAAAATCAAAACTTCTAAAATTTTCTAACCTTCCTTTTTGTGGCTATGAATTTATTACCATACTAAAGATTGTATTAATCAAGGCTAGGATTTTCTTGTTTCTGAGTAATTCTTATGTGAAACCGAAAACATTAATCCGTCGGAATAAATAATTTGAATAAATTAATTTAACGTACTGTGGGTCTTCTGTTTGTTTGTCGTCATAAAGTCGCTTATTGACAATGTTGTGCGCCTTCCACAGGTACAGCACCACGTCTTCCGGCTTTTTAACCTGAAATTTGTTGAAAAAAAAAGATTGATTTTAGATTTCAGTCTTGATTTAAGGTGCTATTCCATGTCTGCCAAAAAGGAATTTCAATTTAAATCCGGGTCCTAAATGCTCATACATTTGACGCTTCCATCGGGAAAGTCTTGGTGGTCATCTCCATAAAGTGCCGACGACATCCGGAACAGCTGAAAAAGTTGGCAACCCAGCCTTGGATCGCTTTCAACGTCTTAAGCGGATTCTGCTCTTTACCTAAAAGACAAAAAATTCAAAAATCTCTGATGGACTCGAGAATCTCGACTTCAGCTACTCAAATGAGAAAGGCTCGACCCTCCCGACTTAGGTCACTCTGATATGTGATTCATACGAAAATTTATTTAACGATTTAAATAATTTTAACAAAATATTTCTCAGTCTCAAAACAAGAAAATCTCTTGACCGAGGTATGCCTGTACAGTCATGGCGTGGAAAGCTGTCCACAGGCCGCAGGTGAAGCCACGGAAAATTGTCCGGGACCCTTTGCAGTGCTCCCATTCGGCCGTAACCGGAAACGGATCGCCATTTTGCGTCTGTTAAATCAAAATTTTTTCTAATTTTAAAAATTGTTTCTGTGCCTTTGACTGTTCAAACTCGGCTTTCCATTCATCCATCGATACGTGGCCTTCATTGGCTTTCGAATCCAGGAACTGTTTCATATGTTCAAATACTTTCAATGCCCGTTGACTTCTGAGCAGGGGCTGAAATTTTTGGAATGTTTAAATGAACCTTTTTTTTAATCGAGATCTTGATTCTGCCTCACAAGGATAAGTGATCAGAAATAAAAACACTGATCACCTTCGGTTCTATGTCAAATTGATGGTTAAGATAATTTGATCAGTGAATTAAAAAGATTGAGAATCAAAAAAGACCAATCAAATCTTCAAAATTTTACAGACCCTTCCAATAGATGAAAGTGCGATCCCTTTCGGATGTGCACCAATTTGTGGGTTGCGATCAAATGTCGGGAATCGCTGTAATAATAATTTTAGATTAGCAAAATCCAATTTTTTAAATGTTGTTTTTTTTGGCACGAAAACCTGAATGAGCAATTCAATAAATTGCCGCAGGGCTGGAAATCTTTCCTTGTCAATTTCGTCCCCGCCCGATGAGATCACTTCGTCCAATAGAGCCGCGTGAATGGCCTTCAACATGTCCGTTTCGCCAACAAAGAACATCTGCTTGCATCTCAATAAATAAAAAACTACTGATACAAAAATACATTATGTTTAAAATTAAAGCAAGAAACAACTCGATAAAAAAATTTAAAAGATTTTTCGTTAATTAAAATATATTTTAAATTTGAATTTACTTTTTAAGGAGTTGAAATAATATTTTAAATTTACTTCTCCGGCTGTTGTGAGCAATTAACTACATGTACTGGTTCCGTATAATGTGCCTCAGCCTGTTCGGTTTTGTTCAATTCCTCCATCATCGGCTTCAACAACTCGTGCAATTTCGGCAATGTCCGCTCATTTAGGCTACAAAAAGAAAAATAATCAATTCATAAAATAATACGAAAAAATGGTTTTAAAAAAGAGATTTCAATTATTCAAAAAAATGGCCTGATCATGATATACTGTAAAAGCATTAATTATATCACATTTTCCATCTTGATTTGGAACACCAGATCAGATGACCCCAAAAATTATAAGTCTGGAAATTTTGTCCACCTTTCTGCCAGAATCAGCTCCGTCTTGCCGCGTTCCATCACCGTCACGTAAGGCAACTTGACGGGACCGCCATCTTGGGGCCGCACGATTCGAGGGTCGTTGCCACTGGTTACCAGAACTCGCCGGCCCTCAACATGGGGCTTGAACAACAGCAACGCCAGCGAGAATGGCAAGCCCTCTTTGATGTTCTGCTCAAACACTTGGACAAGGAATTGCGTACTATTCGACACATCCATCCATGGCTCCCGCTGATTGTTCTCGCTGAATTTAAAAAATGTCTTTTTTTGAGGTTGAAAACTTCTTCAAATTCAAATTAGATTTTTGTGTTTTAGGGTTCGCGTGCGCGATCGTGCCCCCCCCCCCCGTGTCAATTGATTTGCTCGAGATTTAACTAGAGTAGGCCGGGACCGGGACTGATACTGAAGTCTCCAATTTTGGGACTGAATTTTCCCCTTATAAAATCCCGGTTTCCCGGTCCCGGGTTTTCCCAAAAAATCCCGGTCCCGGCCTACTCCAGATTTAACTGACCCATTCTGTTCGTATGCCATGTGGTTCAAGTAGAAGTCGGTGTTGCCTTTGTCCATCTCAGCCTGGAACTCGTTCATAATCATCTGGTGCACTATTTCACGCATTTCCATTGCCGAATCGTAAGAGTGTTCAACCACTTGACCGTCCTCGAATGAACGGGCGCTCCGTGGAAAGTACTGTAAATTGGATTATTTACTTATTAAAACAATAAAATGTCATCCAAAATTTTCTTCCATCGAGATGAAGCAGTACCTTCAGTTTGGGAACCGTTGAAATGTCGTTGGCTTTGCAAATTTTGACATTGTACGCGTCGGCACAGTTGATGGCGGCCACTTGGACAAAAGGCCACGACTTTATGGACTTTGAGAGCACTTTGAAAAAGGGCGCAAAGTGACGACAATAGCCACACCTTAGGAATCACAAAAATGGTTTTGAATTTTAGCAAACAATTGGTCAGGACGTAAAGTCTAAGCAACGACACCCCTCTACTTCCATTAGTTTATAAATAAAAATTTTTGAAAATTAAAATTTATTTGCTAATTTGTCTAGCCCCGCTGTACGGACCAGTCCTTGTAGAACTCAACGATGCAAGCCTTCGTCCGGTTCGGCCGCAGTACCGTGTCCGAGAACGTGTCGGCGTCCAAGTGCAGAATTGGGTCGTCGACGCTGTACAGCAACGGATTGTTGCCTTTTGGCTGCTTGCCGATTTCGGCCAGTGCCGCCTCCGCTGATATGAAACATCCAAAAATGGTCAAAATAGCGATCATTTTCAGTAGTTGTACAGCAACAGGGGATGCAGGCCAACCGATGTTAGTAAGCATTTTGGTGGAATTAACTGGAAAAGTCAAAATCAAAGGACAATCCAGCAATATTAGAATGATTTTTGCAGCAATGATTGGCGAATTTCGCTTGGATAAATTCGCATGAACAAGTCATTTATATATACGGGATGGGGGGAGGATCCGTTCTAAATTATGAGTTTTTGGCGGGGGGGGGGTTGTCATCAACATTACACCATATGTAAGTGTTGGGCAGAATGTACACCACGTCGCAGAAGGAAATAAATTTAAAAAAATTCGGTGATGGTTGGAGAGGGTGGTGGGCTTTAACAATTCAGTCTCGTTGATTTATAAAAATATTTTTAAAAGCCAATTTTAGACGTGAAAACACCAAAATAGTTTTTTCTAGATTGGATAGCCTTGTTAAAAATGCACAAATTTCCGACTAAACCCATGTTTTTCGTGTATAACTCGCCAAAACAAAGTTGCAGAAAATAGGTAAAAAAACCTAAAAATAGCAGCCACTGGTAATTAATATTCTTTTATAATGAATTGCCAATTTTATTGGTAAAGAAAGGAACGAGAATTTATTTGTTCACTATAAAAAATGTGAAATTTAATTGGTTGCCTTCGTTCGATAGGCGAAGGAAATGAACAAGTTTTTGGAGGTTCTCTGAAGCAATTGGGATTTTTTAAGGATGATTCACCGCTGAATGGTTGAATATTTAAATTTATGTTTGATCTTGATCCAAAATTAAAAATGAATATTTTGTCAAGAACAAGAACAGCTGATTTAAGCTCACTAGCGGTTTAGAACGATTGAGATTTCGCTCGAGATCACTGAAAATCTCGTAAGAATCTCGAAGAAAAATCTCGGTAAAAATTGCATTTTTCCCTTTGGCAATAGCCTGTTAGTACTTTGCTTTCTTTTTTTTTCTCCTTTTTTAGCACTTTTTTCCATTTGTCACTCCGATTTCACTTTTCCTCTCACTTTTGGCTTCTTCCCTTTGGCACTTTTCCCGTTTGGGCCTCTCCCTTTGGCACTTTTTTGACACTTTTTTCCTTTAGCATTGTTCCCCTTACCGGCGGTGCCAAAGGCGCCGCAGGGAAATTTTTTTTTAAAATAAGTAATTTGTTAAGACGATTGACCATAGCCGATACTCAAAACCAATAACAAAAAGAATGCATATTTTGATGACAATGATAGAAGGAAATAAATGCCAAAATGAATTTTTGAAGTATTTGAAGCTTTAAAAGACCCCCGGAGAAAAAGAGAAAATGCGGAAGTACCAAACAAAGCAAAAAATTACGATCTATGACCTTTTCTAAAAAACATAGCAAACTGATAGAAATTTATTTAAAAGTTTATAGGAAATTTAATAAAATATACATGAGAAATTGCCCGATTGGTAAATATTTTAAATTCTTTTCAAAATGAAATAGGAGGTACATACATATTAACAAAATGATCAAAAACCGAGCAATTTTTTTTTTGCTCGTTCTCTACACGTTTATTTTTCCCACAGGGTTAATTGGTTGATCTAAGATTTTAAATTAAATTGGTAAAATTAATTTTATGAATTCCTCTGGCAAGAAGCTTTTGTGCCTCCATCAATGATTGTGCCTTACGAACGCGCTTTGATGTTTGTTGAATAATTGAGCAAAAATCGCAATGTTTTTTCCGGGTCTAGCTCAACTTCCTTCGCATTGCCTGTGGCAGATTTCTAAAAATTGAAGAAGTTAGTTAACGGCAATTTTGTCATTGAATTTGTCAATATTACGATTTGATCTCGATCTGATCAAAATCACAGCTAACGTTGATCAGATCATGGGTCGGAATAATGACAATAATTGAAAAAAGATGACTTCAAACAGTTAGTTAGTATTCCTTAAATTCTCATTACGGGTCGGTTCCCGTTTCAAAAATTCGCCTGGTACCCGGATCCGTACCAGGCAGTACTTGTGGAGCGGGTAATGAACCCTAATGATAACCAAAGATTTTAATTTTACCTGACAATCCGGGCACAGATACGTTGGTGGGAACTGTTCTTTGGTGAACCTAAACAAAAATGAATTTCTTTTTTAATCAAAAATTTTCAATATTTTATGAAGAATCTCTGAGTACAATGATCATAATTAATGGAAGCCATTTAAATTAGGGTTGGACGGGACCGGGACTTTTGGGAAAAACCGGGGCCGGGACTTACCGGAACTTACCGGGACCAAAAAAAAACCGGGACCGGAACCAAGATTTTCAACCGGGACTGGGACTTTTTAAGGGAGAATTTTTTTTGTAATGTTCAATGGTAAAACAAAAAAAATTTTGTTATTCAAAAATATCTTCCTCATTGTCTTTAACTTCAATTTTATCATCATCATTCTTTTTTTTTTTGAGATTCTGCTTTACTTTTAGGTGGTGGGGGTCGGCGGTGCCGATAGACGCCGCCGAGAGAAAATTTTTGACTCAATTTGTTAAGAAAGTTAATCAAAATTTTAGCAAAATAAGCTCGGAAAAAACTTTGTTTACGTAAGAATGGAGGATGTCCCGGGGAAATTTTTTTAAACATTTTAATGATATTTGTTAAAATTGAAGCAAAAATTCAGGAAGATGTGACGAATTTATTTCAAAAGTCTTTGTTTTGCTCGAAAATTAAGTTGTGGAAGATTATGTGGGTATTGGAAAATGATAAATTAGTGTTGCACTCAAGCGGATTCGAACCCGACTCTTTGCTTCCAAAACATTAGTCTCCTCGGAATTAAATAATTTGAATAAATTAATTTAACGTACTGTGGATCTTCTGTTGCCTCGTCGCCATTAAGTCGCTTATTGACAATGTTGTGCGCCTTCCACAGGTACAGCACGACGTCTTCCGGCTTTTTAACCTGAAATTTGTTGAAAAAAAAGATTGATTTTAGATTTCAGTCTTGATTTAAGGTGCTATTCCATGTCTGCCAAAAAGGAATTTCAATTTAAATCCGTGTCATAAATGCTCATACATTTGACGCTTCCATCGGGAAAGTCTTGGTGGTCATCTCCATAAAGTGCCGACGACATCCGGAACAGCTGAAAAAGTTGGCAGCCCAGCCTTGGATCGCTTTCAACGTCTTAAGCGGATTCTTCTCTTTACCTAAAAGAAAAAATCTCTGATGGACTCGAGAATCTCGACTTCAGCTACTCAAATGAGAAAGGCTCGAAGGTCCCTCCCGACTTAGGTTACTCTTTATTTACACAATTTAAATAATTTTAACAAAATATTTCTCAGTCTCAAAACAAGAAAATCTCTTGACCGAGGTATGCCTGTACGGTCATGGCGTGGAAAGCTGTCCACAGGCCGCAGGTAAAGCCACGGAAAATTGTCCGGGACCCTTTGCAGTGCTCCCATTCGGCCGTAACCGGAAACGGATCGCCATTTTGCGTCTGTTAAATCAAAATTTTTTCTAATTTTAAAATTGTTTCTGTGCCTTTGACTGTTCAAACTCGGCTTTCCATTCATCCATCGATACGTGGCCTTCATTGGCTTTCGAATCCAGGAACTGTTTCATATGTTCAAATACTTTCAATGCCCGTTGACTTCTCAGGAGGGGCTGAAATTTTTGGGGTGTTTGTGATCACTGATCAGCTTCCCTTTTTGGGATGGTTTCATGATTTTTTCTTGATTTTCCTTTCTTGCCTGATTTTACCTGATTTTGGGGAGGTTTCCTTTTAAAAAATTTGGAAATTTGAGTAAAAATAACAATTTTTTAACAAATATCGTTAAAACTTCGTAAAATTTTATCGGCGGCATTATAAACAAAAAAATTTTATTTACAGACCCTTCCAATAGATGAAAGTGCGATCCCTTTCGGATGTGCACTAATTTGTGGATTGCGCTCAAATGTTTTCCTCGGGAATCGCTGTAATAATAATTTTGGATTAGCAAAATCCAACTTTTAAATGTTGGTTTTTGGCACGAAAACCTGAATGAGCAATTCAATAAATTGCCGCAGGGCTGGAAATCTTTCCTTGTCAATTTCGTCCCCGCCCGATGAGATCACTTCGTCCAATAGAGCCGCGTGAATGGCCTTCAACATGTCCGTTTCGCTAACAAAGAACATCTGCTTGCATCTCAATAAATGTAAATTAATTAATGTAAAATAAATTTTTTGTTTTTTTTATACAAATTACAACTTAAATAAATGTTGATGAATTGATTTATTTTTTAGTTTGGTGGTTGAAACAAAAAATTAAATTTGAATTTACTTTTTAAGGAGTTGAAATAATATTTTAAATTTACTTCTCCGGCTGTTGTGAGCAATCGACTACATGTACTGGTTCCTTATGGTATGCCTCAGCCTGTTCGGTTTTGTTCAATTCCTCCATCATCGGCTTCAACAACTCGTGCAATTTCGGCAATGTCCGCTCATTAAGGCTATTTAAAGAGAAAAATAATCAATTCATAAAATAATACGAAAAAATGGGTTTTAAAAAAGACTGAATTCTTTCGGCTATTAAATGTTTGATTTAGAAATATAGATTGAATTTTTGGCTACCGGTCCGAATCCCACTCTGAGCGACGATTCATTCCAGTACTGAACTAAGATTAAGCTTAGCTTAGGCCTAAGCCACCCTGGCTTGGGGTTTGTTAGGCTTAGACCTAAGCCTAAGCTTAGCTTAGACCAAGCATAGGCTTAGCCAAGACGTCGAGGGGATTCGGGAAGTTTTGGCTTGGGTGGGATTCGAGACACTTTTGGCTGGAGTGGGATTCGGACAAGTTGGATTCGGAGCGAAATTTTTCAAAAAAATAAAATGGCCTGATCATGATATGAAGCATTAATTATGATCACATTTTCCGTCTTGATTTTGGAACACCAGATCAAATCACCCCAAAAATTATAAGTCTGGAAATTTTGTCCACCTTTCTGCCAGAATCGGCTCCGTCTTGCCGCGTTCCATCACCGTCACGTAAGGCAACTTGACGGCACCGCCATCTTGAGGCCGCACGATTCGAGGGTCGTTGCCACTGGTTACCAGAACTCGCCGGCCCTCAACATGGGGCTTGAACAACAGCAACGCCAGCGAGAATGGCAAGCCCTCTTTGATGTTCTGCTCAAACACTTGGACAAGGAATTGCGTACTGTTCGACACATCCGTCCATGGCTTCCGCTGATTGTTCTCGCTGCAAAAAGAACTAAATTACCTAGCAGGGTTTAATCTCGTATAATCAAATTAGCATTCAAAAAAAAAAATTCAATTTTAAATATGTCTTTTTGTTTTACCGTAAACGTTGTAAGTTGTTCTTCAAATTTTCATCGATGTTCCAATTGTTTTTATTCGGGTCGCGTGCGCGATCGTGCCCCCCCCAAGCGTGCCGATAGATTTGGTCGAGATTTAACTGACCCATTCTGTTCGTATGCCATGTGGTTCAAGTAGAAGTCGTTGTTGCCCTTGTCCATCTCCGCCTGGAACTCGTTCATAATCATCTGGTGAACTGTTTCACGCATTTCCATTGCCGAATCGTAAGAGTGTTCAACCACTTGGCCGTCCTCGAATGAACGGGCGCTCCGTGGAAAGTACTGTAAATTGGATTATTTACTTATTAAAACAATAAAATGTCATCCAAAATTTTCTTCCATCGAGATGAAGCAGTACCTTCAGTTTGGGCACCGTTGGAATGTCGTTGGCTTTGCAAATTTTGACATTGTACGCGTCGGCACAGTTGATGGCGGCCACTTGGACAAAAGGCCACGACTTTATGGACTTTGAGAGCACTTTGAAAAAGGGCGCAAAGCGGCGACAATAGCCACACCTTAGGAATCACAAAAATGGTTTTGAATTTTAGCAAACAATTGGCAAAATGACGTAAAGTCTGGAGCAACGGCACCCGGCCTTCACTAGTTTTTTAATATAAAATTTTTGAAAATAATATTAATTTGCTAAAAAAGTTTTTGTCTAGCCCCGCTGTACGGACCAGTCCTTGTAGAACTCGACGAGGTAAGCCTTGGTTCGGTTCGGCCGCAGCACCGTGTCCGAGAACGTGTCGGCGTCCAAGTGCACAATTGGGTCATCGACGCTGTACAGCAACGGATTGTTGCCTTTTGGCTGCTTGCCGACTTCGGCCAGTGCTGCCTCCGCTGATATAAAACATCCAAAAATGGACAAAATAGCGATTATTTTCAGTAGTTGAACAGCAACAAGGGATGTAGACCAACCCAGGTCAGTAAGCATTTTGGGAAAAATATAATTGAAAATTAAAAGCTGAGCTGGAAAAGTCAATGCAAATTTTTAGAATTGAATTCATTGCAGGATCGGAGAGTGAACGTATAGCACACCAATATCCAATTTCTTTTTCAAAATATGAGAAGATTGGCTCGAATTTGCCTAAAAAAATTCGATTTCTGTTCATTGCAACAAAAAAGATTTTTGATTATCCAATGGGATCTGGGAAGGCTAATTGATTAGTGTGAATGGATGGTTTGATAAAGAAAAATGGGCAGAGGAATGGCTGAAAGATGGAGAAGAACTGATGATGATGAACCATCAAGCGGAGCGGGGAACTCTGCGAATCAGACAAGCATTGGTTGGCGAATTTCGATTGGATCAATTCGCATGAACAAAATGAGAGTCATTTATATTATAGGGGGGGAGGGGGGACGGGGGGACGGGAGATGATCCGTTTTGAATTGTGAAAGTTTTCGGCGGGGGGGGGGGGGTTGTCATCAACATTACACCATATGTAAAAGTGTTGGGCAGAATATACATACAACACGACGCAGAAGGAAATAAATAAAATTTCGGTGGTGGGGGAGGGGGGGGGGGGGACGTTTTTGAACAATTTCAGTCTCGTTTATTAACTAATATATCTTTAATGGAATTTTTTAATTATGCATTTATGCTGAAACGAATAGAAAATATGGTTGGGCATAAAGGCAAGACTCAAAATCTGCCTTGGAATATGGAAAGTTAAAAAATGATCAAACCCAATAATGATTAATTTTGTACATTTTAATGAATTTTTTACCAGAATTAATTTAAAATGGTATGATACATACCTAATTTAATTAAAATAAATTTTTTTTGGACAACGCGAGCTTACTTTATATTGTTATAAAAAAAGTTCTGATTTTTTGGTCTCCAGATTATTTTGTGTAATATATTAATAATTCTTTTTAAAATCGACAAATAATGAATTGTCATTTTTGATTGGTAAAGAAAGGAACGAGAATTTATTTGTTCACTATAAAAAATGTGAAATTTAATTGGTTGCCTTCGTTCGAAAAGGCGAAGGAAAAGAAACAAGTTTTTGGGGGTTCTCTGAAGCAGTTTGGTATTTTTTAAGGATGATTCACCGCTGAATGGTTGAATATTTAAATTTATGTTTGATCTTTGATCAAAAAAGTTACAAAAAGTGTTTTTCCTAATGAATATTTTGTCAGTATTTTCAAATCGGGAATTAATGAACAGCTGATTTGAGTTTATTGTTAGGCTTAACGTGACGTAAACCGAGGCCGGAAGGGTTTAAATGTGATTTATTAAAAAAAAAGAATTTCCCTCAAGGCAATTGGTTTAACAATTTCTTCCATTGAGCATCAATCAAATAAACGTCAAAATTTATTGTAATCTGTGTTCGCAATCGATGTCTGCATTATTCCAATGATGATCAATGATTACGTTAAAATACTTATATATTATTATTAAAAAATATCTTTTTAGCTTTCTGAACTCTATTCTACAAACCTAACCAATTTATCTATAATAATAATAATAATAATAAAAAGCTAAATTCAGAAGAAGCTATCATCAAACAACTGATAATCAATTGAACAAGGCACCAAAAAGTTATGGCCAGAAACCCCTCAAAATTGACCATTTTTGGCCTTGTTCACTTGTTTGCTCGTACCGGTAGCCGATAATTTTCAGATTTAGAATTTTTCATTATTTTAATTTAGTTTTTTAGAAAATAGAATTTTTTAAAAGAAAAATTGGCAGTCTTGTTAAATTTCGAGCATTGGCAATAATATCCGTTGGCTTGGCTGTTTTTATTGAACCCACTTTATGAGCTTTTCTTTTGTTTCCTGACACCTAATCGCTGATCATTTTGTCCCGAAATAAGACCTTTATTTGTTTGTGAACAACTGATCAGAACAGCACATTTAAGCCTGGGGAAAAATTTCCTCCAGAGCAAAAGTCATTTGTGCGGAAGAAAAGCCCCCCCCCCCCCCGGGGGAAATTGAATAAGAAATAACAACAAAATCACAGGGGTGTGAGGGAATGGAATTTTAGAAGTAAACATAAAACTTTAGAAGCTTTAAATGAAAGGTGCTTTGAAATGTCGGGAGTTTAATTGAAAATTAATTTTTTAAAAATTCTCCCAATAAACATTTATCAATTTCCGGCGGCACCCAAAAATGGTGTTAAATCCTACAAGAAGTTAAAATCGCCTTTTTTGTAACGAAAAATACCGCTAAAAAAATCATTTTTGATCGAAAATTATCGAAATCTAGGATTTTTTCGATCGGATAGTATCGCGATAATTATCAAAAAATTTATCGCGATATATATCGAATTATCGTATCGTGCCAAGCACTAGTCGTGACTCTCGACACAACAGTCTCGCCCCCCCCCCTCAAAATTCTAAAAAACTTTAGAAACTTCATAACGTGTTAGTTCAACAGCATAAGTGCCTAACAAAATGAATGAATGAGTTGACAGCGAGGTGAAAATGATGGTAAAAATAACTTCCTGCTAGCAAATTCCATCAACAACAAAAAAACGCCCAATTCTGTTCCAGCATTGACTCAACACCAACAATAACGAACAAATTTCTGTTGTTCGCAGCGCCTCTTTGTTCTGATCAGCATCGAAAGACTGATCAGACCCAAAAACAAAGTGATCATTCCAAAACAAAGGTCACAAACAAATAGGTACACAAAAATGCAATCGCGAGAAATGCGAGGGGCGAGGGGAGTTGAATTAAAATATTTGATGAAATTTATCATTTTGTTTTTTAAAAGATCAAATAATTTAATAAAATTAATTTGGTCGAAATTTTAAAAAGGTTTTAAAATTTAAAATGAACATTTTTGTTCCAAACTATTAGTGAAAATAAAAATCAAACCCGTCTAGATAGTCGCAAGACAGGAGAAATACGCTCTTTAAAAATGGATTATTTTCATTATTTAAATAATTTTAAAATCATAATGTTTAATCATTAGGGGTCTGATTTATATGTTTTACAAACCACTAAATATGCGCATATAAACTTGCATCAAAAAGGCCAAATACACACGGCCTACTAATCATTAGGGATGCTCGAGAATCTCGGTCTTGGTTCTCGGTCTCGAGTCTCGGTGTCCTTTCTCGGTGTCGGTCTCGAGTCTCGGTTCTCGGTAAAGTTTAATTCCCGAGCATCCCTACTAATCATTTATGAACCATTAAATAAATAAAAAGTAATTATGCATCCATTTCCTCCACCTAATTGTGTTTGGCGTGTTGGATTGATTGCGCATAAAACAAACATTAAATAAAGCGCTTACTTTATACAAAAATAAATGAGGAGGAATATTGTGAATTTTGCGGGGGGTGGGGGGGGGGGAACACATCGCCGTGCCCCCTCACCCCCGAATTGAATGGGTCGCGAAAATTTCACGCAAGATTATGTTGTGGCTTTAGGGGCAGCCCCTACAACAACAAAAAATGATTGTACAAAATCTTTGCGGAAGTCAGACGCAAAATGAACAATGAATTTTACTACCACAAATCTCTAAAGCATTTTTATAGTATTTTTTTGGAACCTTCCAAAAAAGGGTGTTGATTTTATTAGTAAAAGTTACTACATATAGTGTAAACAGACTGGTAAATAAATAATTATATCTACCAATCTTTGAATTTAAAAAAGAATGTGGCAAAAAACGGACACTCAAAAAACCCATAAATCTTGAAGGTTGACGGAATCGGTAAACCGGTTTAAAACCGAAAAACTGTTTTGGGCCATTTTTGACGGTTTGAGATTTTTTTCTCCACAAAAACCGCAGCAAAGTTGGTCTTAACATATGAAAAAATTGTATGGTTTTTTCATGATAAATGAAAAAGCATCATTTTTATGGAAACGACCCAAAAAAGAGTCCCCCAGTACACTTAGCTGCTAATTACCTAAATCTTTTTAAAAATATGAGAAAAATTTTACAAAAAAAATCAAATCATCCGATTTAATTGATGACGATGCAATCTTCTTCCTCATCTTCTCTCATCCGCCATGGATTTTGTTCACCGGGCCCGTAGTATTCCATTCATCCTCATCCATTCCTTCACATCGTCCACCTTCGTCCTCTTCATTTTCATCATACTTCCACCATTCTCTGATGTCATCCACCTTCACTTCCGGCACCAACTTTTCTTCCTCCTCGGCAGATGCCGTCGTGTCTGCGCATGTTGTGCTTGTGGCTTGTTGATGTTGCTGGTCAAATGACTGCTTCTTCTGCTGTTCTCCGACACCAGCAGCAGCGGACGCACTGATTTTACGCATCAGAGGAGTCTGTAATTTTTAATTGAATATAATTAACTTTGACGAATCATAAAAATGTTTAAGAGTTTAAAATTAAAATAATTTTTTTAAAATAAAAATCGAACAAAAACCACTTGTGCTAAGGCTGAGGTCTGACTTGACGACATTGTTGTCACACCACTGCATTCCTCGCTGACCGACTCAGCCAAATCCGGAAGAAGTTCATAAGCTGATAACTGAAAATGTGACAAATATTTATATGCGTTGGTTTAAAACGCTAAAGTTTTTGTTTTTCACATTTTCCGGTGGTTATTCCCTAGGGTTGGTCCCCGACCCCTCGGGGGCGGGAAAGGTCGGGGACGAAAACTCCGACTAAAAAAGACGGAGTCAGGGACCGGGTACCGGTCCGAAGCTCAAGGCCAAAAAAGTAAAAACTCCAAAAATGGCCATTTTTGGAGGTTTTCTGGCCATAACTTTTTTTCATAATTATCAGATCGCTTAGTTTTTGCTTGTTAATTGTTTCTCCTCATCGAGAGCTTTCATTTGGTATAATGATCGACCTAATAGGTTAGGTTGAAGAAAGTTACAACACTTTCGACCTTCGGTCAATCCGACCTTCGGACTGGATGCGCGGGGACCAACCCAAGTATTCCCACCTGAATAGGCCTCTGTTGCTGCGCAAGTGACTGAATGCTTTTGCTTTGCGCCATTTGACTGGTCGGTGACGACGCGTTGACAGCAATGGCACCGGCACCCGCGCCGAATTCCGTTGAGGAAGCGGCCGATGTGAATGATCGTCCGGACACTTTTTTATGGGCAGCGGCGACAATGAAACGGCGCGCGGCGCCCTTAAAGTTTTTTTGTGTTCAAAAAAATTCTATTAAAATATCAGTAGCATCTGGATGTGATAATAGTTAAAATTAGGGTTGCTCCCCGAGCCCTCGGGAACGGAAAAAGTCGGGGTCTGGGTTTTCGTTCCCGTCTAAAAAAGTCGGGGTTCGGGGTTTTTCCCAGCAAAAACTCCGAAAAAAATTCAAAAAAGTCGGGGTCGGGGACGAAATCCCGAGGGGTTCGGGGACGGGGAGCAACCCTAGTTAAAATTGTATTTTTTTTAAATCTCTTTTTCTCTTCCACTCACTCACCTCAAAAACTTCCGAAATGCTCCGTCTCCTCTCTCCGTCCGCGCCGCTCACCACCGTCGTCGGCATTTCCATGAGCATGGGGCGTGCAAACTCGCCGCCAGTGGTCAGCTTACGGTAATGCACCGGACTGGTCCGTCTCGGTGAGCTTGGCGACACTTGGCGCTGTTGACGTTCCAGTGCAGCCTTGGAGTGTGCCGCGGCAAGCGTAGCAGAATCAAATGCTTAAAAAAAAGAAGCTATTCTGAGCAGCGTGGCCATAATACTTTATTTATCAGGGTTTTCCTGATTTTTGGGTGATTTCCTATTTTTTCCTGATTTTCCATTGTTGTCTGATTTTGCCTGATTTTTGGGAGCGGCCCGGTCTCGGCTAACACAAAAAAATTTGACTGCGGTTTCGATTCAACCCAATTGCATTTGATGATTTTCTATGTGAAGCTGAGTTGCTTGACTAAGCCAAAAATACGGTGAAAAGTATCAGTAATTTTGGCATTAAATTCATATATTTACTCGCCTAAAAAATATTCCTGATTTTCAGCCGCTATTGCTGATTTTTTGGTTTGACAGGTGGCCACCCTGATTCTGAGCCATCCAGGAAATATTTCTGAGCCATTCAGTCAGGGATTTTTTGGCTAATTTGTCCAAAAATTCAACTCCCACCATAAATGGATTTTGCAGAAAATGTGAAGGCAGGCGTTTTGTGTGCCGGTTTGGCGGAATGTATTTGCGATTGACTCTGCTGATTGTGTTGGATCAGAGAGGGTAGCGGAAGGCCGGGCGAGCGCATACGACGTAAGCAGAATTCAAGCCAAGTTTTTATACTGAATTTTTTTTTTTGATTTTTGAAAATTTAAATTTCACTCAAGTTACGTTTGCTTAGCCACCTCCTCCTCAATGATGTACTCAAGCTCTTCGCGTTG
This sequence comes from Globodera rostochiensis, assembly GCA_018350325.1. NCBI lineage: Eukaryota > Metazoa > Nematoda > Chromadorea > Rhabditida > Heteroderidae > Globodera > Globodera rostochiensis. The sequence continues at coordinate 371,881 of JAEVLN010000037.1, forward strand.
AAGCAGTTCTTCAAGTTGCAACGACTTTCGAATGTCCACGCTCCGGTAGGAAAGCATGCTTAAGATAAGGTCTAAAAAATTTATAAAAAAATTTAAATTAGGTAATATTTTTTCTTTTGCGGCGCGTTTTGTTTTATCAATAGGGCTGGGATTTTTATGTTTTAACATATGGATTCCTTACATGAGAGAAGCCCAAAAAGAGTATTTGTTTTGAAAAATTTTTGATTCCCCATTTTTTTATAATAAAATCCATATTTTGGCCTTTTTGATTAAAAATTCAAGAAAAATTCGGGGTTTATGTGAAAATTTCATAAGAAAAATGCAATAAAAACGAAAAATGTACCCTTAAAAATGACTTATTCTTGGACCAAAAATCCACCCACAAAGATCGACATTTTAGGGGTTTTTTGTCGGTTTGATTTTTTGGGTTCCCTAAAATATTTTACTTTTGATATTTTTTATAAAATTTTCAAAAACATGTAAAAAATATTATATTTACAACTGTAAGAGCAAAATTAATAAAGATAAATGAATTTTGAAGGGCTTTACGCATAAAATGACCGGATTTTGTCCATTTTTGGCACATATTTAAGCACATATGTTTCCATTTTTTGGTTTTAATACATATTTTAGCATTTTTAAGCACATAAAAACATACATATTTTTAGATTTTTAGCACATATAAATCCCAGCCCTATTTATCTATTTTCTCACTAAAGCACGTCGTGGAAGGACACGTCGTCGCCCCCGTGCAACTTCTCCATCTCGTAGCACATGTGCTTGAACAGCAGCCGGTCCTTGTTCGGGTCCACCTCCAGACGACCGCGCAACAGACGCAGCAAAAATTTGACACGATCAACCGGAATCTGACCCTTCTGCTCCACGTCCACGATATTCCAAACCTGGAAAATATTTTATTATTTTAAAAAAAATGTAATTTGACTAGCTAATTAGCCTAAAAAATTAAAAAATACAAATGAGCAACTTTTTTGCTTTGCCAAACTCCGGCTCTTAAAAAGATTTAAAATTAAATATTAATACTAAAAACGAATACTTTATAATCATATTTAAATTTATGAAGTGCTTGCTCATAGCAATAATATATCGTTTGTTTTAAGGTTGCTCCCCGTCCCCGAACCCCGACTTTTTTAGTCGGGGTTTTCGTCCCTAACCCCGACTTTTTTGAATTTTTCGGGGTTTTTTGCTGGGAAAAACCCAAACCCCAACTTTTTTGGTCGGGGACAAAAACCCCGACCCCGACTTTTTCCGTCCCCGAGGGCTCGGGGAGCAACCCTAGTTTGTTTGCCATTCATCTCATTAGTTGAATATGGCGATTAAATGACACTGATTAATTTGGGTTTGTCCCGTCGAGATCAGCACCTGTTGGAAGTTACGGATATCAGCATAGCTGAGCAGTGCGTCCTCCTCGGACGAGTAGAACAAGGAGAAATTCTCCATGATGATGGCCACCAGCAGGTTGCGCACAATGTACGTGATGATCAGGTAGAAGGAGCAGAAGTAGATGATGGCACCGTAATAGTTACCGCAGTCTGTCTCCCAGTAGTTGGCACCCGGCAACCAGTAGCAGAACGGGGCACTGCGCTGCCGATGGGAAAATGGTTGCAACGATTATTTTGTGGTTCCATATTTTTAAATTGTTTGTTTCTGAGCTGACTTGAGCAATCACACATGTGAACTCATTTTTTGTTTCTATTAAAATAAATAAATTGTATTTAATTTCATTTTTACCGTTGTATCGTGCATTATGTCGTTCCAATCCTCGCCAGTAACACTGCGAAACAGCACCACCAATGCCTCAAAGCCGGATCGGAAGTTCACATGTCTGTAATAAAAGCGAATTTCCCAATTTATTCAAAAATTCGATTTGTGATTTATTAATTTTCGCTCATGTCGAGCCCAAAAAAATCATTTACTTCGAAACGGCCTGCCCATATTTAACCATGCCGAACAGGATAACGCCCGTGTAGGCGTAGAACAGCACCAACAAAACCATAGCCATAATGATGAAGAAGGAGCGGAACATGGACCTTTGAATTTTGAATTTTTTAAAAACAAATTTACTTACATTACAACTGTGAGCATCAACATTTTTAGTGTGCTGTTACGACCTAAAAAATTGGAAATTATTTTACGGACTCAAATCTCATGTTTAGGTGTGAATACTAGCGACCGGTGAAATCAAATTTCCGTCCGGATCCGGATTTTCAATTTTATTAAAATCAACGCAAAAACAACTGTTATTGGATTTCTTGCACAAAACCTACCGGTGGGATTTTTCCGGATAAATCCGGTTTCGGAAAAAATCCGGAGCAGTCAAAAAACCCGGATTCCGGACCCGGATCCGGAAAAAATCCGGCCGGTCTCTGGTCCGTCCGGCACCGGTCCCTAGTGAATACGGTAAAACAGTATGTCGGGCGAGTGGGACCTGCTATAGTGAAGAAGCGCATAATGACGACAATGTAGCCAAAAGTGTAGGTGAACTTCCTCAGCCGGGTCTCCCCACCGACAACGCTGGCCGGTAATGGCAAGAAAAAGTGTGTGGTCACCCAGAAAATGCCCATTCCGGTGATCAGCAAATCGATCCGATTCCGACGACTTTGCCAGAAGCCGGACACAGTGTAGGCGAACATTTTCAGTAAAACCTATTTTTACATCACGGGTTTTATTTCAATAAAGCTTTTGGTTTTCCGATTTAAAATTATTAAAAAAATTTTAATTTAATTTTTGTTTTTTATTTTCGATGCCTCCACAGCGAAGAGCATGTTGAGGATGGCCGAAAGTGCGGTGACGATGTACAGAAAGCGATGTTTGTCCTCCTCTTCTTCCACATTCCATGGCAAAATCAGCGTGGCCGAGTTCAGCACCACCATGGCGGCAAAGAATTGGTTGAACGGACGGCACATGGTCAGCTCGTACACTGTCCCTGGAAAATTTTCTTTTCTGCTGAAGGGAATTTCCCTTTTCCCCCCACGGCAATTTACGTCGAAAAGTGGCAGATTCGGACGGTTTCGGCGGAATGTGCAGGGGCTAAGAAGTTTTATTGGTTAATAAAGGTAGGGCAAATTGGTACATATAACAAGAACTGTTTAATAATGCGTTATGTGGCACCTGTGCCATTTTTAGACGAGCCTTCAAGTCGTGCCATCGTCGCTGGTCGACCGTCAACAAGGCTGTTCCCTATTTTTAGAAAAATAAAATTTATAATTGAAAATAACCGCTAGATCTGAATTGCCAAAAATAAGATGTTCAATTTTCAAAGACCATTTGTCACAAACAAAAAATGCAATTGTCTTTTCTATTCAAAAAAAAATGTAACTCCGGAAAATTTACAAAATAATCCTCTTTTTTTTTTTGTTGCAATTCCCCATCTCTTTTACTCTATTTTCGGTGTAATTGGCAATGACAACGCCAACGAACAGTGTCAACCCGATCATGCAACCGATGAACACGTAAATGTGGATGAACACAACAGCCCACTAGACAGAAAGTTTACAAAAATTATCATAATTTTTTTTGGATACTGTATTTCCTCAAATAGACCCTCCCCCCCTCCTCTCTATTTTAAATTGGTTATAATTTGAACTTTATTAAGAAAATTGAGCAAAAAAATCTACTTAATAATTCATCAAAAAAGGGGGTTGAAAAATAGAAACGCCGGGGGTGTCTGTCTATTTGAGGAAATATGGTAGTTCAAACCGGGCCTTGACGAGCCCACAAAATGTCTCGAATCACATTCCAACCCTTGTAAGACAAAGTTTCGAACAGGGCCAGCCTTAAAATTTTAAAAAATTTAATTTAACTTCAAATTTAGGCCATACATTGCGGCTCCAATGTGGTCAAAATGGAAATTTCTTGGGTTCGTCCTTCAATTTTTACACTAATTTTTGCTAACCCTAAAAAACTGACCAAACTCGGGGCACGAGCACCTTAGGGTGAAGTGTGTCGCTGTTTTTGCCTTTAAATAATGAATTTAAATTCCTAATTTTAAATCTAATTAGCATTTTTTGCTGCTTTCTTACCGTACACTTCCATCCTGGTGACGAAGATCTTCTGCCAGAACATTCCCATACAATCAACCTAACACATAGTTGAAAATGTCAAAATTATTGTAAAATCTTTGATTATTATTAAAATTTCTGATCTGAACTTTAGATATATTATTTATTTATTTTTTTTATAAAAATTTAAATCAATTAATTTAAATACTTGGCGTGTGATGTTAACATCATTGCAGGCGGCCAACCTATCCATTTAAGCATGTATAATTTTTATTAAAATTATTTTAATGCCAGAGAATTTCGTGAATTTTAAAAATGGAAGCCTAATTTATTTATTCAAATAGTATTTTATACCTGCCGCCCACTGTTTGCACTCCAAAACTGGCAAAGATGAACATTACCACAATCATTAAGATGGTCACAAGCAGAATTTCCTAAAGCATTTGTATCACAAACAAAGCTCACTAAATCAAAAGTTGGATAGATTTTAAATTCATCATCAACAACGGTTTCAAATCATATTGATAACAATTCAAACTAGGGTTCCTCCCGACCCCCCAGGGGCAGGAAATGTCGGGGTCGGGTTTTCGTCCCCGATCAAAAAAGTCGGGGGTCGGGGTTTTTCCCAGCAAAAACCACGAAAAATTCAAAAAAGTCGGGGACGAAAACCCCGACTAAAAAATTGGGGTTCGGGGACGGGGAGGAACCCCAATTCAAACTCATAAACTCCAAAGGATGACTGACCGATCTCACGTGATATTAAGGTATTTATTTTGGACCCGACAATTCAGCACCGGCTGTTGTCGAACCATTAGCGTATGCTTTTGGTTGACTTTAAAAAATTGATCAGTCGCCCTTTGTCGTGCTCATTCAAATTTGGCTTTATTCTCGCGCAAAAAAATCACTTTAAATCCGCGGAACAACTCAACAACAACGCGTCGAATGTGCGGAACAAGCGTATAAATGCGCAACGGACGCATTGCGCGACAAATCATCAGAAATTGTTCCATTGAGTTGATCTCCACATGCTTGGGCATCAGCAATAAGAAGATCAAGCTGGTCAAGTAGATGAACACAGTCATCACGCCGCCCAAGTCGCGCACCAACGCGTTCGGCGTGAAGAACAAACCGTCCGCAATTACTTTGGCCATCAGTTCGCCTTTGAATAGGAAAAACTTTTGTGAAGTGGAATTTTTAAATCATTAATTTGTAAGTTAAATCTTAAAACGGTTCATTATAATTAAATATAATTTTAAAAAATAGTTTCGTAAATTTCATTTGCAAATAAGTCACCAGTCATGGTCAGCACAAATAGGTAGTCCGGGATTTGGAGGTAGAAATTGAACATCACCAAATTCTCGCCTGTCGTTGGCCACGGAGACTCAAGCAACATGGACCAGCAGGACACTAGCGTTATGGCCACCATGGTCCAGTCAAGGTACGGCATCAAACCGACCAGAGTGCTTCAACAAAAACCAATTTTTAAAGAGGGTTAAGTATCTAATAAGATAGTTTACTGTATGGCTTTCTTTATTTAACTTAATGTCTTACTGTATCTGTTTGGGCCTCTTTCCACCGCCCGCGGCATTTCTTCCGGTGCCATTTGTGCCTCCACCCGTCAGTTCCGTGCCGCCGTCGTAGCCCCAGCGGGCATGCACAAATCGATGACAGTAACGGCGCAGTTTGGACTCGCGCGAAATTATGAACAAAGGCCGATCAAAGTAAGGATGATTCTCGCGCATTTCTTCCTCAATCCGATTTCTTAAAATATAAATAATATTTAATTGTGTTCAGAGAATTGAGCATTTTAACTCATTCAGCAGGCCCAATTTTCAATTCAATATAATGCTTAACACTAGCCTGGTGATCTCGGCCATTTGTTGTTTATGGTGAAGAGCTCGAATGTCAAATTGGCCCTGCTTCAGGTCTCTGCGCGTGCTGCCGATTGCCGAAATTGTGCCCGTCCCACCACCTATACGCGCTAATACTAGAGAAAGGACTTGAGAACTGATCGAGATTTCGGTCGAGCCCAAATTTTGTCGATGGTTAACACTGGAGAAAAGACTTGAGAACCGATCGAGATTCTCGAAAAATCTCGGTCAAGCCAAAATTTTTCTATCGAAACAAAAAAATACGATCAAGATTCGTTCGGTATTACAGCTCGAATCTCGAAGATCTCGATAAAATTTCGTCGACCAAGATTTCGATCGAGAATCTTGAAAAAATCTCGACGAAAAGCTCGGTCGTCTTTTCTCTAGTTAACACGTTGTTGCGTTTACATTTTTGTTTTTGAAAAAGAATTTCAAATAGTCCGCAAAAAACAAAAAATGAACGATCAGCACCAAAACCCTCCAATTGACCTCCCAGCAGTGCCGTTGTCTGCTGTTGTGTGCCGCCACCGGATTGTGTTTGTTGTTGCTGATGTTGTTGTCCTCCGCTAGCGTGGCCCTCAGCTCTGTTGATGTCCCCATTCTCGGTCAAAATCTGATCAAAAAAGCTAATCGGTTTTTGGCGGCTTTTAGCCCCAGGCTGTTGTAGAGGAGGACCCATCAACGCGGCCATGACCGAATCCTTCGAAGAATTTCTAAATTTTAGAAAACGTCAGGCATCTTCCAGTTTCAATGTGCTGATCAATAAAATAAATTAAAAATTGTAAATTTATTTGAAAAGTAATGGAAAACGGACTTGACCATCGAGTTGAGTAATGAACGCATCGAACATTGGCCGATATGACGCTGGTATACGCAAATGTTTCGTTGATGTGAAGAAATGCGATGTTTGTGAAAGTTAACAAATTTGGACAAAATACGACGATGCCCAACCACTGGAATTGAAAATTTTCTTAAATTTATAGAATTTTTAAATTAAAATATTTTAAAAAAATTCTATAAAATGCTTAGTCCAATTTCGAATACTAGTTAGTACCATCCAGTCGTGTCAGCAATTTGTTAGCAAATGCTGGACTGTGCCGTTCGTCCGTATTTTGACGCCACACAAACTAAACACATAATAATAATAAAAAGTCATTAAATTTTGCCAATTTCACTCACTTGATTGGTGAACGAGTCGCGCACTTTGGGTGTCGAAAATTCGTTGTCCACCCGTTTCAGCTGCACCATTTGTGGGCGTGTGGGAAACTTTTCAAAGATGCGCAAACGCCACGGCAAAATGGTGCGCATACTGCTGATCTGAATACATTTGAATTTGAATGATCAGAATGGAATTTACAGTGAACGGAGAGAAGCATTTAAATTTAAAATAAATCAAATTTCCTCTACCGCTTCCTTGGCCTTCAGTTGCTTGACCTTCTTCAGCTCTTCGTCCATCTCCAAATTGTCCAGAATGACTGCGACGAACAGACTGAGTACGATCAGTGTGACAAACAGATGGTAAGCCACAAAATAAATGGCCACAAATGGAACCATTCGATCGTCAATCATTCGCAGCACTTCAACCTTTAGGGAATTGCATTTTAAAAAATTAAAATAAAGCCAAAATCCTTATTTTAAAATTCATTTGTTAGCATAAAAATTTACAAATAAATTAATATATAAACTGAATGTCGCCCATTATAAGCTCGCCCAACACCGTTTATGAACATCTCTTTTACAAATCTAAAGGCTTCGATTTTGGCCCATGTAGTATAGTGGTTAGTACTCCTCGTTGTGGCCGAGGCAACGCAGGTTCGAATCCTGCCATGGGCAACTCCTTTTTACATTTTTTTAATTAAATTTTTTTTTGAATTACAAACTTTTAAATGAACTATTCAATAACATAAAACGCCATAAATTTAGTTTTTGAAATAATATTTTTGAAAGCAATATTTTATATAAAAATTAAATTATCAATCTTACAACAAACTCCGTCCATCCTTCCTGTGTGATGATTTGGAACATTGCCATAAATGCCTGTGGAAATGTCTGAAAATGGCTCAGATTGGACACCGAACAGAACAGCTGAAGCGAAACGGCTGAAGCAAAAATCACAAAAGTGACGGTAAAAAGCACTAATCCGCCCAACTTTTTGCCTGGGCTGAAAATCTGAAAATTTAAGAATTTCTAAAATAAATTTTTTAAATGAAATTCTAAGCCGCACACACATTATGCTTTTTTTAAAACAATTTTGTATTTTTAAGATATTTTTTTTTATTTTGAATTTTACTTTGTAAACAAAGTCTTCTAGCATTGGCGAAGCTTTGATCAGACGGAAGAGACGAAAAACTAAAATGAATTTTAGAATTAAATTAAATTGTTTTAATAATTTTAAAAAACTCATAAAATTCCCTAGTGGGTTTTTTTTGACATTTTTCACCTTGAAAATAAGTGAAATAGTTATGGTTGTAGAAATTCCGTTGGATATTCAATGTGCCACCGATGGCGAGGATGAACTCAAACTTGAAGATATTTCGTTTGAAGAACAGACGCCCGTAACATAGCAATTTGACCAGACATTCGATGTCGAACAGAACAGTGAAGGCACACTTAGACCAGAATTAATTTTTATTTATTTTTAAAATTTAAAAAAATTTTGCACAACTCCACCTCTATCAAATAGTACACATTTCTTCGTTTTGCATCCGTTTCATCGTGCCGATATACAAACGATGAGTTGATGGCTGCGTTGGCGAGCACCAACGAGACAATGGCACATTGGAAGCCCGTTGAATGAAGAATCTGAAAATAAATATTTCAATTTGGTTTGAAAAATCACAATTTCCTGAAGATGAATATATCTGCATTTTTATTTTTACCGTTTGGAATTTTTTGATCCGTGGGTTCAGCTTGTCTTCTGTGTCCAACCTGATCAGTCTCCATCCATCTTCAGTTGTTTCAATTTTCTTAATTTTTAAATTATTTTAAAAAACTATTTGTTCCCAAATGTGCCACCTGACTGAAATCGTCTTCAATCGTCGTCATTTCCTCCTTTTTCCAGCTTTCACTGAATTGGACCCGAATTTCTGCAAATGTTTCTGTTATGACCGCAATGAACACATTCTAAAGAGTTAAAAAATGGATTTTCAAAGAAAAAAATCATAAAGTTTTTGCACGTCACCTTGACAAGCCAAGCCATGAAAAAAATCAGTGTGACAAAATAGAAAAATGCCAAATGGGAGGGCAACGAGTCCAAACAATCGTACAGCACGTATACCCATCCCTCTTCAGAGGCGGCTAAGTACACCGTGAACACGCTGGAACCTGAAGGCAAATGCCAAATTGGGCAAACAAAAGTGCCAAAAATCAAACCAAAATGGTCAAACATGCCGTAGAATCCTTCACTTTTGGCACTTAAGTCGAGCTAAATGGAGTCATAAATTTTAAGATGTTTCTCAAAACTTTTAAGAGTTGCTGCACCTTCATACATTCCATGTTGCCTGGACACTCATAACCGCCTTCGCCCTCCTTTGAACACATCGTGTCCGGAATGGCCAAGTCGTTGATAGTCACATTCTTCGGGTCGGTCCCTAATTTTTTTATAAAGTTAAGGTGGACCAGGATCAGGGAGCTCAATTTGCCCTTTTTTAGTGGCAAATGCCACTATTTTGGAAATTTGCCACTATTTTTGCCCACTATTTTTGCCACCTTTTTGTACTTTGTGAAAGGAACCGGTTGCCATATTTTGTCCCAGATAAGTTGAGCTCCCTGACCAGGATAAAAGTCTAAAAGAAATAGGGGATTTCTAAAAAAAATTTTACAAACTTTCTATAGTATTTTAATGCGTACGATTTAATAAATTAAACTTACCAGGCATCACACAATGGTAATCCATTCTTCCGAACAGCTGAATGCCCATGATGGCGTACAGTGCCATGAAGAACAGGAAGAACACGGTCACATTCTGCACTTGAGTGCTCGATCGTCTGAGCGAAAAAACGTTTTCAAATTTTTGATCGACGACTTACTTCGACAACGAAATAATTAATCTTTCTCAAATTTTGTAAAAAAAATTGGTAATTCAGGATTGCACAATTTTATAATTAAAAAGAGCAAAAAATTTTCTATGGTTTGAGTGTAAATTATAAGGTTAATATTGGAAAATATTCTACTTGAGCAATTGCTGAATACGCTGACGGGGCACCTTGAAAGTTAGCATCAGTCTGATCAGGCGTATGATCACCTGTAATCAGTTTGGATTTAAAAACCCTTTTTTGTGTTATTCGTTTTAAAATCATTAATATTGTGGCGTTTTGCAATGCCCACCAATGGACGGACACATCGAAGCATGCCCAACCGATCGTAATAGACGAGCCCAAAACTGGTGAACAACTCAGCGGAAACCAGCAACTGGTGGAATTGAAATTCTTATTATATTTTGTCTCAAAACAAATTCTTATATTTTGTCTCAAAACAAATTCTTATATTTTGTCTCCAAACAAATAACAAATTCTCATATTTTGTCTCAAAACAAATTCTTATATTTTGTCTCAAAACAAGTTCATATATTTTGTCTTGAAACAAATTCTTATATTTTGTCTCCAAACCCATTTATTCCAGTAGATATGATTTTAATTATTTCCCCCTTATAAACTTTATAGACGTGAAGCAAACAGGACACCCAGTGGAAAAGCAACAGGAAAAAGTCGAACTGACACCAGCGGTCACGCAAATAGGCAGTTTGACGCTTAAATAGTATACAAAAAAAAATTAGTTTAAAAAGAGTCAAAAACTGGCAATATCACATTGTAATTACCCGAAAGTAACCCATGTTGTTAGCTCTTAACACGGCTTCCCACGTGAAAATGGCCACCACGAAGGCGTCGATGACGAGCAGTACCCAGGTGAGATGAGGGATCAGTTGCAGAGTGCGCGGCGTGTGCAAGCAAACGCTGACCAGCGACAGAAGGCACACCGTTTTCAGCACACGCTCAGCGTATGGATGATCAAGAATAGCTATTCAAAAAAAGCTACTGATTCAGATCAAAATCAAAATCGGGAAAAACGAAACATTTTTAAGGTGGGCTTAAAAATCTCACTCGGTTGGGCCAGTTTTTTGCCCGTGCCAAGCGACGTGGTGGCCAAAAGGTCGGCAATCTGTTCAGGGCATGGTTGGGGTTGGTTGAATTGCCAGAAAACTGTTTGACCATTGCCATTGAGTCTCGCTTGATGGTGGGCATTCCGCCTGACGGACCAGCAGCAACTGCAACACCACCACCAACAGCGCCGATCGTGTTCGGCCCAAATCCGCTCCTTCGTCTTGCACTGTCTTCGCCTCGGCTTGACACAGTCCCTATTTTAATTTAAATTACGGACTTTTTCTTTTTAAATGTAGGCATACATTTTTTTATAAATAAGAATTCAATTTAAATAAAGAATATCATTTATGCCTTACCCGGTCTCAACTGCTGTTGTGCTGCTGCATTAGCGCCCGGGGCGCCGGCTTGCTGCAGTTGTTGTTGTTGCTGCTGCTGCTGTTGCTGTTGCTGCTTTGTTTGCTGGAACATCGTCGAAGAAAGGGCGGCCGCCTTGGCGACTAAAAGGTTAGAAAATACAATTAAATTTTATAAAAACTTTTGTAACGAAATTAGAGAAATACTTCATTGTTTACAAATCCTTATTTATTTATGATTATAATTCATTTGGTTTGTGATAATTAGGGTGGCGATTTATATGGATAAAAAATCTCGAAATATGGCCATAAAATATGGATGAAAAATCGCAAAATATGGACAAAAATTGCAAAATATGGACAAAATATGGATAAAAATTTTTTTAAATATAGCAAAAAATGGGCAAGTTTTTTCTAATTGAAATAATAAGAGATTAAAATTTTTATATGTAAATTAAAGGCATTTCAGAAAAAATTTTTAAAATAATCAGAATTTTAAAAATTTTTATTTTTTGGTGGCAGAATTCTTAGTCGCGAAAAGTCAATTTTTAGGGGTGCATTTTTTGAAAATTTTAAAGTCGATTCTCAGGGGTGTATTTTTCGTTTTTATTGCATTTTGTTAAGGAATTTTTGAAAAATGGCGAAATATGGATAAAAATCGCGAAATATGGAAAAATATGGATTATAAAATGTGCTCTAGAAGCTCCAACCAAAGCTAAAAATACTATTTATGGCATTTAGAAGCCATTTCAAGTGCGCAAAAAAAATATGGATTTCCATATAAATCGCCACCCTAGTGATAATGCCAATTTTTTTCCAGTTAAATTAGATTTGAGACCTTGTCATTTTTTTAAGAAAAATTCCGAAAATATAGTTTTTAAACGCATCCGGTCCGAAGGTCGAATTGTCCGAAGGGCGAAAGTGTTGTAACTTTCTTCAACCTAAACCGGATCATAATACCAAATGAAATGCGATGAGTTAGAGTTATCATTAAGTTAAAGCTAAGTGATTGGACAATGCTTAAAAAAGTTATGGCCAAAAAAGAAAAAATTCAAAAAATAGTCATTTTTGGAGATTTGTCCTTGACTAGATCACTTAGTTTTGGCTTATTAATTGCTTCTCCTCATCGAGAGCTTTCATTTGGTAAAATGATCGACCTAATCGGTTTCCGGAAATTGTCATTAATTCGATCTCAAAAAAATTATTTTTTTGATCTGTGATCAATAATTTTAGGCCCTCCTCTCACTGCTGGTCGTGTAATCACCGCCGCCATTACCGCCCCTGGGAACAATGCACAACGACTTTTTGCGCTGCTGCTGTTGCAACACAATCAGACTCATTTTGCGCCCACCCGGCCCATGCTGGGGTGGCACCATCATGTGCGAGGTGGACGGGACCAAATGGGAATGGGTGGACTGCTGATGGTGCTGATCAAAAGAACGACGACCCATGACAAAAGACAGAAAAAAATTGGTTGTTTTCGAAAATCGAGCTTGAGACCTCGAATGAAGAATCTTAAGATCAAATCTCGAAGATCATTAGGTAGAGCGACAAGCCATTAAAGCATTAATTGATTCTTGAGAGTGGGCTATTGATGTTTGTATAGTGAATTTGAGTCTCAAGATCAATTTTTCAAAAACCGGTCTTTTATTAAAATAAAATAAAAATAAATAAATAAATGGTTGTTCAACCATTTGATGAAATTGGATACTACAAATCCGGCCATTATAATAAAATAGGTAATAATATAAAGCTTAGAATGGCTCTCGGACAAATAACTAGCAGCAATTGAGGATGAAGCAGAATGAAAGAAGTCCGGAAGGAAATAAAACAGATGTGGATGTGAAAGATGAAGCATGAAGGGGATGATGAATGACTTTGGAGAATTCTAAAATGGAAATGATCTTTTTTAAAACAAAATAGACAACTTTACTAAATTTGGATCATCCAAAATCAAAGATGCCCGAGCGGTATAATTCTATCTAAACCTTATCTTTCCGTCCCAGTTTCTGATCAGGAATCCAATTTTCAATCATTTTCTTAAGGTCTTCTATGTTTAATTATTAGAGTTCTCGCTGAACCTGGTTTTCTCAATTCCCGTTTTTATCTCGAAAATTTGTAAATAAACCATGCCGATCGTTTTAGCATCTTCATGGCATGAAATTCAGCACATCGAGATTTTCGGCATACAACAAAAGCGGGAGGAACAAATGAGGCAAAATTGTTCCGGATGGAATTGGGAGTTGAGTTTGGGGAGTCCGAGAGAAATTCATTTGTTTGTTCAGTTGGAAGGAGAAGAATCTGCCACCGAAATAAACCCCGAAACTGCTGCTCCCCCAGAAGAAAGAATTGCCATTTCCGCCCCTCCCCCGAGGGGGCATTCTCGGAGGCGGAGGAAAAGCCGGATTGGAAGGAAACCGGAGGGGGGGCTAAGTTGGGCATGAAAACGACCCCTTGGGGGAAAAGGAGTGTGAAGGGGGGAGCAGATGGTAACAATCTAAGCATGTAGGCATTGCAATGGTCTCCGTGTACCAGATGCGTTAAATCGTAAACAAATTGAGACCTAAAGCACTATCGATCTCGACCAATCGAGATTAATATTTAAATAAATTGCCAATCCATTGGATTGGACAGAATGGGCCAAATGTCTCTGGCAAATTGGTTAAAAGCAGAATAAACCCCGGGGAAATGGGAAAATGTAGCATTTCCATACCAGCAGTTGACAAAATGAGTCCGATTTTGGCAACGGCAGCGACAAACAATTTTTTGTTGGCAAGAAAAGCGTAAAATATATTACAAACGCGCGAAATTTGAATTTTTAAAAAAGTAATGAAATTTTTATCGTCCGTGCGGTGGTAACGGTGGTGGTAATAAATAGTCAAAGAGTTAGGTATTTAGTTTTAAATGGCTAAGGTTTAAAGCTCTAGTCTAATTTGCAAATGCTCAAAAAATAGTAATTTCAATGGCTATATTTTAAAAATAAAAAAAATTGATTGGATAATTAAATAAATTTTTTGGGGTTGGATAATTAAATAAATTTGGTGTGCATGTTATTTTTTAAGTATATATTTATGACTTATATACTGTTAATGGCAAAAATTTATGCACATTTTTTTGGCCATAATTCGGCCACATTGAGGGGAGGGAGCTCGCACAATTTGCGATGGTTTGAAAATCGTGTGGATGGTCAAATTAAGTTATTCAGAAAAGGAAAGGCCGAACTATGGCGCTTTATTAGGGTTAGGAAATGAAGCAATGGCATTTTTGGCGATAGAATGACATCCAAAGTTGGCAATGCTTTTAGAATAAATTTTGAATATTTCATCATTAAAACTAACTATAAAAACATTTAAATAAAATTGACACGGTGCCAGATTTTTTTGCCAGAATCAATTTGATTCTTCAAACTTTGTTTGTGATTATTTTGGTGTGTCAATGTCAAGTGCCAACAGCAGGGGCAAGAAATATTACAGCTCTATCGCTCCAAAACTGTGAACAACGGACGTTTCCCCTAGGGGGATAGAAATTTGTTTTTGCCCTTAGAGCGACAAAAGGCTGGAGGAATAGGAAATAAAAATTTGTTTTATGGGAATTAGCCAAATTTGACCATTTGTGTCTGTCTAATGAAAATTATTTTTTTCATTAATTGGAAGAGATTTTCAATCAGCTTAATCGGTTCTTAAAAGAAACACTCAGGGATGAAAATGAAATTAAAAATTCAAACTGGTTAAAAGAATTTATGTCTTTTAATTAACTTAAGCACCAACCATGGTGTATGAATAGAGTTCACAAGCAAATCAAATTGAATTTTATCTAAATTTAAATGGAATTAGATGGAATAGTTTATAAATTTTTGCCTTAAAAATTGGCCAGAAGAGGGAGGTATAGGCCAAATTGGCACATTTATTTGAGTGAAAGAAGTTTTGGTCCTCTTCAGTTGAAGAGAAAATGGGCATCGAATTGAATTAAAGAGGGAATGGAAAGGATTTATTATAAATTTGCATGAGGGGGATTGTGGGTACGAAATGTAGATTTTTGGACACAAAATTTCGTTTTGGGTTCCGCTGTTTTGAAAACTCGTAGTTTTTGTTACGTTGAAATTAGGGTTGAGCCCCGTCCCCGAACCCCCGACTTTTTTGAATTTTTCGGGGTTTTGGCTGGGAAAACCCCCGAACCCCGACTTTTTTGGTCGGGGACGAAAACCCCGACCCCGACTTTTCCCGTCCCCGAGGGGGGTCGGGGCTCAACTCTAGTTGAACTCCTTGTCCCCTTTTTATTTGCAGAAGGCTTGATTTATTCCGAGTTTTCGATGTTGGAAACAATCGATAATCGATCAAATAGGCTTGTTGAGAATTGTTGATCTGGCTAATGTTCAAATTCAAATTTTCTTTGTAAAAGTATACTTTTGGAAAACTGTTTGCCAAATTTGTCCTTTTCAGGCCATATAACGCCACAGACTTTTTCCGCCCTTAGCACACTTTCATTGCAGAAATTGACAGCCCCATCCCACACACTTGCCCCCCCCCCCACCCCGCAGGGGCAGTGCCAGAGGGAAGATTTCATTCATCCATCTTTCGTTATCCCATTAACGCCTGCGGCGACAATTAATTATTATGTCCTAGAGGCTGGGGTGGGCATCCACCATATAGCCAGCCAAGTGCCATTTTCAATTATGACAAAATGGAAAGACAAAAGTCCAAATTTTTTTACTAAAAAATAATAGTATGTATGATATGTTCCGAAAAAAGAAATTTATTAATTATAATTTAAATAATTATTTTGTTTAAAATTATGCACTAAATGACCATATAAATAGAGTAAATTTTTCAAAAAAAACTAGGATCAAAGGGGCAAAAAAAAATTATGAATATTTATTGCGAATATGTTTGGAGACAAACATTTTTAAATACTTATTACGCCCTAAGGCATAGTGAACTTAAGGGGCGGGACAAACCATGGCCAAACGCCATTTGCAATTATGCACGAAATAGAAAGGCTAAAATGCCCTTTATAATTTTTGGAGACAAAAAAAAAACCAAAAAAACTCAAATGATTTTTATTGTGATTTGAACTCAAAAATTTTAAAGAACTCAAAAAAAAAGTTTATAGAATCAATTACTAATATTCTTTTTTTTAATTTATTGTTTTATAAATTTTAATAAAAATTAAAAAAACAAAAAATTGGCAACTCACCGAGCAACCGCGTGGCTGTGCTGCCCTCGTCTCGGTTCCCATGTCCTACTCCCGTCCATGTAGACCGTGCCGTCATCGTTCGTTGCCGTCGGCGTTCCTTTTGTACTGTGGTGCCCGACGTGTTGCGACGTTGCTGCTTACCTTTGATTTTTTTAAATTTTGTAATGCCAAAAAAAAGAAAGCCTTAGCAAACTATTATTTGTTTTTGATTAATAAGTTTGGTTGGTTTTACGTGGAATTCGGTGGGCTTTTATGTGTTTCTCATTGTCCGCTTTACCTCGTTCAGCGAACTGGCGTTGCGAACTGGTGGTGAAGGCGGACATTTTACGTGGCGCTTTGCGCAATTTTGCCGGAATTCGGAAGCTGTAACTTAATGTAGAATTGTCGGAGAGCATTTTGGCACGAAATTATGTGTTGGCACTTTTTCAAATGCCAAATGGGACATTTTTTGGTGGGGGCTTGTTTACTTTATGTGACAATTGTGGGAATGCACCTCGAGGTTTTTTGATAATTTGCTTCGAACTGGGCAAAAGGTAAAATTTTGACACACATTGCAGCCTCAATTGAATTCCCACCAAATGTTTGCTTTTTGCCCCATTGACGTTTTGAAGAAGAAAATTTCTAAAATTGGCCTTTCATTCTTTTTTATGGAATTTTAGTCAGCCCTAGTCTTTAAATTTAAACGAAAAGTCACTTCAAGAATCTTGTCAAATTTTATAAAATCATTAGTAAGAAACAGTATCAAGGTTTAATTGAATTTGAATTCGTGGCTCGCAGATTTATAACAATTATTAATCACAATTTTTATCCAATAATTTCAAAAACTAATTTGTCTAAGACAATGTTTCAAAATAAACATAAACAATTTACCGCAAAATGAAATGGGTAAAGTAAATAGTGTTAATGTGCCATGTGTATCTTCTGCACACATTCAACTTACCTCCCTACTTAGTGGGGCCCGCGGCCCGTAAAGAAGTTTCATTTTGGCCAGAAGAGGGGGGGGGGGGCTAAATGGGAGACAAATGGAGTGGCGGAAACCCCTTTTATATGGGGAGGGGAGCAAATGAGTGCCGAAGCGGGCCTCCTCTTAAGGAGAGACGAGATCCGTCCACTTCTTGAGGGATTTCTCCACAAACCACCGAAACGCAACTGCTGAGGTGGGCCTAACTCCCATGGGACGGTTTTTTTTGCATTGGGGGGAAAGTTGGTTCGTCCTGTTATTGATAAACTTCCCGATAAGGCGGCGCTAAAGCGTAAAACATGTCACTCACTTTTTGATGAGCACCAATCAAAAACGTTTTTTTTGAATATTTTCTAATTTTTGGGGAGGTTAAAAGGCTCGGCATCAAAAAGCACTCATCTATATTCCACAATGGAATTTTTACCCCCATTTTATCTCCGTTGTTTGCTTTTCTCTGTTGGCCATCAATAAGAAATGAAAAAATTGTTTTTGGTTTTGATTAAAAAATATATAACACATTAGACTTCATTATTATTCAAAAATATTAAGAAAAGTGTGTAAAATCACTAGGAAATATAGGTTGATAAATTGCTTAGCGTGTTTATCTTCAACGAATTTAAAGGAAAATTTTTTTCTATTTTTTATTTTAAGTTTTACCCCCGACCCCTGACATAGCGCCCCCGAAGATCCCCGAACCCCGTTTTTAATCACGCAAAACATAGCCCACTTTTATGGCATATTTAACTGCACCGAACACACAGACAAAAACAGTGGGAAAAAGTCAGCAGAACTTGTTGATATGGAGAAAATTGCCAAGAAAACAAATGCGTCGTGTAATTCTCACAATGTCATCATCACCAATGTGGACCATCTCACCCAATCACCAGAAAAATGTGTGTTTATTTTTGATCGAGATTTTTTTTTGAGAAGGCTCTTCCGACAACGGAGGAAACATGATCAAAATCACTTTTTGCCGAGTGAACGTTTGATCAGATAGTCGTTTCCACCCATGGCATCCTGAAAAGGAAATTGAAATAGATTAAATTCATATAAACGTGATAACAATCATTTTGATCATGAATCAGCTTAAATATGATCTGAGCATCTTGAATAAATTTAAGGGCTAATGTCTGATCACTCCAACCATGATAATCCGCTCCCGTTTGCCAATCTCGCGGGGTGCTAACCGCTTCTCAAACATCAAGCGCTCAGCAAATGGATTGACGCCGATGAGAGCGGCGGACGCATCGAACCCATCCGATGACGGAACGGCGAAAAATTGTTGTTGTCGAATGCCAAAATGCCGTCTCAACTCATCGTCATTCTGGCGAGAAAAGGGTCAAATTAATTAAAATATTAATTAAAACCATCATTTGTTTGGCTTTTCAACAAATTATATTATGGTTCACGTTATGAATTCCTCCTCCTTAATGATAAAATTCACTTTTTTAATAATTAAATTAAAAATTAGGCAAACAATGTAATTCTTTAAATTTGTTTTTCAATGTCCGGCATGTCTGTTTATCAGACTTTATAAATTTTGAAGATGAAAACGACAGAAAAGTTACAACACATTATTGTTTTTCTCGTGTAAAAAATGATTTTTCTACATTTGGCAAATACATCCCCCCAACAATTACCGAGTTGTCCATGCCGAAGACGCCTCCCAGCGCGAAAAGGGCACAAAACAGTGCGGCAAATAATCGGGCACATTGTGCCTGAGGACAAAAACGCGTGACGCCTCCGGGGACTTTGCTCATCTCCGTTTCCCTCAACTGGATGAAAAATGAATTGGAGAGAAAAGGAAAAATGAATGAAACGAATAAGGGTTGGGGGGGGGGGACAGCAGTGGAATGAATGAATTCGGCAAAATGGTGCCGTAAATGGACAGACGCGTCCCTCGGGGGGTTTAGGGCATGGTCCGAGATGGATGGACTCCGTCGGCACGGCAGAATGGGGGCGGAAAGTTTAATTTGGCACTTTTGGACCCATCAAAGCCCGGTGAATGGGAGTACTCTCTCTCTATTTGGAAATGGGTGAACTTTGTTGAAAGTCTATACTTTTTTAAACTCAAAAATAAATCAAACAAAGTGATGCCATTCGAAAGCTCGAAATGAGAAGAAACATTCGGAAAAAAATCCAAGCGATTTATTCGTTTTTAAAAAGTTCAATGTGAAAAAGAGCTGGTTTTTTACTTTCTGTAAACCTTATAATTTTCAACATTTATGAATTCACAGAATGAGTCTGAATTTATATCTAATTTTTAGTTGTGTAAAGGTAAATTAAGATTTAGGAATAAATTTTTTTTTATATTCCCCCCCCCCCCCCCAAAATTTCACATTTTTAGTTTCGTTTACTTTCAATTTCTAAAATCCAACAAATTTCGAGGTTTATTTTGACTCTTCCATTTTGAAAAACTTTTTCGACAGTCCTGGTCTGAGTGTCCAAAAAGGTGTTGAGCCATTTTAAAATCATCTATAGGATATTTATAATTTGGTGTTGAAATAGAGGTCAGATTCGGATTCTCAAAAAAAATTTTAAGTATCCGAAAAATCATTAATTGATCAATTTGAAAGTTTGAAATTGTGCCGGGATTTAATTGTCCGTCCTGTCAGAGCGGGCACCGGCTGATGCGAAGAGCAGTAAATTCATTGGGGAGCGGGACACCAATGCCGGTGATACCATAGGCCAACTAACTGTCCATCCACCCAAACATTTGTGGAATGAATGCCTTTTTTGCGTTGTTTGTGCCCTTTTTAGGATGATGACGACGACGACAAAGTGGAGGACTTTTTTCAATATAACGGAAATGGATGAGTGGGCTAAAATGCTTTTCGTGACCCTTTACGAGTTCCAAGCGCAGTTGTCGAATTGGTGAATTTTTTTGGGAGCAGCAATGTGAGTGAGTGTCACCCGCGACAATACCATACATTGGCATTGGCAAAGGCATTTTGCGGTGACGGAAGAGAATGATTGAATTAGGAGGTTGCCATCCCACAAAGTTGGCTTTTATTATGTGAGCAGCATAAGGCGTCAAAACCTCGCGGGTACCTCGCGGGTCTGAAAACTCGCGGGTCGATTCTTTGAACTCACCGTCACTAAGCCCAATTGGAGGGGTCGGGGTCTTTGATCATGCCGCCCCAAGCCAAAACCGTCCGGGTATCGTCCGGGTCAAAACCTCGCGGGTACCTCGCGGGTCTGAAAACTCGCGGGTCGTTTTTGACCATGCCGCCCAAACCCAAACCTATTGAAGGGGTCCAGCCCTTTGAACTCACCGCCCAAAAGCGAGCGGTTAATTCAGTCCCAAACAAACCGAGCGGGTACCGAGCGGCCTCTTTTGACATTGCCGCCCGCAAAGCCAAAACCTATGGAAGGGGTCCAACCCTTTGATCTTACCGCCCCAAGCCAAAACCGCGCGGGTACGGCGCGGCCAAAAAGGGCGCGGGTACCCATACCTATTGGAGGGGTCGGGGTCTTTGATCATGCCGCCCCAAACCAAAACCTATTGGGTCCTTTGATCTTGCCGCCACTAAACCCAAACCTATTGAATGGTTTCAACCCTTTGAACATACCGCCACCAGAACAAAAGCTGGTATCGACCGGCCAAAACCGTCCGGGTACCCGCGCCCTTTGATCGTGCCGCCCAGGGCTTATTGAGGGGTGGGTTTGAAAAAAGCGCGGACGATTTTTGATCAAACACTCAAAACCCATCGGGCCCATTGCCAAATCCAAAATTCAATTTTCCCTCCCCCGCTCTCAAGGTCATTAGGGCACCTGTCAATCAAACTTTCGCCGCGCACCAAAAATTTTTCCTCTCACCTGTCAATCAAACTTCCGCCGCTCAAAAGTTGCAACAAAAACATTTGGAAAATCGATTTCACTTTTGTGACATTTTTAAATAAGGCATAATGTGATAGTACATTTCATGAATTTCTTCAATATTTTTTCCTCCCGTTATTACCACTTTGCCCGTCCAAAAAATTAAGGCAGTCAATCTTTTTCCTCTTTTGTAGTTTAGACCACAAAAAATTTCAGGCTCATAAAAACTATTTTTGGGACGAATTTTTCGAAATTCATTTAGATCAATTTGCCGACCAAAATTAAAAGAGGTAACAACATTTTCAATTAGATGCCCGGTGTAAAAAACACTGGGACATCCCGAGAATTTAACAATTTCAACAAATTTTCTTATCGCTTTTTCGCAATCTTCCAAATTTTTGGTACCCAAACAAATTATTTTTCCAGACTCCCATAATAAAGCAGTGGATTTTATAGGATTTTCAGATTTTAAAATTGCCGCCTTAAATTTTCGGGGATTATACTTATATTTGCAATCATTAATCGATAATGAAGAGAGGTCAATCTCAACTCCCAAATTGGCGACAGCAACGATATTGACAATGATAGGTTTTTGCATTTTGAACCAAATAATCAATCGATTTTTTCCTTTATATAGGCAAAAATATTTCAAGGACGCATTGTTATTCGACTGAGGATTAAATAGGTCAAGGCCACCATATCAAAGACATTCAAAAACTGATGACTCACAAATTATTTTGAAATCAAAATAATTGGTGACTCACAAAAGTATTACGAAATCTTTAAGATTGATGACTCACAAATTATTTCGCAATCACCTGTCAATCAAAATAATTGATGACTCACAAATTATTTCGCAATCACCTGTCAATCAAAATAATTGATGACTCACAAATTATTTCGCAATTTATCGTCAACCAAATTAAAAATTTTGGTATTTGATGCTGAAGTGAAAAGAGGTGAACAAAAAATAGGTGAAAGAGGTGAACACACAAAATAGGTGAAAAGAGGTGAAATCGGGTGAAATTCACCTAAAAGTATATAGAGCATGCGTTTTATGGAGGTAGTATGCATAAAAATTTCAGACTTAAACACAGAGGAGATTTTGTGTTGGTTAACCAAAACAAAAGCTTACAGGACCCATTGCCAAATCCAAAATACCTCAGGTTCATCTCGTCAATCAAACCCTCCACTCCCGCTCAACTTTAGAATTTCAGTCAACACTAATTGAATTAAGCCACAGAAAATTTGCAAATTTTATGAGAACTCTCGCAACATTTTAAGACCACCAAAACAAAAACATTTGAACTTTGCCACACCAAAACCAACACATATTGCCGAAAACAAATCGATTTCCCCCGCCTCTCCTCAAACAGATTTCATCAACTGTCAATCATAAATGGGTTGCAAAAAAAAAAAACATTTGGGTTGCAACAAGTTTTCAACCAGCGGACTTGGTATACGAATTATAAGGAGGGTGACAAATATGAGAAGAATCTTAAAACACGGTGTATTAAGGGCAGGAACATCGGCAAGAGAATGTGAGAAAAGGTCTGATTTTTAAAAATTATTAACAGAATTATGAGAAATGATGGTCGGCAAAATTAAATTGGATACTAAAATGATGGTCCGAAATGAGAATAAAATGACAAATGAAAAGCAGTAAAAGAAATCTGAGAATGACAGTCAAAAGTATGAGAATATTAGGGAAAAAGGTGAACCATATAAACCTATAAAAGCAAATTCAAATAACAAAACATGAAGAAATGTACCAATTTAGCTCTCAAGTAAGCAACAATACAGCATTTCTGAAAAAGCTAGTCTCCAACAGTTCAGACCGAAAGAAAAACGAATTAATCGAATCTGCAACTACCGATCAAATTTTGGCAATCGTTGAAATTTGTGTAAACATTTTGAGTTTTAATTTCAAACTTAATAAAAGCCAAAAACAAAAACTTGTTCAGTACGCAGATTTTTACAGGGCTATTGACGTTCAGAAAAAACAGCAAGAAAAGCAATACAGCAGGGAAGCGGAATAGCATTGGCAGCGATCTTAGTCCCGATTTTAAGCGTTCTAGCTCAAAATTTGTTAGAAAAAATCATATGAAGTTTGCAAAGAAAATGACAATGGTCCCGGAGGCGGAATACCATGCATTATTAAATTCGCTCAGGGGCGGAGACTATTTGCAAAATGAAAAGGCAGCGTTGGATGCAAAGATTATGCAAAATTTAGAAGATCCGACAATAAGTGAAGATCTTAAAGCGAGTAGACATAGTTGGCTTTATAAGGAGCGAAGAATGATAAAAAGAATGGTTGATAATAGACCGCAAAGAGTTGTGATTGTTAACCAAAACCCGGCACCTAATGTTGCACCATATTTGGGGGTTAGTCAGCCGAATAGCCAGGCAACCGAGGAGCCAAGAAAATTCATAGTGCCTACAAAAAGGCTCAGAAGGGAAGAAAACGAAAGTGAAGAAGTTGATAAAAACTTGAGAGATGAAAATGCGAGGGAGGTGATCCAATCTTCATTAATTGAAGAGGAAGTTCCACTCGAATTACACTCCCCAGTTTCTTCAGAAACATCATCAATTTTTAAAACACCAGAAAAATTGCGCAGTACTACAATCATTCACCCAAACTTTTTGGGGGATCTTTTTAATTATGTATCTAAAAACAAGGATACATTTAAAATAACGGCAATGGGAAAAGTTCAATCTAATAAAAATCTGCCAATTGACGATAGTAATTATAGGAACGTCTTGAGACTACCGGAACATTGCAGCAGAAGAAAAAACCATTTAAGCCAACATTATGGGCAAGGCTATAGATAAGATGTTTAAAAAAAAAGTTTAATATAATTTTGAATCTCCAACTTATAGCAGTTGCAAGGACTTTTAATTAGAGAAATTATAAACCCTGGAGTATAAAAAAAGGAAAAGACAATCTTGCTAGGCGGGAAGGATATTTTGATAGCGTTAATTTAATTAAAGATTCCGATTTTATGCGAATAATTTAATTCATTTTCAATTTGCAATAAAATTGGGTCTGGAGCGTGATTGTGGTTTCGCGTAAGAATAAATTTCTCATCCCCCTCGAACCCCCACCCCTCACAACCATATCTAAACCATTCACACTTCCACCATGTCTTGAATTTTGCTGACTTATGTTTATAATATCGATAACCATCGCAAAATTTCCCCTTTCCATCTTTTATTGTGTTTAATTTTGACATTTTTTTTTATTTTGCATATTACCCTCTAAAACACGTGCCCTATATACTTTTTGGTGAACTTTCACCAGATTTCACCTTTTTCACCTATTTGAATTTCACCTTTATACCATTTGAGGTTCATCCTTTTGTGTTTTACACTCATAACATTTTTTGATATAATTAACGTTGGCCATACACGTATGGTAAGCTATAGAAAGTATTTATTAGATGGGCTAGGAAAGGGTATTATTAAAGTCTCATACCGATGTTCGGATCCCGTTAGCTGATTCCAAACATTAGGCTGGACTAGGGAGATGTCGAGTTTAATGCCGCCCCATGCATCATGTTTTTAATTCTGGCCTCGACTAGGGGCATCAATGAAGTTGCTTCAAAGTATCAGACACGCTCCAAACCAATACGTGGTTTTTATCTCCTGCCGGCAATCTTCTTGGACTACTCGATTTACCACCAACCCTTCAAACTCTTTCTTGCCCCTATTTTTTTTTTTGCAGATTCACAAAGTTGGTTATTCTTTTTTCTGGTTTTATTAAATTCATATTTATTATAGCCATTTCGTTATAGCATTTTTGTACGCCACAAATAATAAATTATTAAGTTCTATATTATGCTAAAATCATTGTCTGATACTTTGAAGCAACTTCATTGATGCCCCTAGTCGAGGCCAGAATTAAAAACATGATGCATGGGGCGGCATTAAACTCGACATCTCCCTAGTCCAGCCTAATGTTTGGAATCAGCTAACGGGATCCGAACATCGGTATGAGACTTTAATAATACCCTTTCCTAGCCCATCTAATAAATACTTTCTATAGCTTACCATACGTGTATGGCCAACGTTAATTATATCAAAAAATGTTATGAGTGTAAAACACAAAAGGATGAACCTCAAATGGTATAAAGGTGAAATTCAAATAGGTGAAAAAGGTGAAATCTGGTGAAAGTTCACCAAAAAGTATATAGGGCACGTGTTTTAGAGGGTAATATGCAAAATAAAAAAAAATGTCAAAATTAAACACAATAAAAGATGGAAAGGGGAAATTTTGCGATGGTTATCGATATTATAAACATAAGTCAGCAAAATTCAAGACATGGTGGAAGTGTGAATGGTTTAGATATGGTTGTGAGGGGTGGGGGTTCGAGGGGGATGAGAAATTTATTCTTACGCGAAACCACAATCACGCTCCAGACCCAATTTTATTGCAAATTGAAAATGAATTAAATTATTCGCATAAAATCGGAATCTTTAATTAAATTAACGCTATCAAAATATCCTTCCCGCCTAGCAAGATTGTCTTTTCCTTTTTTTATACTCCAGGGTTTATAATTTCTCTAATTAAAAGTCCTTGCAACTGCTATAAGTTGGAGATTCAAAATTATATTAAACTTTTTTTTTAAACATCTTATCTATAGCCTTGCCCATAATGTTGGCTTAAATGGTTTTTTCTTCTGCTGCAATGTTCCGGTAGTTTTTATAGGGTTGTCTTTAATAAAAACATTTTTACCTTTTCCCCACATGGCGTTTGACCTGTCAACCATTTCTCGTATTGTCGCATCTTTTAAGAGCCGATCTTTTAGAAATTTCGCTCCTCGGGGTGTGTCGACCTCTTCTCCAGCAAGATATCTCAAGACGTTCCTATAATTACTATCGTCAATTGGCAGATTTTTATTAGATTGAACTTTTCCCATTGCCGTTATTTTAAATGTATCCTTGTTTTTAGATACATAATTAAAAAGATCCCCCAAAAAGTTTGGGTGAATGATTGTAGTACTGCGCAATTTTTCTGGTGTTTTAAAAATTGATGATGTTTCTGAAGAAACTGGGGAGTGTAATTCGAGTGGAACTTCCTCTTCAATTAATGAAGATTGGATCACCTCCCTCGCATTTTCATCTCTCAAGTTTTTATCAACTTCTTCACTTTCGTTTTCTTCCCTTCTGAGCCTTTTTGTAGGCACTATGAATTTTCTTGGCTCCTCGGTTGCCTGGCTATTCGGCTGACTAACCCCCAAATATGGTGCAACATTAGGTGCCGGGTTTTGGTTAACAATCACAACTCTTTGCGGTCTATTATCAACCATTCTTTTTATCATTCTTCGCTCCTTATAAAGCCAACTATGTCTACTCGCTTTAAGATCTTCACTTATTGTCGGATCTTCTAAATTTTGCATAATCTTTGCATCCAACGCTGCCTTTTCATTTTGCAAATAGTCTCCGCCCCTGAGCGAATTTAATAATGCATGGTATTCCGCCTCCGGGACCATTGTCATTTTCTTTGCAAACTTCATATGATTTTTTCTAACAAATTTTGAGCTAGAACGCTTAAAATCGGGACTAAGATCGCTGCCAATGCTATTCCGCTTCCCTGCTGTATTGCTTTTCTTGCTGTTTTTTCTGAACGTGATCTGGCAATAGCCCTGTAAAAATCTGCGTACTGAACAAGTTTTTGTTTTTGGCTTTTATTAAGTTTGAAATTAAAACTCAAAATGTTTACACAAATTTCAACGATTGCCAAAATTTGATCGGTAGTTGCAGATTCGATTAATTCGTTTTTCTTTCGGTCTGAACTGTTGGAGACTAGCTTTTTCAGAAATGCTGTATTGTTGCTTACTTGAGAGCTAAATTGGTACATTTCTTCATGTTTTGTTATTTGAATTTGCTTTTATAGGTTTATATGGTTCACCTTTTTCCCTAATATTCTCATACTTTTGACTGTCATTCTCAGATTTCTTTTACTGCTTTTCATTTGTCATTTTATTCTCATTTCGGACCATCATTTTAGTATCCAATTTAATTTTGCCGACCATCATTTCTCATATTTCTGTTAATAATTTTTAAAAATCAGACCTTTTCTCACATTCTCTTGCCGATGTTCCTGCCCTTAATACACCGTGTTTTAAGATTCTTCTCATATTTGTCACCCTCCTTATAATTCGTATACCAAGTCCGCTGGTTGAAAACTTGTTGCAACCCAAATGTTTTTTTTTTTGCAACCCATTTATGATTGACAGTTGATGAAATCTGTTTGAGGAGAGGCGGGGGAAATCGATTTGTTTTCGGCAATATGTGTTGGTTTTGGTGTGGCAAAGTTCAAATGTTTTTGTTTTGGTGGTCTTAAAATGTTGCGAGAGTTCTCATAAAATTTGCAAATTTTCTGTGGCTTAATTCAATTAGTGTTGACTGAAATTCTAAAGTTGAGCGGGAGTGGAGGGTTTGATTGACGAGATGAACCTGAGGTATTTTGGATTTGGCAATGGGTCCTGTAAGCTTTTGTTTTGGTTAACCAACACAAAATCTCCTCTGTGTTTAAGTCTGAAATTTTTATGCATACTACCTCCATAAAACGCATGCTCTATATACTTTCACCCGATTTCACCTCTTTTCACCTATTTTGTGTGTTCACCTCTTTCACCTATTTTTTGTTCACCTCTTTTCACTTCAGCATCAAATACCAAAATTTTTAATTTGGTTGACGATAAATTGCGAAATAATTTGTGAGTCATCAATTATTTTGATTGACAGGTGATTGCGAAATAATTTGTGAGTCATCAATTATTTTGATTGACAGGTGATTGCGAAATAATTTGTGAGTCATCAATCTTAAAGATTTCGTAATACTTTTGTGAGTCACCAATTATTTTGATTTCAAAATAATTTGTGAGTCATCAGTTTTTGAATGTCTTTGATATGGTGGCCTTGACCTATTTAATCCTCAGTCGAATAACAATGCGTCCTTGAAATATTTTTGCCTATATAAAGGAAAAAATCGATTGATTATTTGGTTCAAAATGCAAAAACCTATCATTGTCAATATCGTTGCTGTCGCCAATTTGGGAGTTGAGATTGACCTCTCTTCATTATCGATTAATGATTGCAAATATAAGTATAATCCCCGAAAATTTAAGGCGGCAATTTTAAAATCTGAAAATCCTATAAAATCCACTGCTTTATTATGGGAGTCTGGAAAAATAATTTGTTTGGGTACCAAAAATTTGGAAGATTGCGAAAAAGCGATAAGAAAATTTGTTGAAATTGTTAAATTCTCGGGATGTCCCAGTGTTTTTTACACCGGGCATCTAATTGAAAATGTTGTTACCTCTTTTAATTTTGGTCGGCAAATTGATCTAAATGAATTTCGAAAAATTCGTCCCAAAAATAGTTTTTATGAGCCTGAAATTTTTTGTGGTCTAAACTACAAAAGAGGAAAAAGATTGACTGCCTTAATTTTTTGGACGGGCAAAGTGGTAATAACGGGAGGAAAAAATATTGAAGAAATTCATGAAATGTACTATCACATTATGCCTTATTTAAAAATGTCACAAAAGTGAAATCGATTTTCCAAATGTTTTTGTTGCAACTTTTGAGCGGCGGAAGTTTGATTGACAGGTGAGAGGAAAAATTTTTGGTGCGCGGCGAAAGTTTGATTGACAGGTGCCCTAATGACCTTGAGAGCGGGGGAGGGAAAATTGAATTTTGGATTTGGCAATGGGCCCGATGGGTTTTGAGTGTTTGATCAAAAATCGTCCGCGCTTTTTTCAAACCCACCCCTCAATAAGCCCTGGGCGGCACGATCAAAGGGCGCGGGTACCCGGACGGTTTTGGCCGGTCGATACCAGCTTTTGTTCTGGTGGCGGTATGTTCAAAGGGTTGAAACCATTCAATAGGTTTGGGTTTAGTGGCGGCAAGATTAAAGGACCCAATAGGTTTTGGTTTGGGGCGGCATGATCAAAGACCCCGACCCCTCCAATAGGTATGGGTACCCGCGCCCTTTTTGGCCGCGCCGTACCCGCGCGGTTTTGGCTTGGGGCGGTAAGATCAAAGGGTTGGACCCCTTCCATAGGTTTTGGCTTTGCGGGCGGCAATGTCAAAAGAGGCCGCTCGGTACCCGCTCGGTTTGTTTGGGACTGAATTAACCGCTCGCTTTTGGGCGGTGAGTTCAAAGGGCTGGACCCCTTCAATAGGTTTGGGTTTGGGCGGCATGGTCAAAAACGACCCGCGAGTTTTCAGACCCGCGAGGTACCCGCGAGGTTTTGACCCGGACGATACCCGGACGGTTTTGGCTTGGGGCGGCATGATCAAAGACCCCGACCCCTCCAATTGGGCTTAGTGACGGTGAGTTCAAAGAATCGACCCGCGAGTTTTCAGACCCGCGAGGTACCCGCGAGGTTTTGACGCCTTATGCTGCTTATGTGCCGGCGATGATGATGGATGGACGTACACGATATAATTTCACTTAAAGATAATGTGATGCGACCACTATGAAGAAAGTTACTAGCAAATTAATAAAAACCCTAGGTGGGACCCTGTTGGTCAAAACTGTTTTATCGAAAATCGGTGTAATTCTCATCCTTGCAGTCTACCGGGCTCGAACCCCTGGCTCAGAGCAAAAATGCACTGTTTGTGTTGTATAAATACAGTATGCCAACATTTTTTGAATTCCACTTCACCGCGCGTGCAAATCTGCTACCTATTTCCAAATCTATTGGGGCGTAAGTTATAGTGAAGTAGGTATACACTTCAATTTACTTTAATGTTTTTACCTAGAAAACATTAAAATTTTTAAAAAATTTTCGTTGGGCCGTTGTAAGCTCATTTAGGCTTTTGCAATTAAAAAGTGCATAACGGCGCCAAAATGTCCAAATTACCAGTCCGGTCCGCAATCCTGCACTGGGCTCCAGGTCCAGATCCAGGGGGCTCAGACCTGGATCCAGATCCAGGTCCAGGTTTTTTTCCGGTCTCTACTTATTTCCAAGAATGTCTTTGGAAATGAAGATTTGGCTGGAAGTTTAAATATTTGTAATTTTAAAGGACAAAACATGATTTGGCATTGTGTATATTCAAATTTCATGACCCCAAAAATTGGTTTTGGAGAAGATTTTGTAAGCGTCCTTAATTTAACCAAATTTTTCTGCTACTATATGTCCTTGGAAATCAACATATCTGTCCTTGGGAAATGTCTTACCCCGATACGAGCCCTGGATTAGATGAAATCATATGATGAATTAAATGAGATATTCGTAATCAGCGACCTCGACCCGGGTAACTCTCAGAATTTAGCTTTTTGTTGCTTTTTTTAAAAATTTCAATGTGTGGCCTCAAAACGGAAAAGTACCCATTATGTCATAAAATACAGTCAAAAATTACTTTTAGAGTGCTTTATAAAAAAATGTTAAACGCATTTTCTTCACCATCATCATCGTTCGTTTTGCCGAGCGGTTCACCGTGTCTCTCAGATGAACTGCTCAAAAAAGAGGTGAATTCCATGTGTGACTTATAGAAAAAAGTAAAAAAAAAAATAGTAGTAGAGGCCAGAGAATTAAAAATTTCTGAAGAAATGACGAAAAAAAAACATAAAGTTTGGACTAGAGCCGAAAAGCCACTTAGAACTTCTAATTGGAATAGATGAGAGCGTTTTTTGTAGATCTTTTTTTTTTATTGTATTCAAAAAAAAATTTAATTTAGAAGAAGCAGTAGGCACATTATTTTTAGATTTTTTTGGAGCTTTTTATTCAGATCGTCTTGTCTGGGTTTAGGTTCAATGTGAATGTGCTGGTGGCAAGCGTGTCCAAGTCCGCGTCTCACTGTTGCTTCAAAGCAAAGCATTCGCGGACATTTTGAAGGTTTGCACACATTGTTTTTTGCGTCAATTGCTGAAATTTTCACATTTAACAAAAAAATTAAAAGTTTTCTAAATTGAGAAAAAGGAATTTCCAGGGGTTTTCGGCGATGTAGAATCCGAACCTGACTTCCATTTCGACCTATTTCGAACCCCGGACCCGAATTCGAACAAATTTTCGAAAATTCAAAATTCGCTCAAATTTGATTAACATGCATGCAAAAGTCTAATAAGGAGAGAATGACTGCTTTCGTGCATTTTCATCAAATTTGAGACATAGATGCGAATTTTGAAAAATGTTTGAATTCGGGTCCGGAGTTTGGAATTGATGCAAATGAATGGCACACTCGGATTCACGCCCCCCAAAACCCCCAGAAACTCCTTTTTCTCAACTTAGAAAACTTTAAATTTTTTTTTAAATCTGAGGCACAAGCACGTACAAAAATTTGATTTTCAAACAAATCACACGACTCTTTCATTTAGTGTCTGGGCCTTTCACCCACTGACCTACCGCAGGACTTTGTGTTCCCTCTGAAAACAATTCCAATGGCGGTCTTCAGAAAGATAGTCGACTGGATGGAACACCGCGTCGGTAAGTGGAATTTTTTTTTATAGTTTAGCAACCAGGGCCGTATCTGAAAAAATTTTCGGGGAGGGTGAAAAAAAAAGTCAATTCTTAGGGGTGTATTTTGCGTTTTAGTTAAGCAATTTTTGCACAAAATGCTCGATTTTTAAGGGCGGTCGGCGGTGCCGATAGGCGCCGCCGGGGAAATTTTTTAATGGAATTTTGTTAAGAGTCAAAAAAAGTTTGATTTTCGGTAAATTTTGAACTTTTTGTTGCTAAAAAGAATTGTGATTTTCGAATTTTTTCGAAAATGAAACTTTTTTTTTAAAAAAAATTCTGCTTTACTTCTGAGAGGATGGGGTCGGCGGTCCGATAGGCGCCGCCAAGAAAATTTTGAAATTTTTGATTCAATTTGTTAAGGGATTTGCAACAAAAAAAAATTTAAAAAATACGGTAATTTTTTGAGGCGTCCGTCCCCCTTGTGGTTTTCTCAAAAAAGTCCCACCGTGTACGGGCCTGGATGAAATAAAATTTGTTTTTTTCACTCATCCTATTATTTTAGGCAAGCCAGAACCGCTCGTTGAAATGGTTTGTGAATGAGCTTTTCGAGTGATAACTATAAATTTTTTTAAACAAATTCTGACCAATTTTCCTAACAAAAATGTTAAAAATTCTAAAATACATAATTTAGAGAATTAAATTTGGTCCGTTTTTCATAAATGTTTGATGTTGCAGGATCCAATTACCCAAGCGCACAAATGGTTCACTCTCGACGAATTTGAGAAGAATTTCTTTGTGGTTTGTTTGTTTTTTTCTGATTTCTGAAAGCTTGTTGTTTTTTTCAGATCAAAGTTGAAGAATTGGCCGCTCTATTGCATGCGAGTAATTTGCTGGACATCAAATCGCTTGTGAGTCCAGTGGCGTAACCAGGGGGGGGGGATTTCCTCTCCCGAAAAGAAAAAAAACGATAGGGGCAGGACCGTAGCCAGAAAAAATTTCGGGGAGGGGGGAGGGCCAAGCCAAAAAAAGGCGATTCTTAGGGGTGCATTTTCTGTTTTTATTGTTATTTAAGGCATTTTTTACCCAAAAAGTTGGATTTTATTTCTAAAGTAATTTCCCAAAAAGCGCCGGCGCTCAAATGCCAGACCAACTGAGCGCTTGAACCAATTTGCATGTTGTTGTTGTTTTTTTTTGCAGAAAATCTTGAATTTTTGATGCAATTTGTTAAGAGATTTGCGACCAACATTTTAAAAATGCGGCCATTTTTTGAAGATTAAATATGATTTGTTAAGAAAATTGGCCCAAAAAAAACATTTCGGGGAGGGGGCCATGGCCTCCTCGCCCCCTCCCCTTGGCTACGGGCCTGCATAGGGGTACCCTTTTGTTTTGCTACATTCGTAATTTTTAGCCAATACATTCTTAAAAAGCTTCAAAAAGATTGTCATATTTTTAAATTGGTTGCAAATCTGTTGACAAGTTGAGCAAAAAATCTCCCATTCCGCTCTTCCGGGATTTTCTCATTCAAAAACACTTGGGTCAAGAATTCTGTGTAAAACCAATTGATCCGGTACGAGTTAAGCACCCGGACACCGAAAAATTCAGGCCCAATTTGTCCATTTTTCAGTTTGATTACAGCTGCCAATCGATGGCTTCTCTGCTGCAGTCGAAAAATGCTGGAGAGATTCGTGAAATGTTAGGCATTGAAGACGATTTGACGGAGGAACAGAAGGAAAAAATTCGTCAAAAGAATATTTGGTACCAGTATTAGGGGGGACACATCTGATCAGACGGCGGCACACATTTGAAAGGGGGGATTGATCGAAGCAGCCATAAGGCATTGACAATCTTTCACCTTTGTCTGTACAATTTTTAACCGTTTTCGTTAAAAAGATGGTTCAATTTGAAAAAATTTTGCCTATTTCTATCGCAGAACTGACCCCAAGGACGTAGTCAGAGGGGGGGGGGGGGGGAATTCCTCCCCTTCGAAATGAAATTTGAGAAAAAAAAACCATAGTGTGGGGGGAACCTTTTGTTTTACAATTTTTTGATCAATTTTCTTAACAAATTGCCATCAAAAATCAAAAAATTTTTCCCGGCGGCGCCTATCGGCTCCTGGCGCTCAGATGGGAAGGCCCTGAGCGCCGCGCCCAGACGGACCGTTTCCCCTCCGAAATTTTTTTCTAGCTACGTCCCAGACTGACCCGACCGATCAAACAACCACCATTTTCACTATGCCCCCAAGGGTAGGGTTGCACAATTTGGAAATGTAACCTCATCGGCCAGCCAAAAAACCACAAAATGAAGTTACCTAGTTAATTTGGACATTTTGGCGCTGTTGTGCAATTTTTAATATAAAGGTTTAGTGAGTTTGGCTCAGTCCTAAACCTAATAGGCCTAAGTTAAGCCTAGGATTAAAAGCTTTCTATGAACGAATAGTCTACAATTGTGTCGGATATACTTTTCTATTTATTACCCTTTAAAATGTTTTTATTTTTCTGAATTAGGATTCGACAGATTGATAGTGAGGTTATGTTGACGTTTCTCAACCTCAATTGCCAAGTACCGAAATTTTTTATGAGGAGAAGCAGCCGTACGCAAAACATTAGCTTTAAGTATTTATATGCACATGCATATTTTTTTCCTGAACTGGTAAAAGCCTGAAACGCATTTTCAACTTGGTTTGAAGCTTCTAGAACGCATTTCCATGTGCATATTTTGCATATTTGTGCATATTTCGCTATTTATGTGCATATTTTTTTCATTCATGTGCATATTTTGGCATTTTGCAAAAAATTAGTGGCAAGAAATTTTGATTTTATTTCATTTTCTTAAGAAATTTTTTGAAAAAGCGCAAAATAATCACAAAAAAGTTCAAAAAGTCGTCAAAAATGCCAAAATAGTCACCAAAGTTCAAAAAAGTCGCCAAAACACTTGAAAATTCGGAAATGTATCTCATCAGCAATTTTAACCAATGTTGAATTTTGGGGGAATTTTATATTGAATTTGGAGATATTTATGTGCATATTTTTTCATTTTTATATGCATATTTGGCAATTTTTGGTGCATATTTTATGCGCATATTTCAAGATTTTATGTGCATATAAATCCCAGCCCTAGAAATCAGTCACTTTTCTTGCTCAACAGCTTCTTTTGTTTACATTGCATCGTGTTTTTAAATTATTAATAAATATTCAATTCTTTTCTCCACATTAATCACACATTCAACAATAACAACAGTTGTTGTCGTCCGCAACAATGGTTTGGTGCAAAGTGTGAAATTTATTTTATTTATTTCCCTTTCTCTTTCATTGCCGCTATTTGTTCTTCTTTCTCTCTCTTTCTCTTCCCTCTCTCTCTTCCCTCTCTTTCTCTTCCCTCTCTCTCCCCTCTCTCTCTCCCCTCTCTTTCTCTTCCCTCTCTCTACCCTCTCTCTTCTCTTCCCTCTCTTTCTCTTCCCTCTCTCTCCTCTCTCTTCTCTTTCCTCTCTCCTCTCTTCTCTCTCCTCTCTCCCCTCTCTCTTCTCTTCCCTCTCTTTCTCTTCCCTCTCTCTCCTCTCTCTTCTCTTTCCTCTCTCCTCTCTTCTCTCTCCTCTCTCCCCTCTCTCTCTTTCTCTTCCCTCTCTTTCTCTTCCCTCTCTCTCTCCTCTCTCTTCTCTTCCCCCTCTTTCTCTTCCCTCTCTCTCCCCTCTCTCTCTCCCCTCTCTTTCTCTTCCCTCTCTCTACCCTCTCTCTTCTCTTCCCTCTCTTTCTCTTCCCTCTCTCTACCCTCTCTCTTCTCTTCCCTCTCTTTCTCTTCCCTCTCTCTCCCCTCTCTCTCTCCCCTCTCTTTCTCTTCCCTCTCTCTACCCTCTCTCTTCTCTTCCCTCTCTTTCTCTTCCCTCTCTCTCCTCTCTCTTCTCTTTCCTCTCTCCTCTCTTCTCTCTCCTCTCTCCCCTCTCTCTCTTTCTCTTCCCCCTCTTTCTCTTCCCTCTCTCTCCCCTCTCTCTCTCCCCTCTCTTTCTCTTCCCTCTCTCTACCCTCTCTCTTCTCTTCCCTCTCTTTCTCTTCCCTCTCTCTACCCTCTCTCTTCTCTTCCCTCTCTTTCTCTTCCCTCTCTCTCCCCTCTCTCTCTCCCCTCTCTTTCTCTTCCCTCTCTCTACCCTCTCTTCTCTTTCCTCTCTCCTCTCTTCTCTCTCCTCTCTCCCCTCTCTCTCTTTCTCTTCCCTCTCTTTCTCTTCCCTCTCTCTCTCCTCTCTCTTCTCTTCCCCCTCTTTCTCTTCCCTCTCTCTCCCCTCTCTCTCTCCCCTCTCTTTCTCTTCCCTCTCTCTACCCTCTCTCTTCTCTTCCCTCTCTTTCTCTTCCCTCTCTCTACCCTCTCTCTTCTCTTCCCTCTCTTTCTCTTCCCTCTCTCTCCCCTCTCTCTCTCCCCTCTCTTTCTCTTCCCTCTCTCTACCCTCTCTCTTCTCTTCCCTCTCTTTCTCTTCCCTCTCTCTCCTCTCTCTTCTCTTTCCTCTCTCCTCTCTTCTCTCTCCTCTCTCCCCTCTCTCTCTTTCTCTTCCCTCTCTTTCTCTTCCCTCTCTCTCCCCTCTCTCTCTCCCCTCTCTTTCTCTTCCCTCTCTCTACCCTCTCTCTTCTCTTCCCTCTCTTTCTCTTCCCTCTCTCTCCTCTCTCTTCTCTTTCCTCTCTCCTCTCTTCTCTCTCCTCTCTCCCCTCTCTCTCTTTCTCTTCCCCCTCTTTCTCTTCCCTCTCTCTCCCCTCTCTCTCTCCCCTCTCTTTCTCTTCCCTCTCTCTACCCTCTCTCTTCTCTTCCCTCTCTTTCTCTTCCCTCTCTCTACCCTCTCTCTTCTCTTCCCTCTCTTTCTCTTCCCTCTCTCTCCCCTCTCTCTCTCCCCTCTCTTTCTCTTCCCTCTCTCTCCCCTCTCTCTCTCCCCTCTCTTTCTCTTCCCTCTCTCTACCCTCTCTCTTCTCTTCCCTCTCTTTCTCTTCCCTCTCTCTCCTCTCTCTTCTCTTTCCTCTCTCCTCTCTTCTCTCTCCTCTCTCCCCTCTCTCTCTTTCTCTTCCCTCTCTTTCTCTTCCCTCTCTCTCTCCTCTCTCTTCTCTTCCCCCTCTTTCTCTTCCCTCCCCTCTTTCTTACCCCCCTCTCTCTCTCCCCTCTCTCTCCCCTCTCTTTCTCTTCCCTCTCTCTACCCTCTCTCTTCTCTTCCCTCTCTTTCTCTTCCCTTCCTTCTTTCTTACCCCCTCTCTCTCTCCCCTCTCTCTCCTCCCCCCTCTCTCTCTCTCTCTCTCTCCTTCTCTTCCCTCTCTCTCCTCTCTTTCTCTCCCCCCTCCCTCTCTCTTTTCTCTCTCTTCCCTCACTCTCTTCTCTCTCTCTCTCCTTTCTCTCTCATCTCCATACTCTTACCTTATAATTGGCCGCCTGCAACCCCCTTATGTTTCCATTTGCATTTCAATTTTTTCTCGAACTCGCGGCTCTGCCCGTCCCTTCACTCAATTCCCCCCCCCCCCGGGCGGCTGTCACTTTGTCAATTTGCACTCGCTACACAATTTTTCTTATCTCTTCCCGTTTAATCTTTCATTCCAAAGCATTTTTTGTCGCATTAAGTTACCTAAATGTTATTAAAGAAGGGGGTGTAAATTTGAAATAGATTTATACATATGAACATGATCGGAAAAACAAAAATTTAAATTTTTTTAATCAAAGAAATTTTACATTTCGTGGGAAAAAATTTATTTATCATCATTTATAATAGAGACCGGAAACTTGGACCCAAACCCCAAAATTTTTTTGGCCCAATTTTTTGTACAAAAAACCCAAAAAATTTTTGGGTCCGGACTCTAATTTATATTAGAAATAAATGAATTCGCCTATATTACCCTTTATTCAACTCATACATATGTACTAGTAGTATGTACACTGATAGAAAAGTGTTGCCCCAGACAATAAAAATTTGTTAGCCGTATTAATGAATTTTACACCATTTTGTGTGGCACTTCACTCACCCTCACTATCAATGTTTCCCATATGTTTATCGTAAAAATTTTGAGATATTTGGTCGAAAGACAACTGTCAAAAATTGAAAAGAAAAAATCTTGTCCCAAAAAATAATCGTTTCGTTTTTCAGGAAATAATGTTCACAAAAATTCCAAAAATTCATAACACACATAATTTTTGATACTCATCAAAAATGTTAATTAATTACTCCAAGTTGATCAGGCACATCTTTTGCATTGGGCACCCCAAAATACACCGAAAACGGAGGTAATTTTGGAAAAAAATGCCTGAGGGCCTGGAAAAATTACTGCGAAAACCCAAAAATTTAAAAAATTTCTTATCGCCGAAACATTATTTTTGTTTGTCGGCAATATTTGTGCATTGCAAATGCTGGCGGACTGGTGGAGAGAAATGCGATTCAATTTATATATTTGTATTCTTCGCAGTGAGGAAATGAAATTTATGCTTGCTGGGAATATGTAAATATTTGAATGTTTACCAAAGCCTAGAATTGACGATTTTTTTTTCTAAAGTACTCAATTCAAAATTTAACATATTAAATGTAAAAAAAAATCGGGATTAATTCTGCGAAATTTGAAAACATGTCAACAATACATTCTTTTTTTTACATTTGTCTCTTAAAGATTTGCCCCTTTTTGAGGTATTCATACTTTTTGTACTTTTATTTGAGCTTCACGATATTTAAAAGCGAATATTTTAAATTTTGACGATTTATAAAATTAATTTCCACCCATGGTGTTCCAAATAATTTGAAAATAAACAATGCGATTTTTGTTGTTTCGCAAAGATGTTGGTGGAGTTGACAGTTTTAATCATTTAAAAAATGGCTAATCCAATTCCGAGCCCAATCAAGTTATTATATTATTTGCATAAATATGCACTCGTAGTACTTTTCTGTTATGTCACCCTGTTACGACCCCAAGTCCGAAGTAAATAGAGAATATTTATTCGGAGAGAAAGGGAGGGGTCAAACAAGGATGGGAATCAAATATATTGATTGGGTCAATTGGGAATGCAACGAAATGTGGGGAATGAATGGAAGTGAATGAGGAAGGGTCAAGGGCGGGTATTTATGGACGTAAATGGGTGTGACAATCAATAGGGACCAATTGGGGATTGGGTCATCTGAGTACCGACCGAACAAATGAGGAAGGGTCAAGGGCGGGTATTTATGGACGTAAATGGGTGTGACAATCAATAGGGACCAATTGGGGATTGGGTCATCTGAGTACCGACCGAACATCTCCCCCCTAAAAAGAGTGTCTGCTTCCATCCGTCGTTCTTGACCGATGTTTCCTCGGGACCACCTTCGGGCTCCTCTTAGGCCAAAGGGTTCAGATCGCTGACGAGGAGTAGAGGGCGATCGCTTTCCAATCGCTCTCGCTGGCCATGTCCATCATCGGCCTTTTCTCCAGCAATGTTCTCGGACGGTGCTTTGCGCAAGCTGACCCCGTCTTGACGAGTTCCGGTGCGGTTGCTCACATAACCTGCACGCCCTGACTGCGAGTTCGATTGGCTCGCGATAACGGTTGCTCCCAACGCAAAACGTTTCGTCATTCGTAGATGTTTGTCCGATGGCTTCTTCTTGATCACACCATCTCGAACAGCCGATTGGTAATGCCGCTCTTTTGCTCCCTGGACGTTGTCGGCTGGCAACTTACCTGCCAAGCTCCTTCGGATGGGATCCATGAGTCCCAATTTTTCCATCATCTCAGTTCCGAGCAAGTTCTTTGATCCTTTCTTGGATACAAAGAAGCGTCCAGTTTGTGTCCGTCCTCCGATCGAGAATGTCGCCAAACCTTTTCCCAGAAAGGTGCGAGTGGATCCGTCAGGGTACTTGGCTCGTTCATTGCAACGGCTCACCCGCGGAGATCCGATTCGTCGATGTGCTTCCTCGCAGAGCACTGTACTTTCAGTGCCCGAATCGATCACAAAATCCACTTTCTTCCCATTCATTTCAATCGGGACTTCGATCAGACGGTGTTTCTGGTTGACCGAATTGACCAGAAAAACTCCTCCCAGCCTAACTGAGTTGGCTGCCTTCTCTTCCCTTATCCCATTTCCATTCTTCTTCAGCCAGGCCTGATGTGGCGCACACATTCTTTCCACGTGCCCTGTCGTGTTGCATTTACGGCAAACCGTTTTGATGTGACGGCACCGCCTGCATGAATGTTCAATGCCGCAGCGCCAACAATTGTGTTGCGATCGGCTCCACTGGCTTTTCCTCGATGAGTTGCTCCCACTGGAAGAATTCTCCGTGTTCTTCCGCTTTCTCTGCGGTTTCGATTTGACCGCTAACACGTTTCGCACAACGGACGGCTGTTCGATGGCCTTGGCTTCGGCGATGGTTGACAAATACATCTTGAGGTCATCAACAATGCCCTCGTATTTGACCTTGTCGCCATCCGCTGCCAACTTAGCCAGAATTCGCGATCGAAGAGCGGCGTCACTCGGTGATTTCAACGCTATCAACAGCATCAAGCTATTGAATTGCTCCTCCTCCAACTTCTTAAAATCGAAGTCTCGCAACAGCCGCTTGTGTCGGTTAACAAATGTGCAAAAGTCCTCGTCGTCCTGCTTCCTCGCGCGGAGGCACTCATATCGGTCAATCCAAACGGACTGAGGTTTGCCAAACAAACCGTTGAGCTGCTCCATTGTCTGCGCAAAACTGAATTCCGTGACCTTCTTTGGCAGGCAGGATTTGCTGTATTCCGCATACGCGTCCTCGCCCAACTTGGTCATCAGCAACTTGACTTTCAGCTCGTCTGAAAGGTTCGGTGCAGAACAGTCCACTGCAAAGTTGAATCGGTCGAGCCAATCCTCAACTTTCCTTCCCCGCTGCTCGCTGAGCTCAAAACATTCAATGTTTGGTAGCGACGGCAGCGGAGGTGTGATGAGTGCAGGACTTT
Organism: Globodera rostochiensis; assembly: GCA_018350325.1. Taxonomy (NCBI): domain Eukaryota; kingdom Metazoa; phylum Nematoda; class Chromadorea; order Rhabditida; family Heteroderidae; genus Globodera; species Globodera rostochiensis. Next base: position 412,505 of record JAEVLN010000037.1, read on the forward strand.
GCTGTTGGTTTGCCAACAGTTGTTGAAGGACTTGCGTCAGCTGCTGGATAACTGCTTCTGTCATCTCCAAGGCTCAGATTTTGTCGAATATAAAACCACACCAAGTGGACTTTCTTCCCTCCTGGGGAATACTCGTTTTATTGTCGTTCACCACTTCCTGTTAGCAGCACCTAGCTTACCAACTAGTGGGTTGCGCGTAGATGAACTGTTTTGTGTCGCCTGGACAGCAAAACAGTAGCGCGATGATTTCCTTTAGCAAGTGCTTCAAGCGGCTTGCTAAGAACGGACAATAGTGGTAGCGCCAAGCTTTCCACCAATTTCACAAAATCCGCAGTTGTGCGGTTGTGCTGTTGTTCTCTTCCTGGAACAAACAAAACGATTGGACACAACCCACAATTTGATTTGCAGTTCGTATGCAGCACAGGCGTCGCCAATTGTTACGACCCCAAGTCCGAAGTAAATAGAGAATATTTATTCGGAGAGAAAGGGAGGGGTCAAACAAGGATGGGAATCAAATATATTGATTGGGTCAATTGGGAATGCAACGAAATGTGGGGAATGAATGGAAGTGAATGAGGAAGGGTCAAGGGCGGGTATTTATGGACGTAAATGGGTGTGACAATCAATAGGGACCAATTGGGGATTGGGTCATCTGAGTACCGACCGAACACACCCCCCCCCCCCCTAAAAAAATGTTATTTTTCCCCTTTTTAGGTGTAATTTGAGTCGAGAAATACGAATCTGACAGCACCGAAATAGCTTAAGTTTCAGCAATTTCAAAAAGTTGGGGGGGGGGCAGCACAATCTTTGAAACGCCAATTTCTAAAAAGACGCCTCGAGCATTTCGACAGGCACAAGGTGGCATAACGTTTGTTGTTTGAATTTTAATTAGGATTTTCCATTTGTTGTTTGAATTTTAATTAGGATTTTCCATTTGTTGTTTGAATTTTAATTAGGATTTTCCATTTGTTGTTTGAATTTTATTATGATTTTCCATATGTTTTTTGAATTTTAATTATGATTTTCCATATGCACTTATTTTTCCACAATATTCCCACACAACGCCTAAAGCTTTTAAATTAAAATTCTCATGCCAAATAGTAAAAAAATGAGGTTGAATTCCGAACCTCACTAATTGAATTTTTTTTACGACGTGCTTTGCACATTTCCAAAAATATTTTTTAATCAAATTTGTGTACTATTATTGATTTTAAATGCGAATAAAACCAATTTAAAATTAAATTTCTCTAATTTAATGTGCCCGAGTTTGTGTACTTTTGTGACCAGTGTTTTTGCCTTTAATTGCATTGCGCGCCAAATTTAATCATGGGATAAATAAAATTTTTGGTGTAATTTGTTTCAAGGCCAATCAAAGACGATAGGCCTAACCTAATCAACTTAAAATGTTTTTATGGGTTTGCTAATGAAATCATTCCCCTCATTTTTCTGTTCTATCTTAAGAGTCATTCATTTTCATATTAATACCAAAAAGGCCTTGTTTTTGTTTTTCTTTCTGTAGTTGTCTATAATTGTTAAGAAAATTCTCCGAAAATATTTTTTTCATTCATTTATGGGACTTCGATTATTTTTCCACAAAGTGACTCAAGTTCTTCCTAACCATTTTTTCTTCCCAATTGGGTAGAAACAAGGTTCACTATTCAATTGGCCTTCTACTTTTGTATTTTAACATTTTCTCCGTAAACCTGAACATCGTTACTAAATAATTTTCACCACTTTCTTTAAAATTTTCAAGGGTACTACACCATTTTTTTGTTTTTCTGTTTGTGCACACATTTTGCAAAGCCTCGGAAAACAAATTTGTGTTGTTTCATTTCTCGACAGATTAGGTCCGCTCCGCCGAATTTGTCCCCCCCCCCCCCCCCCCCCCCCCACTGGTCTCTTCCAATTCAATTCATTGTTCCGGCCCCCCCGTCTCGGCCCAAATCCATTTTCCATCCATCCATTTTTCTCATCTTTTTGTTTTATTGAAGTGCATGTATTTAAACAAATTGTTTGGCCAAAAAAGTGTGACGTATAGAAGGCTAATAAAATAATGGAAGAAAAAAATAAATTTGTTAAAAATAAATTTTTTTATTTTAAATTTAAGTAAAATGAATCAAAAAATATATCTACCACTCACATTCATAAAAATTTTTTTTCTTGTTCTCAAAAAAATCTTATAATGTGACTAGGGCCCGGATTTATATTGACTAAAAAACGCAAAATATTGACTAAAAACCCCCAAAATATTGATCAAAAACCCCAAAAAGTGCCAAAATGTGCCAAAAACTGACCAAATTCAGTCCAATTTTGCATATTCAAAATTCGTTATTTTTTATTAATTTTTCTCTCAGATTAGAAAATGTACTATTTTTCTTTTGTTTTTTTTTTGAAAATTTTATAAAAAATATAAATAAAAAAATTTTCAAGGAAAATTTCGATCTTTGGAGTGGATTTTCAAAAAAAAAGTCATTTTTAGGGGTGCATTTTAGTTTGAAAAAAATTTTGATTTTTAAGGGTACATTTTTCGTTTTAATTGCATTTTTCTTAAGAAATTTTGGGAAAAAGTGCCTGAAATATTGAATTTCTTCAAGAATTTTTCGAAAAAATGCCTAAAAATTGCATTTACTCAAGAAAAAATGCCTAAAATATTGATTTATTATGGAAAAATGGCGAAATATTGATTTATTCTCAAAAAAAGCCAAAATATTGATTTATATTGACTAAAAAAGTCGCTCTAATTCTAAATTTTTTAAAAATGAATGCTATTTCCGGGCTTCTCTCGTCAAACCCTATTCGCAAAAAATAGGTTAAAAACCCTGAAAATCCGGGCCCTAAATATTACACTTCTTTTCTCTCCATTACTTTTTTATTCAGTTTCATCGTCTCGCCATTCTCTTTTTTTCAATAATTTTGTTTCTCAACTTTTTTCTCATTTTTCCTTGCTTACGCAATAATTTTTGGATGAATCGCCCCTTGGGCGTCTTTCGGTGTGCCAACGCTCAAAACTTAATCATCCCCAACATTTTGTGAGTGTGCGTCAGCCAAACTAAAAAAGTGGGGATGAAAAATGTGTATTATTTGGGACAGTTTGTGGCCAATGTTGAAAGGAAAGGAGAAAAATTGGCCTGCCTGACAGTGTACAATTGGCGCATATTTAAACTGGCGCCGACATAATATTTTTTTGTCCTAATAATCAAAATTTTGTTTATTTGTTTGATTTAAATTTGTAACCTCTTTTATAATGTTGTATACAAAAATTGATACCTCGAACAATTTTTACCGAGATATTTCAAGATTTTTTAATGATTGCGAATCTCGATCGTTTAAATTTTTTTCGAGATTTTACGAGATTCTCGATCGTAATCTCGATCGGTCCTCAAGTCCGATCTCTATTTCAAACACTCTCCTTTGGTTCAAATATTTTAAACATTTTTTACTCACACGCTAAAAATAATATACATTTTTAAAATAAATCTTTTTATCATCACACATTGTACATAAACATTCCCACAAATATTCGCACAATGAAAAATGCAAATGAGGGAATAGGAGGACACTTTTAAAGGTTTCCAAATGGAAATTTTGCAGCATAAGACTCGGGAGGAAGGAGCAAAAATTCAACAATTCTTAACTGTTGAAATAATTGGGGACAGCTGTCGGGGCCGGAGGGGCAGAATTCCTTTATAAAAAGAGGTGAAAGATTGAAATTTTATGGTGAAGGACCGGAGAGGAACGAACGTCTTCAAAGACCAGAGATGAGCGCCTCCCACACTTTTTTTTTGAAAGCAAGTTGAACAATTTGTTCAGATTTACTTTTAAACGAACTTAAATACTACTTTTTTTTGTTGTTAATTTTGTATTTAAAAATTTTCTAGGTTGTTTTGTTATCCAGTTTTTAAGCCCGATACTTGAGAGTAGGGTAGCACGGGACCGGGAACAGTACTGAAATGTTTTGTTTTTTCCATTTTGGTACTGTAATTTTGGTCCCGGTTTTTCAAAATTACAAGTTCTACAATTTTTATTTTTCTTTATTTTTGTCCCTTACAAATTAGTCCCGAGTTTTTGACCTGGTCCGGCCCTCGGGTTTTCCCAAAAGTCGTCCCCGTCCCGTGCTACCCCATATACTTGATGTCTCGTGACTGAATCTTGACATAGACGGGACTGCTTAACTTTTAGTCAAACATTTAAAAAAAATGTATTATTTGTCACGGATAGAGTAAAGCAAGTTTTCCAAGGCATTTTGGAAGGCCCTCAACTTCAAAAAGGAGGACGCATAACATTCCCTCGAGGGCACAAAGAGGTCGAAAATTGGCCCGAGCGGAGTTTGATGTGATGGCATTCCCCTCCCCCATACTCCCGACTCAATTATGTGTTTGATTGTGCTCGACGAAAGAGATTATCGCCCCATACCAACCACATCGCATACAACGCTTTTGTGCCATCTTTTAAAGGATTATTTTGCTAAAAAACAGCTTTATCCCCAGACTCTTTTATCAATCATCTTTTTGAATTACACAAAAATAAGTCAAAATTTCAAAACAAAAAACGATTAATAAGCTTTACTTTAGTATTAAAAAATTAAAAAGGTTTCTAGTAGTTCCTTCCTTCCTAAACTCTTTTTTATGTATAATTTTAAACTTCTATTTTATTTTACCTATTTTTGAATTACACAAAAATAAGTCAAAATTTCAAAACAAAAAACGATTAATAAGCTTTACTTTAGTATTAAAAAATTACAAAGGTTTCTAGTAGTTCCTTTCTTCCTAAACTCTTTTTTATATATAATTTTAAACTTCTGTTTTATTTTTACCTATTTTTGAATTACACAAAAATAAGTCAAAATTTCAAAACAAAAAACGATTAATAAGCTTTACTTTAGTATTAAAAAATTACAAAGGTTTCTAGTAGTTCCTTCCTTCCTAAACTCTTTTTTATATATATTTTAAACTTCTGTTTTATTTTTACCTATTTTCTTTTTCCACTAGCGTTTCTTTTTGTTTATGACCACCGTTTGCGCTCCCGACGCGCAGTAAAGTGAATTTTTTGATGTCAAAATGCATTTATATCCCTCCCCAGTTTCTCTACCTTTTTGCCCCCCCCCCCATTAAACGACCTTTCGACGAAGTAAAAATTTACGGTTTAATGTCCGTCCGTCCGTTCATTACTAATTCAGCAAATGAATGCGCCCCCGACAACAGTCTGTCACCTTTAAATATTGTGTAATATTCGTTCGTTCATGCTCGGGGGTGAACGCGCGCGCATTTTGGCGAAAAAATTTTTGATTAAATTATTTTACCGTAAAAATATTATATTAAACTTTTTAATCATTTTGAATTGAAGTGTTTAAGGGAAAACAAACCTATAAGAAAAATATAGCCAAACATTTTATTGCCAAATTTGAGAGTCCGACTTAAATTCTTCCCATCAGCCCAATTAAATTTCTTTACCCCCCCCCCCCCCCTCCCCAAATAACCTGTCCTTTCTCAACAATTTGCCCAATTTTTTACCCACACAACAAGTGTTCCCCCCTCTCACAAATTGCATCGACATTTAAAAGCCCTGCTGGTCTCTCACTTTGAGATTATCATCTATTTTCGCCAAATCGCACAAAATAGCGATTAAATGTTTGCATATATTGATAATATCGGCATTTTTTATGTTGTTCCAATGTTTGAACTTTTCAATTCGAATTTGTTCATTATAACAATTATTCGACTCTCGAATTTGTCGAGAGTCCAGTTTTTGATTTTGTCTGTAAACAAACTGTTGAAAAGGGCACTTTCATAATTGGCATAACAATCATTATTTGGCACAACTCATTATTTTGTTTTTCTGTTTTTTTTTTGTGATGAATTACTACAATTTTTTATGCATAGGAAAGCACTTCCCCACCGACCCGACTCTGTCGTTGCCCCGTCGTCTCGCTGACTTGTTAATTGCCACTTCGTTTTAAAATTGCTTTGTGCATAAAACTTTAATACTTTTTATGGGATGTATTAAATTTAACAAAATTACGATTTTCGTTTTATGAGAATCTGAGCTTTAAAGATTTCAAAACACTAAGCACTAATACAATGTAAAAATTTCTACCATGTAATGGAAGCTTATTCTGGTTTAAAAAATTGTTTACAAACTTTCGTAGCTTCTCGAATTGATTTTATACTCCGTGATAAGCATGTACATATTGTTCAAGATGTTTTCGAATTTATTGTGTTCAAATCTTAAAAACATTTAAAAATTGCAATTTTGTTGTGCCATAACTATGCGCATTTTTATTATCTCGGCATTATCTGCATAATACACCTCTATATTAATGCGATTTTCCAAATGGCCAATTTTTCATTTTCATTGCATAAACATAAAGTGCCAATTTTAAAATGGCATCCCGTTTATCCTGCCCATTTAAAATTTAAATCGCACAATGCATTTAAGTTCGACACTTTATCGCGATAAATTTGTCGAAATACTCCAATATATTTGTATATTAATTTAAAAATAAATAAATAAATACATAAACGTTGATTTTTAATGGTTTTTCAATTTGCGCATTTCGCACATCGATCATTATGAAAAAAAGTATTTCTGCGCTCCTTTCGCCCAATTGTAATTTTGCGACATTTTTCTTCCGATAAAAACTTTTCCATCGTAGGAAACTCGTATTTGTAGAACTTTCCACAGAAACTACGAGAAAAATGTCTTCTCCGGGTACACGCTAAATTCAAAGATTAAACATCAACTCCAATATGGCACTTTTAATCTTTTGTTTTTGCCATGCATTTGACAATTCAATTTCTTAACACTGACAATTCAATCTTTTTTTTAAATCAAATCCAAGGATTAAACAAGAAAAATCAGCTTATGCCAAGAATTAGACCCCTCAATAAACACTGAGCTCAATTCTGAAAAAAAAGATTATTATCCCCATCCTAATTAGCTAAAACTAGCCGTGACACCAAAATACAATTTTCTAAAAATAATGTTTTTATACTACAATATTTGCCAAAACATGCCACGGGCTCTTTGACGTCACGATGAATTACAGTAATTCTTCAAAAAATTGTTAAAAAATTATTTAAATAATTCTTGAAACAAAAATTATAGACTAAAAGGTGATTTAATTAGGTCTATAATAAGAAAAAAATCACACAATATTTAATTGTCAATAAAAATATACATGACTAACTTAATTCTAGAAAACATCAGCCTCAATTTGCATAAAACATCTGTCAATTATCGCCTAAGCCATCTTGTCTTTTACACAATTTGCATTTTTAAATGTGATTATCTCTCATTCTTTCAACTGCCCCCATTAAAAATTTTATATTATCATATACTGTATAAATAAAATACCGTACCCATACTCTTTCTGCCTACCTTTTTAAATTCCTTTCTGATTTCTTTTCTTGATATTTATTCTACTCTACTCAGTCAATGTTTTTTTAAACAGAAAGTCACTACTATCATTTCTTTTGCATTCAAAAATGACTTACAATTTTTAAAATCATTGAAAATTTGTTTTTTAATTACCTATTTGTTTATCCGCTTTTTCATCGCCATCCCATACGATTTATTCCCCAACCTCTTTCCAATTGTCCGTCCCCTTTTTTGTTTGTTAAACAAACACACCGAACACACGCAATTTCAGTAATTTATATGTAGAGGTAAAAATCGGACTAACATTTAAACCTTGAGTCAATAATACAATTCTCTTAAATCTTCATATTTATGCCACTAAATAATCTTTGATCTTTTATCTCACCTACCTATCTTCCCGGAAAATGCCATCCCCGAAGAAATGCCATTCCTGGCATGCCGTCTCCAAAAATAAATTGCAAATCAATTCGAGAAATACCGTGCTTGAAAGGACTGGCACATCCATGACATTCTGTCCCTGAAAACCCCCCAGGCGCCATGGTATGCCGTTCCCGAGCGTTGCTCAATGCCGACCTCAACATGTCACCCCTGACCCAAAAACCCTTGTCCATGGCATGCCCCCGACAAAACACGGGCCCTCAAAACAAAATGTTGGTCCCTACTAAGAAATGCCATGCCGAAGTCCACACTTTTGAACCTCAGCCAAGACAACCAGACATTTCCAGCCTCCCATACCATAACCAAACTGCCGGTTACTCACTGCCGCCAAACTCTTTATTAATCAGTCAGTGTTGGCAACGTCGCACCCCCTTCACATTCTCGCCCCCCCCCTTTTCGCTGATTTGTGAGAGAAGGATGCGAGGCACAAGGTCGTCACAATAATATAAAACATATTGTCACTAAGGTTGGTTGGTTTATGTCTGAAAATTCCTCGTTTAACCAACATTGAACCGTAAAAGAAATGTTAGATACCTAATTTATTTTAAACCGAACCAAAACATCAATTTGAACCACACAAGTTCGTTGACAGTTAAATTTATTAATAAATATTTACCATAAGGTATTTAATATATATTTTATTTAAACAAAAAAAGGTTAGGTCGGATCATATCGCCCATTTGCCCTAAACGCCTCCGCCATCCGCTTTGTTAAAAGTTCCCTTTATTTACACACTTTTTGACGGTTGGAAAACATTTGCCCCCGCCTCTCAAAAAAAAATTCTTTCTCCGAAAAGCACATTATTTGTTTTTGTGCTTGAGTGTTTGCCGAATGGCTTTTTTGAGAAATGCCATTGGACGAGGAAGCACACAGACAAAGGCATGCAAACTTTTCATGAACACTCACTCCTTTAATAAGCCCCCAAATGCAATTTGTGACATAAAAGCCCCCAAGGGGACAATTATTTATAATCCATTTATATCATTATGAATGCAACAAAAATGCAGAGCAAAACTCACTCAAATATTCATATGAGCCTCATTTAAATAAAAATGTTAGTTGAACTTTAAAAAAGATTTTGACAGAAATTCTAAGAGGCCAAAAAAATCACTAACCCTAAGATTTGATAATACAAATATTATACCAGATTCCAAAACCAAAATTTAAAAAAATGTAATCAATCAATCCCTGCGCCCTTGAGAGGTAATTAATTATATTTATTTATGATGCATAAATCACAGACATATGTACCAGGGATGGTCGGAATTCCGATTTCCGACTTTCCGAAATTTTTTAGGTCGTCGATTAAAAATTAATTCCATCTATGTAGTAATCTCTTTCTCACCATATTAATTTCGTTTATTGCCATTTTTGTGCAAAAATGCATTTTTGAACAAACTACGGACAAAATTTTGTGTCATCATTTTTTACAATTGTGTCAAGAGCGAACGAGAATCCTATGCACCGAACGAAGATCATCGACCTTGGTAGAAGACTGTTTAATGGGAAGAGCGGGACTTTCGGGACCCGGGAGGGGGGGGGGGACTGCTGAGAGACCAGGGGCCTGCTGGTGCTCGTCTTCGGGTTAAGTGCTAACCCCGGGTTAAACATAGCAGGACTTTTTAGTTTTAAAAATCGGCAAAGTTTTTATAAACAAGATCGATAATTTTTAAAAAAAATTATTAAAAATTTTAAGGTCTCACTTAGAATTGAGTTTTAAAATCATCTTAATTTATTTAAACATATTTTCAAATTATTTGATTTGTTTTAAATAATTAAAAATTTCCCAAAATAAGAGTAAAAATTGAAGGGGAGAAGGGACTACTAAACCCGGGTTTATTTAACCCGGGTTTAGCCGTTAATCCGTGTTAACTTAACCCGAAGACGAGCACCAGGCCCCTGGTTCCTTAAAAACATACCGTGATCGATCAAAAATTTTTATGGGCTGTGGTTTACCGATCGAGACACAACAACGGTTTTGAAAGTTTCCTGTTAAAAAAGTGCTTTTTGATTACTTAAACTTTTTGAGCATATACTTTCAATTATTGCGAAATAAGCAACCAATGTCCCGACCCTCGTCGCATTTTGTTGAATTCATTTGTTGATACTGAGCAAATAGTTGGATGCCAAACCCATTTTCGTGGCCAAGCAATTTTCGAAGCCTCTTCACCGCGTTTATTTGCCTAGGACAAATTTTTTGTTGTCTTATTTGCGAATTTTGCATAGGCTGCGTAAACTCATTTTTGTCAGCCGTAAATTTGATGACAAAAGCTGTGAAAATTTTCGTTGTGAAAATTTGGTTTCAATGACCAAATAAATCATCAGAAGTTTGCACTTTTTATTGGAGAGAATTCTGGTTGAGCTTGCCTATTTCGTAAAGTTTATTTGCTCTAAATTTAAAATCCTACTTTTTTGAAACCGACTTCGAAATATTTAAATTTTTTATCTATTTCCAATTTTAAATTTTTACCAATTTTTTAAGTATTTTTTGAGGTCATTTTACTATTCTTCTTCCTTTTTTTGAATCCCAAAATTTTCCTAGTTTTTCATAAGGGCTTAAAACTTTGGCTCGGCCAGTCTTGATCTTTGATCTGTCTCTTTTATGTTCAAAATAAAATTATATTATAATATTTTATTGCTCTTTATAAAAGTTGTGTTTTAATGTCATATTAATCATTCATGTTCATTCCATTAACGCCCGATATGTTTATTCAAATTTTGTGTTCGAGTGAAAAAAAGGCCATCGCGTGATTTGCATACCAAATTGCTGCTCAAACTCACCATCCGAGCACAGCGAAAATCAATTGGTTGTGCCCCCCGCAAAGCAACAAAAAAAAATTTGATAAGAAAATTGTGGACCCACCATTGCCTTTATCTGATTTCTTTTCTCCATTCTCTGAGAGTGACGAAGCTTTTAATCTTAATTTTATTATTTTTATTTATTAAATTGCTTTTTAAATATCTTAAATTATTAACAAATGTTTCATTGATGATTTATTGTAAGCGGCCTGGGACTACAAAGATTCCAGCCGCTTAAACATCAAAACTAATATTTTCCCGGAAGGCAGCTTATCCCTAGTTTCTATCCACGTCACCATTTGAGTTTTATACCCACGGGGGTACGCAAACATCGGGCCAATTTTGTGCAAACGACGCACATTCACACCGAATTTACCATTTACATATTTTGTCCAATTTTTAAGGACTCCCGAAATTTCAATTTTGTTAAATAAATATTAGAAAAATCTATCACACCGAACTTTACCATTTACATATTTTGTCCAATTTTTAAGGACTCCCGAAATTTCAATTTTGTTAAATAAATATTAGAAAAATCTATCACACCGAACTTTACCATTTACATATTTTGTCCAATTTTTTAAGGGCTACCGAAATTTCAATTTTGTTAATAAATATTAGAAAAATCTATCACTACGAATTTACCATTTACATATTTTGTTCAATTTTTTAAGGGCTACCGAAATTTCTCTAAAATGTCATTCAATCAAAAAAGATAAGCCAACCATCAAAAATTAATAAAACATTATCAATTAATATTTGTCCACATATTTACGAGCATTTTAATCGCCAAATTAATTCTTCCTCAATGGTCTTTTCAATAACTGCCGACGTTAATGAAATTTTGCTTATCTCTTGCGGTTTTCACCGTCTGTCTGTCCCACTACACTTCTCCCGCCTTAAATGATGCAAAATCCGAAATTCTCGACAAAATATTAGTGGCAACGATTAAACCCCCTGCTGGCGGGAATGGCCGTGATGGTTGTGGGCGGGGAGGGGAGGGGGGAGGATTAATGTCTTTCGAGCAAGACAATTAACGGATTGGTGACGCCCACGGGGACGACGGACTCACACCACTAACTCCATTTCCACATTCCGGACAAACAAATCCCTCTTCTTACGCGCGGCACCCATTATTCATCAAAATCAAAAATAATCCATCCCCGCACACATTTATGCCCATTTTTGAGTAACGATGCGACTCGGCACTTTGTGCACTTAAAAAGCATTATATTTTGGAGCTATTTGTAGGATAAAATTCTTTTAATTAAAAACATAAGTTTAAAAAAATAAAAATTTTACTCAAATAATTGAACAGATAAAATGCTTTTTTTCTTGATCTTCTTCTATTTTAATCTACCAAAAAAGGGGAGATTTTTATTTCGACAAAAAAAAGAGATTTTATTTCGAGTTACTTGGTTTCTCGAAAAATGACAAAACTACATAGTTCACATCTATGCATGCATCTTACTTTTTAGCTAGATGCGAAAAATTATAAACTGATTCAAAATTTTTTAAGTTTTTCGGCTCGTCAAAATCTTTTTTATCGTACTACTAATTTGGTACAGAAAATCCGGTCCAAAAAATGTTGATAAAAAGTTAATTACGTTTTATTCCCTCGCTTGAAAGTGTCATTATTTATTATCAAATTAATTAGTGAATGATTTCTTGACAAAGTCCCACAAAATTCACTGTTTAATGTCTCCTTCCACGCCCGAAATTATTTTGGGGGCCCTCCAATTAATCCCCCCGCTGCGGGGGGCTCTCCTTTCATTTTGTGTGTAATTTTCCGTCGAGAATAACAATGAAACGGGAGAATTTATTACACCCCTGGGGGGCGGAATTTTGCGATCTCTCCCTCTCAAGGGCCCAGATCACACGGGAAAAGCTACAAATTTTTAAAATGTTTTTAATGATTTAAAAAATTCCTTAAAAGTTGAATATCGGATTTAAGCATCAATAGTGTGTCCGATCAATTCACCCACTCAGATTATTATCCATCACCCCTTCCCCACGTTTTCACTGATCAAACATTTTTTCAAAAACATCAAAAATTTCGCTTCCGCTCCGAATACAAGCCAAAACTTCCCGAATCCCCTCGACGTCTCTTAGGCCTAAGCTAAGCTTAATTTTAGCTTCAGTACTGGACTGAATCGGCACTCAGAGTGGGATTCGGACCGGGTAGCCAAAAATGTTTATATTTGGGATTGGCACTCAAAACTGATTGGTGCTCAATTGTCCTGCGCTGTCCGTATCCGCGTCCGTCACTAATAAATTATTACACTTACATCTTCCCCCCCCCCCCCCCCCCTACACATATTGCTTCAGTTGCGCAATGAACAAAAAAAAGGGGAAATTTTTATATTTTCCACATTTAATTCTCTCGATAAGGGGGAGGAGGGGCAGGAAATTTTGGGAAATATGGTCGGAAGGGGGGAGCAATTTCGTCCAATTTTTCAAAAAAAAAAAATCAGGTTTTTTCTCATCACTCATTCGCATCCACCAACCATTCTACAACATCCAAACTATATAATATATGACATAAATCTCACGGAATCCGCCCCCTCACTGCGCGTACACTTCGCACGGGGCGGGGGGGGGGGGGGGGGTTGGGAGAAAAGTTTAAAATTTTTGTAGAGAAAATGGCAGATATTTAAGGGACGAAACGATTTTTTGCGGAGTGTTTGTGTAACATTTTCAGCATCATTACCTCATCATCGTCGTCATCAGTACAGCCCCCACCTACATCGTCATAATAGGAGCATTTTATATTTTTCTAAAGTACGCTTAAGGCACAAAATGTGCTTTTATTTATAGGTACCAGGTTTTTTTCCTGACAAAAACTTTTGAGGACCTCATTTTTTAAGACAGTCTCAAAATTTTTAAAAAATCGAGACGCAAGTACGAGATAAGGACAGGGGTGTCATAAGTCCAAAGTAAAATAAAGGGCATGATATAAAAAATTAAAGATTTTGCAGGTCATAAAGGACACATTTTTTAACAATTTATTCATGAGAATGTGCCCACTTGAAACTTTTTTTTCCAATGAATTTTTTTTTCTAAGCAGCAGTTTGTGCTTCGCGTGGCATTCAAAATGCATTGTGGTAATTTTTGAAGCTCTTTAGTGAATTTTTTATTAAGAAAATAGCTCTAAAATTTTTGAATTTTGGATAAGAATGAGAAAATATTGTTACATTTTGGACAATTTTAAGCAAAAATTCTAAGAAAATTCAAAAGGCTTATATTCAAGTCTTAACATTGAGACTCTTGAACACCCCAATGATCATTTTTTCCGTTTTTATGTTTATACGAAAAAATTTTTTAAACAATCTTACACTTTTTAGTCTGTTTATGCATTTTTTCCTTTTATGCCATATTATGTGTAAGCCATTTTATTTAATTTTTTTAATCGACACAATTGGTCCTCTAATAAATATACTCCCTAAATTAATTCATAAATTTTGCGCAGTATGACTCCAAAATTGTACGCTTTACACATAAATGCTCATATTAATTAATTAAGTAATTATATTACTGCCACCAAAACTTAAAATAAAAAAATTTTCAAAAATAAACCCCCAAGGCATAGCAAAAAAAAATATAAAAAAGTTTTTGCCAAAAATTCAAAAAATGAAAATTCCCATGAATGTACAGAGACGACTTAAACCTATTAAAATTACTTTCATTGACTAAAATAAATTCCGCGTAAATTTGTCAATGAAAAAATAAAACTTCCGAAGGGTAGAGGACTGCTGACAGTAACCCTGATAAAAAATATATGAGCATCTCTCTGACAGCCGATCACCAAATTAATCAATTTGTGACAGCCCGATCAAAACATCGCAAAAATGAAAAAATATTTGCGCTCATTGAGTCAATGTCATTTATGTAACCTCCAAATCAAACGAATTTGTATCTTCTTTTACGAGTCAAAAAATTCTAAAAAAATTCAGAACCCGATCAGTTGTTCACTCCGAACTGGTTTGACTTTCAAAACTTTCTACAGGATTTGATCTTAGACAAAAATTATATGTTTTTTTATAGAATTTAGACAAAATAAAATAAAATTTGATCACCACCCGCCCGTTGTTATTTCAAAAAACATAAATTGGCCAATGACGTCGATCATTCCGTTCACATTGCACAAATAAAATTATCTTAACAATTTGCCGATTTTGCCTTTTAAAATAAAAGTATTGATACCTTTTTTGTCACGAATTCCTTTCCTTACACTTTATCAGTCCCATGATAATTTTTGTTTTTCGCATGAACCTCTTATCTATCAGAGCTGAAATTAATTAGGTCCATCAAAAATTCATTAAAAATTGACTGACGACTTTAGAATTGATCGATTTTCCAATAAAAACTTGAGAATTCAAAACCATATGCTTAATGCTTAAATTAAAAAACACATAAATAATTTAAATAATCTAAGTGTGATAATTTGTATTAAATCACTGAAATTTAAAATATATTTAATGATTTTTAAAGCGCAAAAGTTTGTTTGATCATTGGTCTTTTTTGCTAATGACCAAAATTAAAAGATGACATCTACGGATTAGGAGCTTTAAAGCTGCTTTTAAATCCTTAGGCCTTCAATCAAACAATAGTCATGCTCATTGTGTGAAAGTTTTCCGAAGGAAACTTCGGACTAAATTGTACACTTCCAAATAAATGTACTAAAATAAACTTAAATTTATTAAACCGTTTAATCGATTCACTTTATTTAGCTTAGAAGCGGAGCTTACACAGGCGTTGGCATTTTGTAACATCAAATAACTGGGCTCAACATTTAAAAGTTCTTTGAAAATGCCAACACAAATCCATCCCATCCAAGTGTAAATTTATTATCATATTCATCATACATCACATCCCCTGAGGAAGGGATTCTCGGCACACCGATGCCAATCTTTTGACCATAATTCCTCTCGTCGGCTAATCCCTATGCTAATCCCGAACAACAAAAAAAAAGCATAAAAGTCTCCCATATCACCCATGCAAGAAAGAACATTCATCTAATTGCGAAAAAAAAAATCGCTAAAATTCAAATTAATTCCAACGAAAATCTCGAGAAGAATATTTAATTTTGTTCCGGGAATCAGAAATGATAAAATTCCAAATTAATTCCAACGAAAAAAATCCCGAGAAGAATATTTAATTTTGTTCCGGGAATCAGAAATGAACTGAATTTTATCGCGCAAATTCAAACCAATACGGAGGGCTCATTTAGTTTACTATTAATTCTAAATTGTTTTTTAATTTAATTTTTTTAGATTTACTCAAAAAGCATGCGCCATCAACGACAGAATCTTTTTCGTTGATTTGAATTGACAACCTTTTATTCTTCAGCCTTTTGTGCCATTGTGTGATGGAAATGCCCTCCTCCATTGAGGCCATCCTACAAAATGCCACCCAGGCGGGCATTCCGCTTGGCCAAATGCTGCAGATTCTACAGCAAATGCAGCAGGTGGGCGGTTAAAAAAATCAATTTTTTTGTTTTTTTAGTTTTAAGGGCCCTCAAATCCGGGGGCAGCACTAATTGAAGCCTTTGAAAATTTACTGCCCAAAAATGTGTAAAGCTATCCAAACAAATAATATGTACAGTATTTTACCAATCATCGCATTTTTATGTCAACAAAAAAAGTCCAAACCACTCTCAATGCCGAAAAGCGTTAATTGAGGGGCAATTAGTTGGCCTAGCACCCAATGGTCTCTCGCAGATGGAAACACAAAACATCTGCTGAAAATAACGCTTTGTTTGTTTGTCAAGCAATTCGTTGAACAGATAAATGAGGAGAATTAATTGGAATTTTTGAAAAAAAAATTGAAATCAAAATTAATTCTTATTATAAAATATAATAATAGATTGATTAAAATATAGTGAGTGATTAAGAAAATAAAGATTTAGTCGCTCTGCATTTGACTACAAGCCCCACTTCAAAAAAGTTAGCCCATTCTTGAACAGAGTTCTTAAATCTTCTGAATTTTCTTTACATTTTTATTTTTCATGTATTTTTTTAAAAAAACTTTTTGAAACATTTTTTGTTTATTTCCAAAAGTACTTTTTAAGACATTGATTTGCCTAATCATCCATGTTCTTGTTTTTTTAATATAATATTTTTTGCTTACTTTACCTCCACCCATTTTACTATATAAGACACGCTAAAAAATAGTAATTTTGATTTAAGACATTCCCAATCACAAGCCCTAAAACATTGCCGCGTAGGCGATCGATCATATGCCTCGGGGGCGCTTTATATTTGTTCAGCTTAAACATTTATATAAATGTTTGCTGCTGGCAAATTGGTGAAAAGACAACCAATGTTTGTTCAGCTTTTTTAGGGGCAAATAAAATTATTCAAAGATCGATTCTGCGTTCAATTACAAAAAGAGAAAAAAAAATCCAACTCATTTAAAAATGCTTTCAAATGCTTCTGCCCCGAATATTTTACTATCATCCAGCAGGTCAACAACAACAGCACATCCTCCTCGTCGTCCGCCATGAACTCTGCCAACACATCATTATCGTCGTCCGCTTTGGTTTCGTCGTCGGCTGGCGCCACCAGTGCCATGCCGACTGCGGCAGCTGTCAGCACCACTAGCAACAATGTTGTCGCTTCTGTGCCGCCCGCACCTGTGCCTCAGCATTTGGCAGCCGCCGCAGCGCTTTTGGCATCGTCAACGACGACAAGCGCCTCGGGCGTTGCGCCAGCCGCCGGAGGCGCGACGTCTGCTGCGGCAGCAGCAGCAGGTGTTGTGGCGCTGCAGGTGAGCAAACAATGGACGGGGCGGCGGCCCCTGGGGGGATGGATGGGCTGGTCCATGCCAAATGGGGGATAGGTAAATTATTTTCGCAAAAGCATTGGCCCTAATTTGGAAAGGGCGAGTGGGGGGGGGGATGCCTCTAATTCACTACTTTTTTTTTCTCTGTACAAACAATTGGAGCTCACATTTTAAGCATATTCATTCATTTAGCATTAGCATTAAATTTACACCAAAATGTGCACCTTTTATTCTTCGCTTTCTTGGGTTAGGGTACTTTCATCCACACACTCTCTCAACATTCATTTTACTCTCTTCCACTCTCTTCATCCACACACACTCTCTCAACATTCATTTTACTCTCTTCCACTCTCTTCATCCACACACACTATCTCAACATTCATTTTACTCTCTTCCACTCTCTTCAGGCCCTAGGCCTGTTTTTCCCCCGAATTTGTAGGTCGCGTGCCGATCCTGTTGTGCACACACAAATCGTGATTTTTATTTTATCAAGCACATCCATTTCTACGAGCATTTGTTTAAATTAAATGGCACTGCTTGCCAAATGCCTAAATTAGGAAAAATAAAAATGTACATAAATATAAAATACAATTTCATCAAATTACCTCTACAAACTATAATGCCAATGCCCCCACATCTTATTGTCATTGATGACAAATTCATTTGGCTTTTCATTTTTTTTCTCCGCTAAATGTATCTTTCCTTACTTAATAACTATTTATATCAGCAATCTTGGCCAACCACCATTATCCCCAATTGGCCCTACTCATATGTATACCATTCCAACCAATCTCTTCCGTTGTCGTTGTTTCAAAAGTAGACGTCCCCAGTCCATCAGTTCAGTCCACCCACCGGAATTCCGAAAAATTTGCTCAATTTCCCAATAAAAAGAGATGATCTACAGGCCCCCTCCCCCCACTTTTTACAAACCTATCGTCTTTTACTGGGCCCTATACCAAATCTCACTTTTAACTTTTAATTTTTTAATGGCAAGAATTTGTAGTGCGTTATTTATTACTTTTAATTTTAACTTTTAACAAGTTAAAAGTAAAAGTGAGATTTGGTCTAGGGCCCTGGGTGCGTGCGTCCTTAAATAAGTGTCAGGGTGTGAGGTGCAATTCGGGTATGGACTGGGCACAATGCCCATTATCTCTGAACTCTTAACGGAATTAACTGATTCAACATATCCTATGGCCTTAAAAACGCTTTTTTTAAACCATCAGCAACAGTATAATTTATGCGAATTTATTCAACGGTGAAATCCGGAAGGCACAATTGAAACTGACCGGCTTTATGCTCCCTAATATAAAAAAGAATTAAGGATTTCTTGATTTATTTATTCCATCTGCATCATCAAACGTACCTATTTTTTTTTAATATCAATTTTGTTCGTTTTTCACTGAAACTTCGCATTTGTGTTCTGCAAATGTCCCGCTTCTTTTGGCAACCTCCGTCTAATGTTGCCAACGGTGTAGGCCCAACCCAACAGCAAACATTTTCAGCCGGTGCCATTACTGCAGGCAATGTGTCAACTCAGGCAACCCTGAACAGCGTGAGGCCGAGACTGTCAAAAATTTTGTTTTTAAATCATTATTTTATATTGATTAGAAATTATTTAAAAATAATAAAACAATTCCGAAAAATTGCCTCAAAATATAGTAGGTGTTTTGGAAGTAGAATAAATTAAAACTTATTGGCCCAAGACTCTCCTTGAATTCCGATCAAGCCCTATTCTTCTATTCTGTCCCATTTTAAATTAGGTATTATTTACTGTATGTCTTTCACTTAAAATTGAAATATGTAATGGGTGGGTGGCACAAAATGGACTTGAAAAATTGAGAATTCAAAATTCCAGCAACAACTCGCCTCGCTGCAACAACAGCAGCAAATGCTCGCCGTCACCTCTCAGCACCATCATCCACACCACCATCATCAGCACCATCCGGGAGCAGCGGTAAATGTGGCCGCGTTGCAGGCCGCACACGCTGCTGCAATCGGGGCGGCGGAAACGGGCGCCGGCACTGGTGTCCCAGGCGGTGTTGCGCAACACTTGCAATTAGGCATGGCTTTATGTGGAAATAATGATTTTCAGCAAATTATTTATTTGCAACGTTTTCTCTGCCTCCAGGTCTCATGGCAGCTCACCAGCATTCGCATGCCGCCGCTGCAGGAGGCGTTGTGGCAACCGGAATGCTGCAACAAATGCAGCAGCAACAACAACAACAACAACAACAACAACAACAAAATGCCGCTTCTGTTGCACATCCGATGGCCGCCGCGTTTGCTGCCCAAGCGCAGCTGGCCGCTGCGGCTGCCGTGGCACAACAACAACACCAGCAGCAACACAACGCCGCAAGCGCGGGTGCCGTAACAGCACCAGTGACTACTGCTGCTGCAGGCATCCCCGCAAACGCACTTGCAGCCAACCTGCACCAGCAACAGGTAGCGCGGTGCTTTGGTGTTCGGCTTTATTTAATCATCCCTAAAAAATATATTCTGAATCCAATTTTAAGTTAAAGTTTTTTCACAAATTTTGGTCTTGTCTAACAATAGGTAGCAGCAGCACAACAACAACAGCAACAACAACAATTAGTGGTTTCTAGTCAGCAGCAGCAGCAGCAACAACAGCACCAGCAGAACGCTGCATCGACGGTTGTTGCACCTGCACCTGTGCAAGCAGTACAGCAGCAGCAACTGCCCATACCATCATTAGCATGGCCCATCTTTTATGTGATTTTTTTGTTTAAATTTTGGGTGTAAGTAAGTGATTCAATTTGAACCTTGCCATTTGTGACCATTTTCTTTCAGCCCATCGTGAACATTCCGTATTTCGACATTCCCACCTACCAGCGAGTCAACCTGGACGCGTTGCCCAGCGCGATGCCCAACGGGATGGACTTGCCACTGCGCGACATCAACACGTTGCGCTTCTTCTTCAATTTTGGTGTCCAACATGCGCGTGCTATTCTGCTTAAACAGCACATCAGGTGAAATCACATAAAAATGCAAAACCATGCCTTAAATTATGTTTAAAAATTTTGTTTTCAACAGCTCACAAACTCAACCACATCAGCAGCACCAACAACAGTTTGCACTGCTGCAGCAACAAAACGCCGCGGGCCAACAAGCTGCTGGTGCTCAAGAGTTAGTTTTAGTGAAAATATTTATGAAGAAGTGAAAATAAAATAGCACTTTATTAAATAATAAGGGTAAATGCTATTGGTTGTCCTTTTTTGGAAGGTTGGCAAATGCTACTGAACAACTCCAAATGCAACAGAAACTGTTGGCTGCTCAACAGCCGATGCTAAAGTGAGTTAGTTCATTTAAAAATGTACAAAAATAAAATTTCATTATAAAAAATGAATGAAAACATTAACTGTACATATTTGCTTAACAATCAAAATGTTAAACAACAAAAAGCAATTGGTAGATTTGTTTGTCTCTACATAGACAAAATAAGCATGTGGCTGTTGTACTGCATTGACAAGCAGTGTTATGTTGTGTTGTTTTTGATCAGAGCAAAAAAACACTGGGTGGGGTACCTCCACACTAAGTTTAAATTTGGCAAATAGTGGCGACATTTGTAGCGTAGGAGGGGCGGTTGCCGGAGGGGAGAACAACAACAATAATGGCACCAGCAGTGGCGGTGGCACAATGACGCCAACGCCGGGCATCAATCAGAGCGGCAGCGGTAACAACAGTTTGCTGGGCACAACCACGACAACATCGACCACATTAACAGCAGCTGCACAACAGCAACACCAACAACTTTTTAGTGGAGGTAGACTCTGACAGAGTTGATGATGTTCGAGATGCTTTCGACTCATTTTGGTATCGGTTTCATGTGAGCATAAGGCTAATTCTCGAGCTCAATCGGCAACTTTATCTCGAACATCACTGGAACTAAAGCCTTCAAAGCGTTCTTACTCATACCCAACCCTAAAAGTTTGGCAAAAACCGCTACTCTGTCGGGGTCTAGGTACAACTATCATTGGCGGAGGTAGTGGCGCATTTCGGCCAATCGTTGGTGGTGGCGGCATAGGTGGCACCGGAAATTGCATTATGGCATTGAACCATCAACAAGCAATGATGATGATGAGCCCAATGCTGGGAAGCGGTGCCCACCAGCCGGGCGGAATGGTGGCCATCATTCCGCCTGGGGCGATGATCAACATGATGCCCTCTAGCAATAATCAATTTATTGGAGGGATGATCGACACCAACAGTGGGGGCATTAATTCGAGAAGTACACTGAGTCCGGCACCTCCGAACTCAATAATGATGTCAATGGCAAGAGGGCAAATGACAGCATTGGCAGGTTGCGACGAAAGCTTCGACATTTAAATTTTTTTTAATAGAATTCGAACTTGATTTAATTAAAATATTTAAAAATTTTCTTGAATTTTTTTACTGCTTGTCAGGACAACAGCAGCAAAATTTTTTGCGACAAAATAACATTGGATTCGGAGAGAGTGGAGGAGAGGAAAGGAAAAATGTGCCAAAAATAAAAAGTGGAAGAACAAACAATAAGGAGGGAGGAAAAGCCGGTGAAAATAGCACCACTGGCCTTGGTAGAGCGCATAAGGGCAAAAGAACAAATGATGAATTTGATGTCGGAAATGGCAATCAAAATAGCAATAATAATAACATTAATCGTCGGGTAATTAGTGATGATGAAGGCAACCCGCCGCAACAAACGGCACAACAACAACAACAATTTGAGATTAACAACAGCAGGTGTTAAACAATTTAAAATCTAAATAAGCAAGTCTCGCAACGTATCGTTTCTAAATCTTTGAATATTAATTAAGGGTAAAAATTGTTTCAATCTAATTTGAAAAACTAAAATTACACATAATTATTCAATTAAAAACCAATAATTAAAATTGAAAACTATAGGTTTAAAACTATTTTAATATTGTAGTGTTAATACGTTCTCGCATCGTTTCTAAATCATTGAATATTAAGGGTAAAAATTGTTTCAATCTAATTTGAAAAACTAAAATTACAATTAAAAACCAATAATTAAATTAAAAAATAGGTTTAAAACTATTTTATTATTGTAATTTTAAATACGTTCAGAGCACAAAGTGATGCCCTTGCAATTGCTTCTCAACTGGAAAAGACGGCATCGGCGGGGGCCACCGGTGGCACACAACAATTGTTGCAACAAACCACGGGACTCGGCGCCCCCGGGTCACATGCACTGCAAATGAGCCAACTAGTAAGGACACCCAATTAAAGTGGCTTATAATGTGATGATTCGTTTAACCCAAAAATAAGTTAACTCTCCACTTTTTTTAGTCAATTGAATATAAAATTTATTTTATTTGCCAGGCTGCAATGATGAACGCTGCAACTCAACAGCAACAACAGCAACAGAAATGCGCTCTTGGAATTGGGAGTGTTGTCACCGGGGGCGATGCTTCTTCAGAAAGTGGCACTGGGGCAGGCGGAGGTTTTAGTTTAATAGGTATATGAAAAATGAGAACAAATTAATATTCAGCAGTAGTTGTTGGCCAACAGGCAGCTCAGTTGAGACAACAGCAACAGCACCAACCTCAACAAAATGCTCAATTTATGCAACAGCTATTTCTGCAACAGCAACAACAAAATTTGGCAGCTGCGCATGCTCAACAACAACAAAATCAACAGCAGCACCATGGACAGCAACAACATCAACAGCAGCTACAACAACAACAACAGAACGCCAACGAGGTTGTAGAAGTTAATCAACTTTAAAAAGAAATTTGGGTTTTTTTTTTTGAAATTTTAGCATTTTTATACTTACAAATTTAAAAAATCTGCTATTCTGCTAAATTTGTCATAACATTTATATTCAAACCAATCGCATTCTAGCTGTTACGTCAACATCAGCAGCAGTTAGTGCAGCAACAGCAGCAGCAGCAAGTTGCCAATGCCACCAACAACGGCACAACAGTGTCTGGCACATCGACAAATTCAACGCCAAACAACACACAAATGGGGAGTAATGGCAGCAACTCCAACAACGTCAACAGTGCGCAGGGTAAAATAAATTTAAAATTTTCGCACCGCTTATTTCAATTAAATTTTGAAGAAAATGCCGTTTTTAAGGTGAACGTTTTCGCGGGTCCGCCAACAGTACGCCGCAGTCAAACGGAGGTGCAACGGGGGGCAGGGGCAGTGCCAACGGGCACCAATTGGCAAATTCGGCATCGCCAAAATCATCAACTGCTGTACCAGTGGATCCGGCACCACGGAAACCGTCACAGGCATCCATCGTCAACCCGTTGAATGTAAGCTACAGATTCAAAATAAAAATTATTAATTGTTATTAATTTTTTGGGTTTTAAACATTTAAAAAAAATTAAATAAGTGCTCTTCAAGAATATTTATAAATATGCTTGGATCAGACTGACTTGCAGGTTGAGCTCAACGAGTTAAAGCAGCGCGGGTTGAGCGCACTGCGCTCCCCCGAGGCGATGAACAATGAGTTGCAGAAGCGGCTGGACGAAATGGCTACCAATCTGAACACTGTGTCGATGGCAACCGCAACTGTGGGCGGCGGAGGTGGAGATGGTGGGCCATATGAATAAATTAGGCGCTTCTGGTCCAAAGCACACTCGTTCGAATCCCACTCCAGCCAAAAGTGTCTCGAACCCCATCCAAGCCAAAACTTCCCGAATCCCCTGCACGTCTTAGGCTAAGCCTAAGCTTGGTCTAAGCTAAGCTTAGGCTTAAGCTAGCTTAGGCTCAGACCTAAGCCTAACAATCCCAAGCCAGGGTGGCTTAGGCCTAAGCTAGGCTTAATTTTAGCTTCAGTACGGGACTGAATCAGCACGCAGAGTGGGATTCGGACCGGTAGCCAAATTAGGATAAGAAATTTTTGAAGAAAAAATCAACCAACACTTGGGCGTGGCGTTGGGATTTAACAAACCTGTAAAAAATGTTAAAAAAATTTTGATGTTTCATTTTTTGTGAATATTTTTCTGTTCTGTCTCATAATTTTTAAAATACTTAAATTTAAGGCAACGGTGGTGGCGGAGGTTTGATCACACTGGGCGCGTCCGGCCCAGGCGGCTGCGCAGGTGCCCAATTGACTCCTAACGCTGCCACATCGGTTCAACAACAACAACAGCAGCAGCAGCATTATCAACAGTTTCTGCAACAGCAGTTGCTCCAGCACCAGCTTCAGCAACAACATCAACAGAACAATGCTGGCGCAACTGGAACAAACAGTTTGACGATGACGCCGGCGCAACTTTCGGCCGTATTTGGCAACAACAACAACAATCATTTGGTGACAAACCTTGTTTTTTTGTACTATAGGTTTAGCCCCGACCCTTCGGGGAATCTTTGGGGCTTCGGGGGTGGCATGTGGTGGATCGCGATGTTCTCCAAAATGTCGGGGTCGTGGTTTTCTGTTTGTTTTTAATATTCCCCATCTTAGGCTAATGCCATTCAGCAGCGTTCGCTAACTAACGGCTCAATTGGACTTCAACCAGTACATCTGCAATCGACCGCTCAGCAACAGCAGCAGCACTTGGTCCAGCTTTCCGCTGCAATTCAACCACACGTCAGCAGTTCTGAACTGCTTCAATCAGTCGCCACTGGGGAAAGCGCCGGAGGCGACACTTGTCCGACACTTTTGGCCGCTACTGAAATGCACTACACGGAAACGTTCAGCCAAAACAACAACAACAACAACAACAACAATACCGAGCTGAATCAGCAACAGTTTCAGCATAGACAACAAATCCAGCAGCAACGAGTGAAGACGGTACAACAGCAGCAGGCCGAATTTGAGATCGGAGTTGGGCTTAGTCAACGCCGGAAGAGCGGTGTGTACATGCTGGGAAGTGAGTGCTTAGTATAATAGTATTTATTTAGTATAATTATCATTTTTTTCATTTAATTAAAAAGAAGAAAAAAAACTTTCTTAAGACATGAATGGTAAGGAGCAGGCAAACGGCGGCAGTGGTTGTGTTTCTGTTGGTGCTGGTACTGCTAGTTTAACACCAGTTACAGCTATCGCTA
This sequence comes from Globodera rostochiensis, assembly GCA_018350325.1. Taxonomy (NCBI): domain Eukaryota; kingdom Metazoa; phylum Nematoda; class Chromadorea; order Rhabditida; family Heteroderidae; genus Globodera; species Globodera rostochiensis. The sequence goes on from JAEVLN010000037.1 coordinate 437,921, forward strand.
ACAATGCAACCAGCACGCCAATGTCAACGAGCGCGATGATGAATTTTATGAACAATATGCTAACGACGGCAAAGTCCACACTTCAAGGACAGGGCATGGCTGTCTACTATGACCAGAATGGACTACCGGTAGCACAGCTTTTGAGTTTGAGGCCAAGGGATCTATAACCGGCTTCCGGGTGTTTTTGGGAATCTGTATCCATGGCCACCCCTGATTCGAACTGTTAAATGAGGTGGGGGATTATTAGAGAGTGGGAGATTATTAGAGAGTGGGGGATTATTAGAGAGTGGGGGATTACAAGAGGAGAAACGGTAACCGGCTTTCGGGTGTTTTTGGGGACGGAAGTTCTTTTTTAACATCCAGTTACGCTCTGGGTTTATAAAGTTCAATTATTTGGTTAAAAATATTTTAAATCGGAACTGATCAGATTGACTACTCTTCTCGCCCAATCGATCCTATCTTTCGTAAGGCACGGAGTGAGCTAACCACTGCCAACAACTGCAGTATTAACAGCAACAGCATGGCTAGTGCACCGCTCACAATGGTCCAAGGTGTGGTTCAATAAAATTACATATTTAAAAAACGTTCAAATTTATCTTAAATGTTTTTTACTAAATTTTCTATTTTTAATGATATTTTTAATCACGTGTTTTTTAGCCGGTAATGCCGCCTCCATAGCCGCTGGCACGATTCCTGATGGCACACAACTGACGACCGCTAGTGGCGATCTGGGCTTCCTTAGTCGCACTTGTCTGATCGGCATTTCAAACGCCGGAGGCAGCAGCACAGACACGCGTCGCGGGTCAATCGGAGGCGGTGCTGCAGCGGCGTCGACGCAACAGCTGACAGTGCAGCAGCCAGTGCCGCTAACCAATCTTTACCCGGGCAACATGACGCCACATCAGTTGCAGCAGCAGTACTTGCAACTCCAGCAGAAGCACCACCAGTTGCAGCAGTATCAGCAACAAATGCAACAGCAGCAACTGAAGCAACAGCAAGATGGCGCTGGTGATGGTGTTGGACCGGAAACTTCAACAACATTGCCTACAACAGCAGTGGAAAGTGAGGATGGCACATTCCCTCGATTCAATCCCAACTAGAATCTGCCAATATTGGATTTACAAATTTAAGTTGATGCAATGCGCATGGGACGTAAGCGATTGTTGGACATGACGCCCATTGTTGTTGGACCGGTGACAACCTCATTGGAACAAGCAGCAACTCGTGTGGCGCAGGATTCGGACATTGAAATCATGGAGGAGAGCGGTGTCGCGCATCGTCGGCCAACCGTGCCGGCACACCACCGCAGCAGCATGGATTCGTCACCGCGTGTTGTTGTAGGCCAATTGAAGTGCTCCCCGCATGGAGCCGGTGGCGACGATCGGCAACCCGCATCTGCACTAAGGCAAACCATTCACAGCGCAATCAAGGGCCTACCTAGGAATTTTTTTTCAGGGGGGCTGATTTTAAAAAATGTTCGATTTTTAGGGGTGCATTTTTGGTTTTTATTGCAGTTTTCTTAAACATTTTTTTCAAAATTTAATTTTCGGCAAATTTTTTAGAATTTTTTAACATTTTTATTAATAAATTGGATTTAGCCGCTTTTCGAAATTTTCAAAAATACGCGTTTTTTTTTTGGATAATTCTGCTTTACTATTGGGGGGGGGGGTTGGCGGTGCCGATAGGCGCCGTCAGGAAATTTTTTTGATTTTTGATGAAAATTGTTAAGAAAATTGGCATCATTTTGCAACAGAAGGGTCTCAAATATGGATTTTCATTTCGGGGCGGGGGGGGGGGGGGGGGAGGCTGCAGTCCCCTCAGCCCCCCCCCCCCCTGAGTACGCCCTTGCGTGCAATATCACCTATAACCCTCGGTACATTCTCCGGATTTCAGTTCCTCAACACCGGATCATCAGCAACCACATCTCGTCAACAACGCCGGCCCATCGCCTGCAGCGCTGTCCTCAGGCCAACCGCAGACACGGGCGCCCGTCAGCGAACAGGACAGCAGTGCGCCGGCAGTGTTGTCGCGAGGAGTTGACGAAGTAACGGCAAACGACGGTAATTATGCCGAAGGCGAGCATGCACGGCAGCAGCAGCATCAACTGAATAGAACGGCACCGCCACCGGCTGCTGATGAGGCGGACGCACGCGGAGACAGTGGCGGCACCGCCGCGGACGGCGATTTCGGTTCGCCTGAGGCAAAACGCCTACGAATAGCGTCTGCGTCCTCTTCAGAAGATGCATTTTAGCGCTTATTAAGAAGCAGAAAAAGACTTGATATTTTTGTCATAAAAAAGTTGAATTTATAAATTGCATATTTAGGGCTGAATTTTGTCATTTTTCATATTTATTTATTGCAGATTTTGGCCAATTTTGTCGTTTGTGGCCAGAATCTTTTAGCCGACCCGCAGGGCACAACATTCCTCCTTGACCCGAGCCCAATTTGTTTGTTCCTCCCATCTTTCATGTGTAATTTTGTCATTGTCATTCATTCGTTTTTTGTTATCATTTTTTTCGTCCGACAAATTTTAAAAGAAAACAAATCACTCAACTCCCCGGTTGCTGTTTCTTTTTTGTTGGTAATTTTAAATCTGTTCATTTCACACACCATCCAATTTTTCATTTTTTTATTTTTGTGAAATTTTTAAGAAAAAATATTTTCCACATTTTCCCTCAAACCTCTCCTCACATGATAAGAAAGCAATTTGTCGATAAAATTGGTAAAGTATACACTGTTCATTTTGAGCATAAATTATTTTGAATACGGTTACGCATGTTGAAACTCAAGAATTTGGTAATCGCAATTAATAATATATATGGCACTCCCAGAGGGATTCGAACCAGCGGCACGGCTGGATAGCTACGTTAAGACTCAAAGTTATTTTTGGTTTGAAAATTACGAATGTTTAAGAATATGGCTCATTTGTCAGAGCATGATTCCGATTTTTGTTATTCTTTTTTTTCTTAAAAATTACTAAAAATAGAGAAATCGTTCTCTTCGTTGAACAACAAATATCAGCGATGAAAATTTTATTAAAAAACTAGATAAAATTTTGTGGAAATGTTTTACTTTTGTATATTATATCGACTCATATCGGACTTGTCACTTCTCTAAAATTTATGCCATTTTTAACTTTTAAATTTTTAAATGGCTTTGAATTTGCCTCATGATGACGACAAACGAAACTCCATCAAGAACATATAGCGGATTGTGGCTTAAAAACATTTTTTAGATTATTGCCGGGATATATCCACGTATATCCACAATTCATGGAAATTTTTGTTAAATGTCACGTCCAATAATGCTTTGCTGGCAAAGATTTATTTTTTTTGAATTCATTCCAAAATATTTCCGCCCAACAAACCAATTTTAATGTCTGAAAATTTCATCACTATTTAACTTCTAATTATTTTAAATTTTAATACAATAATTACTTTATTACGCCTTTTAAGAAAAGGAAAGACAGCCCGTTTTCTGCCCATACCTTACAAATTAGTCTAAAAATATGCCGTTTTCGTTACTGTTGCTGTTCTTCATTACCATTGTCCGAGCTCACAAATTAACTTCAACGTCATTGGAAAGAGAATTTTCAGAAAAAAATTTACAGAAAATCAACCATTTCCAGCAACTGATCCGAGAATGGACGGGTATCATTATAATTGTTTTTTGTATTTATTTTTAAAAAATACATTCTAGACAAGCTAAATGGCAATCAGATCAAACAAATGGAGTTAGTAAAGCTTTTTAAACTTTAAAACTTTTAATTTTTTTTTACAAAAGTTCTCTGATAAAGTCAATGCTCGTGACTGAATGCCAGATATCAGAGAAATATTCAAAAAATGAGATTGTGCTTGGTGCAGAGCATGGTTGCCAATCATTGCCAAAAGGCGAAATCTTAAGTGATGGCACTGAACTTGTTGAAAAGGTGACGATGGCATTCCAAACAGATGGCCAAAATTTGATTGAAAGTTTGAAACGGAAGGAATTTGAAGCAAAAAATGCCGTGGATGGTGGCACATTGGCTGAAATTTTGCCTCTCACAAAAGTCGGCAATATTCTGCGCATGCTTGAAGCAAAAATGAGTGCCGGACCGGCAAAAGAAGCCGTACAAAATGTTTTGGCACATAATTCTGTGGTAATGCCAAGTGCTATGGTTCAGCTGGTCATGAATTTGTGGCTGCTAGTGTTCAACAGAGAGAAAGGCAATGCTGATTATATGCTTCAACGACAACAAATCCAGCAAAGTCGTCTTCAGTCTTTTAAGTGTTGTTCCAGTTCTGTTCCAGGGACGCAAAATTTAAAAATTTGTTGGGTTTAACGGGGCCGATTCAACTTTTAAATTTGAATAATTTGAACTGGAACAAGCACTGAATGATCACTAGGGCCACAAATTATATGGACAAAAAATCTCGAAATATGGCCATTAAATATGGATGAAAAATTGTTAAATATGGACCAAATATGGGCAAAATTGCAAAATATGGACGAAATATGGACAAAATTTTTTTCAAATATAGCAAAAAATGGGCAAAATTTCCTAATTAAAGTAATAAAAGAAATAAAAAATTTTATATGCAAATTAAAGGCATTTCAGAGAAAATTTTTGAAAATAAGCAGAATTTAAAAAATTTCATTTTTTTGGTGGCTGAATTTTTAGTCGCGAAAAAGTCTATCCTTAGGGGTGCATTTTTGAAAATTTTAAAAAGTCGATCCTTAGGGGTGTATTTTATGTTTTTATTGCATTTTTGTTAAGGAATTTTTTTGATAAATGGCGAAATATGGATAAAAATCGCGAAATATGGAAAAATATGGAAAATATGGATTATAAAATGCGCTCTAGAAGCTCCAACTAAAGCTAAAAACACTATTTATGGCATTTATACGCTGTTCCGAGTGCGCAAAAAAAATATGGATTTCCATATAATTTGTGGCCCTACTGATCACTCACCTAATGTTGGCACGGATGTTTGATTTTTGACATGTGCGGCGACATCCCTGTCTTAGACACCATTCATTTGAACAGGGATCTCAGATCACCTTCGAGAAAATATGGCAACCGGCTCCAAAAATATGGCATTTTTATGGCATCGAGGGGTCAAAAATATGGCATTTTTATGGCAGTTTTCTTAAGGAATTTTCAAAAAAAAACCATTTTTTTTTTTGAGAATTTTGCTTTATTTCTGGGGGGAGGTCGTCGGCGGTGCCGATAGGCGCCGCCGAGAACATTTTAAATTTTTGACTCACTTTGTTAAGAGATTTGCAACCAAATTCAAATTGTCGAATCAAAAAGCACTATTTTCGGGAATTCTCACGTTTTCTATTAAAAAATGAGAATTTTTCACAAGTTTTAAAATATGGCAAAATTATGGCAAATCCACAGACTTTAAGCCTTTAATTGAAATCAAACTTTTAACTGCTTTAGCTGCAATTTAAATGGTAATAAGCCACTTATCTAAGTTTAGTGCCACCTATAGGCAAAGAAAATGCCGCACTCCGACGTCGTTTTAAACGAATGATAAGCAGCCGGCGCCATTTTGTCCATGAATTGGGGCTGTTTCTGGCATCATTGACCATAATTTGCCTGATCTCGTTCGTCTTAAGCATCGTGTTGGAAAAGATGGACAAAATTCTGAATCAAATAATGCTGACAGCTGCAGTTGCAGCCTATTTATACCTTCGACTGATCAATACGCCAATGTTAGTGCGTGACTTTCTGCAAATTTGATAGGAATTTTTTGAATTATATGGAATTTGATGGGTGTTAATTAAAACTGAAATTGTTTATTTTTTAATTGTTAGTCGAATTCTTTAATTAATCCTTGCAATTTTGTGATCAGATCAGTACTTTGAATCAGCATTTTATAAATTAAATGACCCGTGAATGTTTCAATCAAAAATAATTCATATTATTAAATTTAGATTGATTAATCTGTAGGTCAATTGGATCGGACATTCAAATACAAATTTTTGCGACAAATTCACAACTCATTAACAAACATAAAAGTTTACTTATGTTAATGAAAAATGGGATATTTAAATTTGTTCGAGAGTATCGACCTTTGACGAAATTGTTGCCTTTTTCTCCATCTCCGTCCGATTACAGACTTATGCTCTCCATTCTGGGGGCAATTCTGATGGCACCTCTTCGCCTCCGTTTTGTGCCACTCCTCTTCCTTCTTCTGTTTGCTTCCTCCTGCTCGTCTTCAATCCGCGCTTTTCGATAAACAAATGCCGAAACAATGGCAGCCGCCAGCAATACAACCAAAACAAATGCCAACAGACATAGAAGCATCACTGACCAATGGAAAAAATGTTAGACAAATTATGGGTTGGGTGCCTAAATCATTAATTAGACTAGAAGGTGGGTGAAACTAAACTAAAAATCTCCAAAAAAACTTCCTCTAGAATTCTACTTTCATTCACAATAAAAGTGCCAAGCATTTTGGCATCACAAATTCTTGAAGCGACTTTTCATTCGTTGCAGTCGAAGTTCTATCCGTGAACACTAGCTTTCATCATCATTTTATAAATTGAGAAAGAGCATGCCGGATTTTACTCAATAAAATACTAAAAACAAACTAGGGTAGGCCGGGACCGGGATCCCGACCGGGACCGGTCGGGAAATTTCCGGTTTTGAAATCCCGGTTTTTTGAAATGTGGAAATCCCGATCCCGGTTCCAGATGCTGGTCCCGATCCCGGCTTTCACGGTCCCGGTCCCGATTTTGCCCCAAAATCTCGGTCCCGGCCTACTCTAAAACAAACGTAGGCACGGGGATTTTGTCCTTGGGACCTTTTGAATAGCGTGCCTTAAAATTTATTTGATCACTGACCCGATCGCGGTGTTTCTTCATTCTGGAATTGAAAATGATGCCATCGATTTATCACCACTTCCTCTCGCCCATCAATGGTAGCTTTGGACGATGCAAAATCGTCAATTTTTGATTCACCATCGCCCAAGACGATTCGTCTAAGCCTTTCTACGTCATCTTTATTTAATGGGGTTGAAGCCTTTGATGTTCGGGCCACTTAAAAATTGCTCAAAATGTTTGATCAAGTGAAACAATTCTGATTAAATCTTATTCAAAATCCATTTTTTCCATATTTCAAACCTTTTTTCTTGCTACTAAACATACGTGCTCTGCTGCTGATGACAGCAGCACATTGGCAAATGAAGTTGTTTAGGTAAAAAGAAAAAAGAATTTTAGCGAGGATTGTCATTTTTTGGCAGAAGGTTTCAGTTAAATTAAATTGTAATGAGAGGAACATATTACTAGAGACGAGATTTATATGGACTAAAAAAGTCGCTCTAGTTCTAACATTTTTCGAAATGAATGTTATTTTTGGGCTTCTCTCATGATTCCTTATTCTCATGTTTTTTTTTTGTAATTTTATTCAGGATTTAATTTTTTATTAAAAAACATGCTAAAAATGAAAATCTCGTCTCTACATATTACTTTTCACCGCTCCAGGCAATTGATTTCCATTAGAAAAGGAGGCCGCTTTTAAGCGAGCAAACATAGTTTTGCTGATTAGTCAGGGCCCGGCATTAATAATTTCACTCATTGACCAAAGTTGATTATTGATTTATGAAAACTATGATTAAATTTTTAAGAAAAAAGGACTTTATTTTAAAAGAGCATTTTTCAACAATACAATTTGTCAGATGAGAGACTCTTCCCGTAATTAAATGGTGATATTCGAGATTTCGATCGAGATCTCGAAAAAATCTCGTTTCGAGTTCACGATCGGTCAAGGCCTACAAATAACGCAATTGGAATTAAAAATTGGGTAAAATTTTGGAGCGCATTGCTGCTTTTTGGGGGAGATGGACCCAAAACTTACATACCAGATTTTCTGTTCAGCTGATTAAGACTAGAACATTTTGTGGTCGCGAAAATTTAGAAAACAAAATGCCGTAGAATTTTGTCAAAAAGGCCAAGTCCCGGATCAGTGTCTAGCGAACAACACGTCCCGTTCAAAGTGTTCACCCGTCAGCTGCCCAAGTAATCGCTCGCAATTTGGGTTGAACACGGAATATGCGGACAATTCGCCCTCCCGTCGGACGCCAAGATTGAGCAGTAACAGCAGCAGCACAGACAGGACAAAATAGACGAACCCAAACTGAACGTGGGCGGCAAGCAGTTGTCCTGGAATATATTGATGGATCCGTTCAACATTTAAAATGTATTAAATATAGTAAAATTTTTTTAAATTTTGAGTTGGCTACAAAATTAAGAAAAACCCTTTTTATTGGCGATTTGCAATCAAAATTGTCTTCAAATTCTATTGAAAATATTTCATAAAATGCCCTAACCCGAAAGCCACAGAGAAGCGGTCAACACCCAGCATTGAAATGGCTTTTGCGCACAAAACTCTCTCCATTTTCGCATCGGGTAAATGTTCAGCAAATCGAATGTCAAAAATTTGAAAGCATTTCGGCGATGAACTCCATCAGATTGTTGTGTTCCCTGTGGCAAATTTTTTTTCAAAATATGTATTTTTGGAAATCTTTTTCATTTTTCGAATTTCGAATCGGGGACTTAGGCCCTGGAGCGCTGCGCACCAATAGCAAGCTCCCCATTTTTTGAAATTTAACCGAGTTTATACTAACTAGTGTTCGGCAAAATTGAATTTTCCGGATTTGAATTTCCAAAAATTGTGCCGGTGGGATTTTTCAGATAAATCCTAAAAAATCCCAAAACCCGGAAGCGCTCAAAAAACGCGGAAGGCAAGCGTCCGGTCCGGAGCCGAGAAGCCGAACAACCCAATATAGTAACACAGTGGGGCTTCCCCATTTTGCCTGTAAATGCTAAAAGAGTGCCAAAACCTTTTGATCACAGACAGACTTTGTTTCGTCGTGCTCGCCAGCTCCATTCGCCTTTTCCAGTGCTATTTTGCGCTTACGATATTCGAACAACTGCTCCTGCACTTTTTTCATTTCTTTTTAAATTAAATTATATTCTCCCTGAATCGAATTGATTTTTTAAAATTTTATGTGATTTCTAGGGTGAAAAATTTAAATACATTTTAATTATAATTTTAGAGATTTGAATAATTTCAACTATCCCCGCGTTTGGCGTTTTGTTTAGCGCCAAAGAATTAATTTTTTTTTCGTGTCTATTCAAAACTCTTTTCGATGACTACCCATTTCCGCAGTGGACATTTGTTTTTAATTCTATTTTTTTTGCCAATCTATTAAAATACTGAATAACATCAAAAATTATTATTAATAAAATGGTCTTGATTAACTTTGGAAATTTTATTTTAAAATTTCCATAGAAGCATAAGAGTGTTAAAAACCCCAAAAATTCAAAAAAGTCGGGGTTGGAGACGAAAACCCCGAGTCGGGGTTCGGGGACGGGGCCCAACCCTAAAACAAAGATATATTATCACATTCATCGGCCTCTTTAGGTGCATAAATATTCTGTATTTGTCCCAGGGGAATAAAGAAAAAAAGAACCGGCTTTTGAGGATGTGGTGACGATGCTTTTCCGAAATGTTCCGAAGGCTTTTGATGAGTGACTTTAATATTTGAAATAATGCCCGCGGCTTTCCACAATGGACGTTTCGAAAATATTAATTTAACCCCAAACTTTTCTTCAAAAAAAAATTTTTTTTTAATTATGTACGTCCTGCAAATTTATCTTTCAAACAACATTAGACTTTTCACATTAATTAGCTAGGCTTTTCGATTTATTTTTAAGTGATTATTATTTATATATATTTCATTCCAAAAGCTAGAACTCTAAACTATGGGCAGGCATTTTAATCATTTTTTTATAAAAATAATAAATTAGATTTTCTGAATTCCCATACTAACAAAACAATTATTTTGGTGGCAATAACGGAAGCACGCCATCGTCGAGGGGGGTGGAAGGAAGGGTTGGTGTGGAATATAGGGAAACCAACGGCTATAAAAAAAATGACGGACGGATAATTAGTCCTCCTTTAATTGGATTACGCCAAAATATTATTTATGGCACTGTAATAGCAAAAAAAGCCATCAAATTCAACGACTTAACGACTTATGAGTAGGAATCGGATTTAAAAGAAATAGTGTTTTTAGCTTTGGTTAGAAGCTTCTAGAGCTCATTTTATAATCCATATTTTCCATATTGCACCCCTAAAAATTGACTTTTTCGCAACTAAAAATTCTGCCAAGAAAAAATAAAAATTTTTAAAATTCTGCTTATTTTCAAAAAATTTTTCTGAAATGCCTTTAATTTGCATATAAAAATTTTTATCGATTTTTTTACTTCTATTAGGAAATCTTGCCCATTTTTTGCTATATTTGAAAATTTTTTTATCCATATTTCATCCATATTTTATGGCCATATTTCGAGATTTTTTATCCATATAAATCGTAGCCCTACTAATAAGTCCCGAAATTGCGGCCGTAAGTTTGTCAGAATTTTGATACCTTCTCACGTCAAAAATTGTTATGTGAGATTAAAAAAGTTCCTAAACATAGAATTAATCCTGAATTGGATTTGCGGCCTCCCAACGCGGCGCATGTACATTCACTAATGGCACTTGTACACCCCATAGCAGCACTTTTGCTTAAGTATCTCCCCAACATCAGAGATCGTCATCATTAACACACCAAATCATTTTTCAAATTTTAAAAATAATTAAAAGAAAACTCCTTCGTCTAAATCGGAAAAGTTTATTTTGTATTTCATCAGAAGAATAGGCAAAAGAACCTTAGAAAACTGGTTGAATTTAATTGGTTTCTTACACTAGGATTTTTCAATATTATTTGAGTTTTTTAATTAAGAAATAACAAAAAAAAATTTTCACTGAATTATACAAATTCTGAAATTGAATTTCCAATTAACAGTGCACAGGCGCTAACGTAATTAGAGCAGCATCATTGATCAGCTCGCTTGTACCAATAGCCGACAGCTCTATGCACAGGATTTGCCAATTACGGACCAATTTTTCCTTAATTTGCTAAGCTGCCCAGAGGCACAATGTTTCTTTTCTTATAAATTAGTTCATTTTCTTCTATTATTCTGTTAATGAATGACCCGCGGCGGCCCATTCTCCCGCCATCTTCATTATTGTCTATTTATCATTTTGCACTTTTTCATGTTTAAATCTGCATCCATTATAATCCATTTATTTATTTTCCATTCTCTTCATTACCAGGGTGATACTTTTAGGCTCAAAAAAATCTCAAAATAGGCGCCTAAATAGGTGAGAAAAGAGCTAAAATAGGCTCCAAAAATCCGGGTTCATAAGCAAAAATAAGTGCAAAAAAATGTATGTAAAAATAACAGTAATGCTTTAGATGGTAAATTATCAATGAAACATCTTTACAAGACAAATTCGAATTTTATTGCATTTTTTCCTAAGAAATTTGTCGAAATGTCGAATTAGGCTCACCATGCCCTAGTTGATTCATCCACCCTTCACATTCTTTCAAGAACCGTCCCCCCCCCCCCAATACGTCTTCATCTTCTGCGAGAATTGACAATTGGACGCGATGGGTGTACATATTTTTCCAATGGTAAACACACTACAAATTCCTTGGATAACCTACCTTTAACTAATGCTGCTGTTTTGACGAGCTCAAATTTCAAATTTTCAAACATTGCATATTAAATGTTCGGACAAGTCGGTGTCGGCTGGTCACTGTGAAGGGCTAACAGTTTTTAAGGTGTAAAACTACACCTCGACATGTGAAATTTTTGAATTTTTCTTATTTGAAGTGCAAAAAATATGGCATATTTATTGCCAAAAACCAGAAAAAGAAAAAAATTTTTAAATAGACTAGATATTTTCTATTTTAGCCAATTTCTCTGAAGTCATTAAACAAAAATGTCATTTGGCAACTCTCTTTCATAATTTAAATTATAATCGTATTAATGTTTTTTAATAGGAGATTGAATATTTTACATTTTAAACCTATACTATTTTTCGTCATAAAATGTGTATACAAATTGTTTTGGGAAGATTGCACGCGCTTCTTGCTTAATCCGGGAATTAATTGCTTTTTTATTGCGGTCTAAAGAGAAGCAATTTTGCCTTAGGCACTTCACAAAACTTTCCGTATTTCGGTCACCCGCGGCAATGTTTTTCCATTCCAATGCTTCTTTTTTCATTCTGAAGCTCCCTTCCTCCTTCCAGACGTTGTGATGATGGTAATGATGATGTGGCATTGGCACCCAGCTTTTTGTTTCCCCCCTTCCCCAATTTGTGTGCTTCCAAATTGAATTTCTTAGACAAAAAGACAGACAACAAATGATGAGGACAATTCGACTAACAAATTCATTTCAGACAAAAAAAAAAGGTTCGTTGAAAGGACCCCGTCTGCTGTATTTATTTGACAATTTTCTCACACTTATCCCTTCAGGGGAAAATATTTTTTTGTTTGTTTTTTCTGGATTTTAATTTTCAAAAATAGGTCCTTTTGAAAGTCAGTTCATTTTTTGGAAAAATGGATCGTAGGACCCCGTCTGCTGTTTTATTTGACAATTTTCTCACACTTACCCTTCAGGGGAAAATATTTTTTTGTTTGTTTTTTCTGGATTTTAATTTTCAAAAATCTTCGCGTTTTAGGTTCTTTGAAAGTCAGTTCATTCTTTGGAAATTGGCCGAATGACAGATGAAAAATTTGTGTGTTTTGTTCTTACTTTCGCACAATCATCTCCACCCCTCGGGGGGCAAACAGAGCAAACGCATCCCCTGGAGGGCATTCTCCTCAAAAAGAACAGAGAAACAAAAGAATGCAAATCCCATTTTGTGGGGTAACTATGTTAATTTGCTAACATTTTCTTCCGCCTTTCCTGCTCTTCTTTTCTTTTGTCCGTCGAAAGAGAAAAAACATTTTTCGGCATTTTCAAATGTGCCAGTCGCGCGCGATCTGTTCTTCCATTTTTTTCATTCGCTTTCACTACTTTTTTGTCTTTTTCTTCAAAGACATTTCGAGCAAGGCTGCACAAAAACAGAATTTTTCATTTTCGAAAACAAAACGAAACGAAAAAATTTTTTTAGGACGAACCCGAAACACGAAAATTTTTTTTTCTTTACAAAACCGAAACAAAAAAATTCTAGGACGAAAACGAAACCCCAAAACCCACGAAAAACACGAAAGCGAAACAAAATTTCGTGCAGCCCTGATTTTGAGAATGCATTAAGATTTTGACCAGGGAGGCCAGATCACCTTGGAGAAAATATTGCAACCGGCTCTAAAAATATGGCATTTTTATGGCATCGAGGTTGGCTCAAAATATGACATTTTTATGGCAACTTCTTAAGGAATTTTCAAAAAAAACAAAATTTTTTTTTTTAAATTCTGCTTTACTTTTGGGAGGGAGGGTCGGCGGTGCCGATAGGCGCCGCCAAAGAAATTTTGACTCAATTTGTTAAGATATTTGCAACCAAAAACTTTAAATTGACCGAATCAAGGAGCACTATTTTCGGGAAATTCTCATATTTCCCAATTTCACAAAGTTCGAAATATGGCAAACAATAAGACAAATTTCCAAAATTATGGCATTTGCCTTAAAAATAAGGCATTCTGCCTCTCTGATTTTGATGTCGGTGCACACTTTTACTTCACTTTCTGCAGCTCACTTCTTGGAATGGGCCGCGACACCTTTAGTCAAGATTATTTTTAATGAATTTCTTTTGTTTGTGCCTGCCCTCCTTCTCCATTTTGAAAAAAACCTGACAGTAAACAGGGGGGAACACAAATTTGCGGGACAGAGATGGGGAAGTCAGTCGAGCGCATATTTAAGCTATGGATTTACTTTCAACTAGAGAGTCAAGCGGGACCGGCACTAGTACTGAAATTTTTATTTTGGCACTAAAATTTGGCCCAAAATGCCGGGCTTGCTTCACCCTACTTTTAACTGCTTAAGATATGTCAGAATTCTTTTTTTTTTGAAATACAAAATTATTTCATTGTCATACCTATGTTATTTTTGAACATCTGAAGTCTTTTGGGAATTCCCACATTCACACCGTCCAAATCTCATTGCCAAATATTTGTTTTCAAGAGTTGTGTCACCCTTGAATGACTTTGTTTTGGGCATTTTCCTTTTTTTAAAAGCATATAAGTGCCATTTTCCATCCAGAATGCCTTTCCTGCACTTAGAAAGTGCCCTCTTTCTGTGGGGCAAAAAGGAACACCGAATGTTGTCTTCTGGCGCTTTAATGCATTAAAGGGCATTAAACACAGCTTTGTCAGCCATCTGTCACAAATTCGACGCAAAACCCAATGCTAAATCGTGGCCACGGTTTTAACCACTTCATTGGGCTTAGAACATTTTCTTGGCCCGTTCCATTGCCAATTCTTATTTTCTCATACCCTCTTAAGTGTGTGCACTGCTTTGTTTAAATTTACCCAATTTTAGCTTTTAAAATTTTATTTGATTCCATTTTTAAAGCCAATTTATCAGATTGCACCTAGAGTTTCCGATTTGTTATTTTTTATAATTAAATGGGTTCAAAGAGTAAATTAAAAATAGAAATATGGTGTACTTAAATGTCCAAATAAGACTGCCATCACTTTTTATCGGTGTATTCCTTCAAACAGTCACTCGTCAACTTATTGCATATGCAATAAGGTTTGTTCAAAACAATTTTAAATTAAAAACATTATATTTTAGCACACATGTCGATGGAAACAGCAACTATCCCCTAGAGCAAATGCAAAAAAGTGCGAAGAGACCGCCAATGAATGGGACGGAAGGACCATCGCGAGTGTTGATCGGCATTTACATTGAATCCATGGGCAATTTCCAATCGGCCGACATGGTTGTGTACAGTAGAATACCGTATATCCTAAAATATGTCTAGTGAATACCGTATATCCTTCCAGTAGAATACCGTATATCCTAAAATTGTCCAGTAGAATACCGTATATCCTAAAATATGTCCAGTAGAATACCGTATATCCTAAAATAGAGCCCTCGGGGGCCCTATTTTTCAACTCTCCCAAAAAGGGGGGAGCAGTTCAACTCGCCGACGCCGACTCGCCGATGGTCAACTCGCCGACGCCGACTCGCCGATGGTTGACTCGCCGACGGTTCGACTCGCCGATAATAATTAATTTTGTTTTATCTATCAACTCAAATTTTTTAAATATAAAAAGTCAGATTTGTAACAATCTCAATTTAAGTTCTGGGAAAAATTTGTGGCAATCATGAAGAATTGAGGTCCCGACTGAAAAAAATGCTAAAACTTTGGTGTTTATAAGTTTAAATGCATGTTTTCTAGGGTACATATAAATGTAGGGCACGAATCAGAGCTCAAGTTTTGCAAATGTCGACCCCCGAACGCGAATTCGAACATTTTTCAAAGTTTCAAATACAACCTTTTTTCTGGTTTGACTAATTTTTTAATTCCGCTATATTTTTTTTCAAGAACTAAATTGAGATTGTTACAAATCTGACTTTTTATATTTAAAAAAATTTGAGTTGATAGATAAAACAAAATTAACTATTATCGGCGAGTCAACCGTCGGCGAGTCGAACCGTCGGCGAGTCAACCATCGGCGAGTCGGCGTCGGCGAGTCGACCATCGATGAGTCGGCGTCGGCGAGTTGACATTTACCCCAAAAAGGGGTCTCTATTTAAGGGGGTGGGCTCTATTTTAGGGGGGGGGGGAGCTTTAAGGCTATACGGTAATCCGAAAACTCGTCAATAATTTGTAAAATTTGCAGAGTTTTGACGTGGACTTGTACTTGTATTCGCATTGGCGTGACCCATCCCTACGGCACAACAGCGATGAGTACGTGTTGATGACCGATCCAAAAGTTCGTGAACAAATTTGGTAAAATTCTGTTTCCGAAAAAAAAATTATTTACTTAAAATAATCTTCCAAAGGCTCCCCGACTTGTACTTTGCAAATGCAAGGACCAGCAAGTTCCATGACGTGACCATTCCAAACTTCAGTCTGTTCATTGACCGTGACGGAAACATTGCGTATTCAACGAGGTGTAATAGAGTGCCAATTTTATTGACTTCCGTACCGCGATGATCGGATTTCAAGCACGAGAAGCTAAAGACAAAGAAAAATAAATGTCTACTCAAAACATCAGAATTTTACGGGAAACCGGTTGTTTTTTTCTACATTTTTTACTATAAGATACTGGATTTTGATTCATTAAAATTGTAACAAATTTAGAGTGACACTTAACGTGGCGTGCAACTTGGAGTTGGTGAGCAGAAAAGTGTCAAAGAAAATTTTTTAATTCATTTATTTGCAGGCAAATTATCCAATGGATAGCCAAACGTGCGGTATTCGAATGGTCAGCTGTGAGCTTTAGCTTTATTTTAATCGAACTTTCCGAAGGAAAGTTCGAAAGGGCTACCGGTCCGAAAGTCGAAAGGGGTTTGAGTGCCGAATGCTTATAACTTTCTACAACTTAAGCCCATTAGGTCGAACATTATACCAAATGAAAGCTCTCGATGAGGAGAAGCAATATAAGCAAAAACTAAGCGATTTGATAATTATGAAAAAGTTATGGCCAGAAACATCCAAAAATGGCCATTTTTGGAGTTTTTCACTTTTTTGGCCATAACTTTTTTAAGCATTGTCCAATCACTTAGCTTTAACTTAATGATAACTCTAACATTTCGCAAGCTTTCATTGGTATTATGTTCGACCTAATCGGTTTAGGTTGAAGAAAGTTACAACATTTTCGACCTTCGGACCGGATGCGACCTATTTGGACCAACATTCCTTAAGGAAGTTTGAATGATTTTTGAATATGGCATTTATTTTTCATTTCAAAGTTTAAATAAAATGATTAAGTCCATGTGCACAAATATAGGTAGTATCGCCATTAATAATACCATTTTTTTCTTAACCGACAGATGCTTATGTAGCGAGTCAAGTGAACGTAAGCTGGTTTAAAATTGGTGCAACCCGCTACAATCCCGAGATTGGATTGCCCGAGTTCAAAATTGTCCAACTGACGCCCGAATCGTGCGACGGTTCCTATGTACGTTTTTTTGGGAGTCCGGCAAATACGAGCAGTGGAAAATGCGTCAGTGATTATTAAAAATCGAGAAAAACGTGTTTATAGGGAGGGGTATTCGGGGTACATCGGGGGCGTAGACTCTCCCATTCTAACATCCATACAATCTACAAAAAGGCCCAATAGAATTTTTCGACCAATTCCAAAGCCCGTACCTGAATTCAAACAATTTTTGAAAAATTCCATTTCAAAAACCAATTTTGGCCTTAAAATAATTCAAAAGCACAAAATTGCACCAAAAGGGCAAGTATGATCAATTCATGCTTTTTGAAGATTTTAAGCTCCAAAAATGATTTTTGAAATGGAATTTTTCAAAAATTGTTTGAATTCAGGTACGGGTTTGGAATTGCCCGAAATGTAGTCTACACTTTTTTCGACTTTAATAAACACTGACGCATTTTCCGTGAGCCCTTTTTTTGGACCCAAAAATCTTTATATTTAGTGTTAATGTACATTTTTTAGATGTACGCCATCATGTCCGACACGTTTAAATACGGTCGGCACAATCAAAACTTATAGGAATATAGATTCAGAAAACGATGTAGATTTTTTGAGCTGTACTGAGTATTAGAGTCTACCTACTATCTCCACTTATCCAAAAAATGTTTTAAAAGTATCATTGTTTAAATCAGCTTACCTAGTTAAAAAGTAAATTGTTTGATTTGCAAGGAATGAGAGTTTTTTTTTGCCTTTAGACAAATTCAGCTGCCTTGAGGCGGTGATTCATCTGAACAGACAAATCGGCTATCACGTCGTCCAATCCTTCATCCCCACAGGGCTTATTGTGATGATTTCTTGGGTTTGTCCTTATTGCTATGTAAAAGAAGAAAAGCCATGATATTGGAATTCGAAAAAATGAAAATTTACTTCAAAATTTGTAAATTTAAATCGCTGCCTAACATAATGCCAAAGCCAAGAAAGGCCAAAGCCACGAAATGCCAAGTCAGCCAAAAACGACGAAATGCCAAAAAAAATTTTTTCAAAGTCGATAAAAAAATTTTATTAGGGGTATTCGGGGGCGTAGATTCCGAATCTGACCTCCATTTCGACCAAATTTGAACCCCGGACCCGGATGTGAACAAATTTTCGAAAATTTAAAATTTGGCATTTCGACGTTTTTGGCTGACTTGGCCTTTCGTGGCGCTTTGGCATTATGTTAGCGCGCCATTTAAATAGCTTTATTAATTTAAGTTTGAATTTGGAAAAGGAGCTTTTTGATTATCTTATTTTTGAACTACCGTGGTTTACATTTGTTAATTTTCTTGTCCATTCAGGTCTCTTTTTGGATCGATCGAAGGTATGTATTTTAATTGCGTATTTTTATTTAGAAAAAAAATTTAATAATATTAAGAGCTGTCCCAGCAAGAGTGACGCTTTCTTTTACAACACTTCTTTCACTTTCCACCCTTGTAGGAAGAGTTAAATTAAATTTTTTTTTAATTTTTTTTAACTCTAAGGGCAATGGTCTCCGCTTCAACTTGCCTCAGGTGGCCTATGCAAAGGCCATTGATTTTTGGTTTGGATGTAGGTTTAAATTATGTTTCTGAAAATCAAGTTCTTATAACAAAATGGATACTTTTCTGTTATGCGTCACTAACCCAAATGCAAATTAGATGACCCAGTCCGACGTTTTTTAGCAACAAAAGCACGAATCTGACAATGTTTCATTTAATTTTAACAACCTTTTTAAATGCACGATCGTGTCGAGATCAAGTCGCAAGGTTCAAGCCAAATGCTTGTTTTTTGGTACCCCTAATGATTTAGCATGCGTAACGCCAACATGGGTTACCTTTTCCATGATCGCACTTACTAGTGATGCAGCACGAGACCCAAAATTTACCGAGACTCGAGACTTGACCCCTAGACTCGAGACCGAGACCGAAAAAACCCGAGACTTTTCACGAGTCGAGACCGAGACTCTCGTGCATCACTAGCACTACCACATCGGTTACCGGATCCATTTTAGCAACAATACCGTAGCTTTGCAAGAAGTTCGCTGCTTTGCTTTTATTGTGGCTAATTTTAAACAGGCCTTTGTAATTTGAGGCCCTTTTAAGAATAATTTGACACAGTGTGTGTAAAAGTGGATTCGTGCTTAACGGGTAAAAAATTATCGGATTGGGCCATCTAGGTACATAATTTGCATTTGGGTTGGGGATCGTATAACAGAAGTACCAAAAAGGAAAGCGATAAAATTCTGTTTTTTGATTTTGTCTCAGAACTTAAGAATATTTATTATCGCTGGTATTTCAAATTAGTTTTAATTCAAAAAGTTAAATTATAGAGTTCTAGCGCAGATTTTAAAAATTTCTAATAAAATTACTCAAGGGAAAAAAAAAATTTCGAATTTCCCATCAGCTTGCATGTTTTTCGTGTTTCTGTCACTGGTTGAATTTGCGGCCGTGAATTCGTACATGCGAGAGGCTGAGAAGTACGAGCGGCTGGCCAGTTATAGTGCCAAAAAGGGTTTCGTTGAAAAAAGCGTCCTAATAAAGTAAAAAAATTTTATTTTAGAGACGACAACAACAAATGATGACGGTAACGGTAACCCATGGATTTATTCCGAGTAATTTTAGCTGTTTTTTAATCTAAAATTTTAAATGATTTTTGATCAATATTATTCACATTCAGAAGTGCTTCTTCTTTAATTCCAATTAATTAAGTGATGATGATTCCTCATCGGCCAGTCGATCGCCAATCCTTCGGTCACAACATAAAAATTCAAAGAACAAATGTGACAATACGTCAGAATTTAATGGAGACAATGATCAAAACAACAATAATAATGAAAATGAGATGGCGATTGGTGCCAAATTGCACAATTGGACAAATCATGCCATCGCCATCCCCTCACTTTTCGGACGGTGTGCAGGTGACAACAACAAACACCATGGACAACATCATCACCAAACCCATCGCCGGAACAGCCATCAGCAGCAGAACGGACCCATGCGATTGATGAGGTCACTATACATATTCTTGCTGAGATTATTTGATCAGTTAATTATCAAAGCCGCTATACGAAGTTTTATGAGAACTTTTTTAGAAAGTCTGAATCGGTATGTTTAAAGAACCAAATGAAAAGATGATCAATGCTGATGTTGAACAAAAAATTGTATTCGAATTTCCAATATCAACATCATTGGTTCATTGCATTTCGACGCAACCCTGATTTTCTTGGAGTTTTATGCATTTGTTCAGGCATCCATCCATTTTGGCTGAACGGATTTTGACCGTAGAGCATTTTGAGCAGCTGGCGGAGAAGCGGATGTCCAACAGCAGCCAGGGTAAAGCAGCAGCAGCAAAAGAAAACCATCATCATTGTCTAATGGTGGGCGGGCCAATCAATTGATTGTTGATTTTTTTTCAACAATTTGCAGCAGACGTCACCAAATGTGGAGACTGATTTGCGCTCCATTGATGCAGACGAAAGCGACAGCTTGATGATGTCGCCGCCGGCGCCCCAGCGGAAGCGCGTCATTTCGCCTCTGACCAAAAATTCGGTACTTCCGCCGCTTCGGGCACCGTCGCCTCAAGCAAAGAAGCCATTACATTTGGCAACGACGATATCGACAAAAACCAGAACAAACAATAACAACAACAGTGAGGGAGGATGCAGTCGTGCGGCAACGCCGACTGAACGGAAGCACACTGTGCCAGTGCCAACCATTCAACCGTGGCCTCCGTCGCCGATGGCACAACAACAGGTTGTTAGATCACGATTTGGAAGCTTCGTTTGGGCCCTTTTTAGAGTATTAGCCGTCATTTTTCCTGTTTAAATCTTACTAGTGATGCGCAAGAGTCTCGGTCTCTCGAGTTTTTAGCCTCGGAAAACAAGACTTTTTTACACCCTTAAAGATGGCATTTTTGTTGGGAATTCGTTAATTCTGAGCTTGGAAGATTTGAAAAATACATAATGACAAAAACATCACACAAAAAACTTTTTGAACCTAAATTTACAAATTTTTTAATCGGACCGAGAAAAGTCTCAGGCTTTTTGGGGTCACAGTCGGGCAAGTCTTGGTCTCGAGTCTTGGGACCAAGTCGCGGTAAATTTCAGGTCACGAGCATCACCTAAATCTTACCATATTTAGGGTGCTAAAGTGCCTCCGGCGGCACCTCGTCGCAAGGACCAAAGTGAGGCCAAGGAGGCCGGCCACCTGATGGCGACCAATCACTTTTTGCGCGAAGGCTTTCGCTACTCGCGCAAGGGTTTGTTCATCGACAAATGGAGTCGACTGTTGTTCCCGTTGGCGTTCGCGCTATGGAACACTTACTACTGGACGTACTACTTGTGGTTCATTCAGCGGCACCCGTCAGGAGGCACCAGCAGCGGCGAATGAACAAAAACAATTTGTTGATGTTGTTAAACGGAACATTTAATTTCAAGTGCCTGACAGTGAGAGCATGGTTATGCCAAGTTCAGACATTGATTCGAATAATAGACCTTGATTCATGAATTTAAATAAAAAAATATTGGGAGTTTTGATGCATTTAAAAGAAATTTTTAATCAACAATTTTTATGTGTGATCTTCCAAACATTGATCTTAATAATTAAAGCAAATTATGCTCAATTAATAAATAAAATGATTATTTTTGAACGAAATTTAGTTTTTTGCTTTGATTAAAAAAATCGAAAATGGAATTATTTATTAATACATAACAACGCATGGAAAACGATTAATTCCAGTGAATTGAGTTTACGCACCAAAGTTAGTTGCTAATTTTTTGTAAATAGGTTGTTGATGAATAAATGCAAAAATGAAAAATGCCAAAAATAAAACAATTATTTTGAACTCGAGTATATCATTAATCATGCCAATTCCTCCCTTTACTAAATCGATGAGCGAGAAAGTGATTAAAAGAATCACTAAAAACAACCCCAATTCAGTAAGTATTCGCTGCATGCCATTGTCTCGCTTTCGACGAGTTCGGGGATGTTCACGACGTATTTGTGGATTAACGTAGACATGATTATGTGAATATATTTTCCACAAATTCATGACCAGCTGAACCATATCACTTGGCATTACCACCGAATTTTGTGCCAACAGGTTTTGTACGGCATCTTTGGCCGGTCCGGCACTCATTTTTGCTTCAAGCATGCGCAGAATATTGCCAACTTTTGTGAGAGGCAAAATTTCAGCCAATGTGCCACCACCGTCTACGGCAATTTTTGCTCCAATTTCCTTCCGTTTCAAATTTTCAATCAATTTTTGGTCACCTGTTTGGAATGCCAATGTCACCTTTTCAACAAGTTCAGTGCCATCACTAAAAAGTTCGCCTTTTAGCAAAGATTGGCAACCATGCTCTGCACCAAGCATAATCGCATTCTTTACAACAAATTTTGCGATTTTCCCATGATTTTTCACAAATTGGCATTCTTCCAACAACATAGACTCAATTTGCGAGCTGTATAATAATATATTAAATTAAATTATATAAATTCACTGACTCAGCCTGTTTGGTCCAATCGGTGCCTTCTTCCTTTTGGATCAGTTGCTGAATGTGATCAATTTTAGACAGATTTTGTCCAGAAGAAAAGTCATTTCCATGGGATAGATGAATACTTCCGATTAATATTATTATCCAACAGAAGAAATTCATAAGTAATTATTATTTTGTTTATATTATTAATATAAAACTGACAATTTTCGATAATATTTATAGAAAAAGTATTTTATTATTTAATATGTGATGTGGCAATGCCATTATATGCAAACGGAAATGCGTATTTATTATTTACATCAAAATAATAATGTTTTTACACTTTTTTTCTTTATAAATGTAACTACACGAAATAAACAATTATACCCGGATATTTGCAGGTAATTCTTATTTGACCAGTCGAGATGCCATCCAGGGCTGTCTCGAAATTTCGATTTTCAACGTTTTTTTCTTTCGATTTTCGAATTTCGAGAAAATGAGCTGTTTTTCACGAAAATTTCGAAAGTCGGGGGTCCCAATTTTTAAATTTTAGTCGAGAACAGGCCGGTGGAACTTTTCAGTTTTGATTTTCGATTTCGCCTTTTTTTAGTTTTGACACAGCCTTGATGCCCTCTGTAGAAGTACGGCATATTCGGCTTGAGCGCTTGGCAAACATAATTTTAAACGTTAAATCTCGAGTCACGTCATTTGACGGTGTAAAATTTAAAAAATATATTTGCACACCATATCCATTGCTTTGATTGGACACATAAACTGAAGTACATAGAGCATAATTTTCATTAAACAACACTATTAGGGTTCGAAACAGCTATAGCTCTCTGCACCAAGTCAGAAACACTTAGGATTTACTGTTAGTGATTCAAATTAGGGGTAGTGCACGGTCGTAGAGTTCGGCGGCTCAAAGTTATTCAGAAAGCACGATTCGGCCATTACTAGTTGCCTTTGATTTTGAGAATTTTGTTGAATTTAAGAATTTTTTCAAAAAAGTGATCAGTGAGCGACCTCGATAACCCCCGAGTGAGGAATTTTGGGGTTTTGTTTAGTCGATGAAATATCGCGTCGATGAAATGCCGTATTTGGCTTAGTCGATGAAGTGTCGGATTTTGGTTTAGTCGATGAAATGTCACGTCGATTGATAAAATGCCGCGAAATGTCGTATTTTAGCTTAGTCGATGAAATGTCAGCGTGCCAAAATTTCTTCATCTATTTTCTGATCCTTTTTGTGACATAAAAAAATAAAATAAACAAATATGTATTGAAAAAATGCAATTAAGTCTCAAACGAGTTTGTCTAGCGCCAAAAATATCGGGATCGGTATTAAACGGGATTGAAAATGGGGAATTTTTTTAAAAAATTTAAATATTTGTTAAGAAAATTGGTCCAAAAATTACGAATGGTGAAAATAATTGAATTTGTCTAACCAAAAAAGAAATAAAAACTTGTCAATGTCATCTAAAATATTTTTAAAATTGGAAAAATTTAAAAGCATTTTTAGAATTGTTTACCCACCGAAAATGTCAGAGTTAACCAAATCGAAACGGAAAACCGGCTATTTGGCCCAGCCCAGAATTTGGAAAAATCAGGATTTTGGAAATAACCAAGATCAGGATTTACCAGGATCAACTCGTTTTTCAGGATATACCGATCTTAGTGCTTTCCGGATCAGGAGTCTTGGAAAATCCAGGCCTGAATCTAGGTCCTGTCCGGGCTCTAGACTTAATGAGGTCCGGCGGTACCGATAAGCGCCGCCGGGAAAAAAGTGAACATTTTCAGTCGGGAAATTATGAATTTTTGGGTCATTTTCTCACAATATCAACAGCTATTTTAAAACCATTTATTGAGCCGTAGAAACATAGACAAATAAACGCCGAATTGTAAACAGAAATTTTTTTTTGAAACAATAATGAATGACAGATTCATAGAAAAATGTTGGCATAAGGACAGACAAAACGATCTTTTCAATCTTTCGTGCCTTCACAGAATTTGGAAAGTAGATGAACAAAACCAAGCATTTGAAGAGTCATTCTTGCTTCAATTTGGTTATATTTGACACAACTAGTGAAGCCAATTTTTGGACGAAGGGTTGTTGTCGAATGAAAGCAAAAATAAAAAGTGCCAAAACAAAGACAATCATTTTGAATTCAAGAAACTCGTCGACCTTGCCTAACACTTCTCTCAAAAATTCAACGAGACTGGAAGTGATCATAAAAACCATGAAGAACATTGCCGCGTCAAAAATCAACTGACGCTCACCATGTCTTCGTTTTCTTCGACTTCGAGGATGTTCAAGGCGTATTTGTGGCCGATCATGGAGACTATGGGAATGGATTTGCCAAAATTGAAATGCCAATTGCAGCATTTCACTCGGCATCGCCACCGAATTTTGTGCTAAAACTGTTTGAATGGCATTTTTAGCCGGGCCGGCACTCATTTCCACTATTTTCTGGCGTAGAAGCTTGAAGAGAACAACAAACAGTAGCAGCTTTTTCGATTCAGTATGTTCCTGCGCTCGAGAAAAAATCTCAACCAATGTGCCGTGCATTCCATCAACGGTAATTTGTTGTTCCTTTTCAATCCGTTTCAAATGTGCCACCATTTTTTGACCATCTGTTTGTAATGCCAATGCCATCTTATCAGTGATTACACTTTTGTTGCTTAAAAGTTTGCCACTTTTTAGTGCTGCGCAATTCCGATCAACTTCCAGCTTGAGTTGATTATTCGAAATTTTTGCGGGTATTTCAACATTTTCCACCAGTTTGCATTCTTCCAAAAGTAGTAAACTCATTAGTGAGCTTAAATGGTTAATTTTATTTGAATAAAAGATTGATTTTAAACTCACTAAGACTGATTGGTCCAATCGGCGCCTTCTTCCATTGTTCCTACAAAAATTTAAGAAATTTCCTATATTTTTTAATTTGTTACCTCTCAACTTTTGGATCAGTTGCTGAATGTGATCAATTTTAGACAGATTTTGCCCAAACGAAAAGTCATTTCCAAGGGATGCATGAATACTTCCGATTAATATTATTATCCAACAGAAGAAATTCATAAGTACCTAATTATTTTTTTGTTTTTATTATTAAATAAAATGACAATTTTCGAGAATATTTAAACAAAAAAGTATTTTTATTTATTTTAGCAAAATGATGTGGCATTTTGTGACGTTGTAAGCCATCCTACGCAACTAGAAAAAATTAGTTACATTTTTTCTAGAAAATGAAATTTTAAACAATTATTTTTACGACGACATTTCCGACTAAAACATGTTTTTCGCGTGCATAATCGTCAAAAAAAAGCAGCAGAAAAAATGGGATACACCCTAAAAGTATCAGCCCTAGTGATCAACTGTCGGCGACGAGCGCTTTCGTTGCCCCGAGGCGCGCTGTTCTGGGTCCGTGTTTTGTCCCACCAGTCTGGTATGTTCAGTACAACTACCAAAATTCGTACTCTAAACTACGCGGATTTAGCGTAGCGCAATGAAATTTCAAATATTTTTGAATCGAGCTAAATAAAAGGCGCGCACCAACATAATGTCAAAGCCAAGAAATGTCGACTCAGTCAAAAACTATGAAATGTCAAAAAAAAATAAAATTTTTTCAAAGTCGATTAAAAATTTTTGTAGGGGTATACAACGACGTAGAATCCGAATCTGACCTCCATTGAATTCGGGTCCGGGATTCAGAATTGGGCAAAATAAATGTCATACTCGTATTCTATGGCCCAAAAACCCCCTAAAAAACTATTTTGAATTTTCGAAAAAAAGTTCACATTCGGGTCCGGGGTCCGAAATTGGTCGAAATGGAGGTCAGATTCGGATTCTACGCCGTTGTATACCCTTAACAAAAAATTTTTATCGACTTTAAAAAAAATTTTTTTTTTTCGACATTTCGTCGTTTTTGGCTGACTCGGCATTTCGTGGCTTCGACATTATGGGCAGCGAAATAAAATTGTTTTGTCAAATATTAAAAAGACTAAAATTATTTTTAAAGCGATTATTTGGTTTGTTGTAAAAAATCAATTTAAATGTCCGGAAATCGAGTGAATGGAAATACCAACATTTAAAAAAATGTTTGTAGCTGTAAAAACCCAATCATTTTTGAAGAATTCCAAAATTTAAAAAAAAAACTGCTTTATTTTATTTATTTTACATAAAAATTAAACGTAAAATTGTGAAAAGTTGTCAAAAATAAAATAAAATTATGAAAAATATGTACCGATTCAGTTAAGCTAAATGTCATCATTGTTTGTATTGCTATTTTTGACCAACGTCCATTTATTTTGTAGCCAAAATGCAATGAAACTTTATGAAATAAATGCTATAAGAGATTCTTTTCAAAAATGGGAAGGTAACAAAAAATTTACGTTTTTTCAAATTTGTAATCAGAATCAAATCATATTGTGATTTTAGCAATGCTTGAAGGCGCTGAACTTCCAATGTAAGTTTCAACAGAGTTAATAATAACGCGACCAATTTTTGTTTGTTGCAAAAATCCATCAATTATATATTTTTTTAGTGAATTATTGAAATCGATGTTGGCAAATCAATGTCAGCAAATCTGTATGCTTGCTAAAAAATCGGCTAATGTGAATGTAGAGGATTTTGAGGAGATCATAAGCCAAATGGATCAATACTGTTGCCAAAACCACAACATTTTGACTTTACATAATGAGGAACTTATTGAAAAGTTGGCATTATTTGAGAAAATTGAACAAAAAATGACGCAAATGGTGAAGAAAATTGAGGATTCCGAGAAAAATGATGTGACCATTTTGAAGAAAAAAGTGCAAAAAACTGAAAAAAATTCTTTGAGCTCGGAAAAGGCCCAAACTGTTCAAGGGGTGTACAAATTTCTTCAATCGATTGAACAGAAATTGGGGGCGGGACCTGCTAAGAAAGTCCTTAGAAAATTTCTGGGAAAGAGTACTACAGTATTTAAGCCAAGCGCTTTTTTTAAAATGGCCATAACGATGTTAGCAATTATGGCGCAAACTGCAAGCGAATTGAACAAACCGAGCAACAGAGCTGTACAACCTACTGAACAGCTTCAACCCCAGCTTGTTCATCTACAAACCGCTGGTAAAAATGGTCACTCAACGCAAAAGCGTCGACGAAAACGCGACCGAAAAATGCTGCAAAACATTCTTTTATTTGCATTTTCGGCGGTATATGTTGTTTAATAAACACATAATACACTATATACGATATTTACGATACACCAAAATACCGGTACACGATTTGGCCAAATTACGATTATTTACGATTACGATACGGTAAAAAATTCAAAATTTTCTCCGGCGACGCATATCAGCACCGCCGACTCCCCTCCCAAATCTGGGGTCCAAGTCAGGTCAAAAATTACGTGATTTTTAGCGAAAATACGATACGATACGTTATGGCTCTAAATTACGAGATTTACGATTATGATACGATACGATACACATCCTTGCTATGTAATAATAATGAAATTTATTTTTATAATATAATATAATCTTTTATAAATTGGTAAAATTGGCGTCTTTACACTGTCCAATAAAATACTAAACAATTTCTTTTTGTCCCATCAACAGATCGCAGTGCATGCAGCCTTTGTGATTCTCTCATTGCTCATGGAAATGTTCGTCGAAATAATGGCACAACCGGTTTTTATTGCCTTAGCAACTCTGTGGCTGTTCAATCTTCTTCGCACTCAACAAGTGATGATTTTGAACGACTTTCTATGAAACCCCATTCTTTTTTATACATTATAAATTTTCATTTTTATATCTTTGAACCAATAAAATTGTGAAAACTCTTTTTTTTATTAAACCAAATATAAATTGTCATTATCCGCCAGTGGCCGCTAAAAATGAGGAAGATTAAAGTTAATTGTCAAATCAAACAACATAATAATTTAAACTATTTATAAAAATAATTTGCGTATAATAAATCAATCAATAAAAAAAATAAACAACAAAAGCATATTTCATATGACAATGCCAAAATTTTTGATGCCAAGTAAATTTATTGTAATATGCCCGCTCCCGAGGACTGTTGGGCCCTTCGCAGTCCGGGCTGTCTCGCTCTAATTGGAAGTTTTGGTGGCAAAAAAGGTCGAAGACGAGGCTGCTGCAAAACAACGAAAAATTGGGCAAAATCCTGCAGTTTTTGGATCATTCAACAAATGAGTCAAAAATTCAAAATTTTCTCGGCGGCGCCAGTCGGCACCGCTGACCCTCCCGCCCCAGAAGCCTGAAATAAACGCTTTAAAGGACCACGACAATGTTTCCAAAAATTTTCTCAGCGGCCGGCGGGACACTCCCATTCTTAAAAACGCTTCTTTTCAAAAAGCGAGTGCAAAAAATTCCTTGCAATTTTGGTTGAAATCTCTCATCAATACCATATAAAATTTTTCTCGGCGGCACTTGATATGGATTTAAAATTGAAACTGAAGGGTAAAAAAAATTATCTAGTCTACAAGAACCGAAAAATTCCGGATCGGTTCTCGGTTCACAACCCTAATAATGAGGCATGATTTTATATAAATGGTTTGAACAAGCGTTTCATTTTGCACATGTTTTTGATTATTTGGATTATGGTCAAATTCTGGATCTGGACTAGATCGTTGGTCACAATGTTCGCGCTCTCACTTTCTGTTGAAGTGATCGAAAATGACGCATCGGAGCAGAACAAACATGGCAAAGGCGTTGGTGAAAAAAAAGGTTTATTTGGCACAATTTGGTGAGACCAGAGAACTTGGCAAATATTCCAAGAAAGAGTTGCGTGAAATTTGTGTAATTAGAATTCAGATGCCCCAAAGAGGCCGCCTTTGGTAAATGATACAGCGAGTAAAACTTATTGTTTTACATGTAAATTTTAATTTTTCAAAAACACTGGACAAGTTAAATGAGAATTTTCAAAAAGACAAAGCAAAATGTTGACGAACAAAGGTGTTGTGTCCGATCTAAAGGCGTCATACGAGGAAATGATTACAATTCACTCATGAAAAACATATGAAGTGACAGTTCATTTCAGCCCAGCAAATATGAAAAGCTTGTTTGCCACATAAACCATTAGAAATGCCAACTCAGAACTAAGGGGAAACAGAAATTAGCATTTCCTCTTGCCCACTAAATCCAGGAAATACAATATTTTTGTTTTGCTTTTTGTTAAATTGCGTCATCGTCCATCAATTCCATGGCTTTAAAAGCGAAAAAAATAGCCATAATTTAAATATGTTGAGAAATAAATATCCACCCTAGCTTATTGAAGAGATTATTCATAACCAAAAAAATAAGAAACCAATAAAAAAATTTTCTATTTTTAGATTGAAATAATTCTAAGTCATATTAAATTTTAATTGAAATAATCAAATTTCTACATTTTTACACAGGGAAAATGCTCCTTTTGTTTTTGATGTTAATCCTATTCAACATTAATTTATTCCATTGTCAAGAACTACAAAAAATGGAGAATGTGAAAAACATTTTCCAGGAAATCGAAGGTATGCCAAAACAATTTGAGAATCAATTTCTGAGAATCTCTAGTCAATCTTAAAATGAAAAAAATACAGTTCCACAAATATTTTAAAATAAGATCAATTAATATCATATTTTAGGAATGTTGAGAAATGATGATTGGACCAAACACCCAGAGTAAGTTTTGTCTGGAAATATAAAATTATCTTTTATTAGAAACCGGACGCGATCGGAATCCCGCCAAGATTTTTCGAGATCCCATAGGATTAAATTTGGGATCCCGACCGAGCGGCTTTTTTTAATTGTTCGGGATTGATCGAGATTTGGCCGCCGGGATCCCGTCCGACCATTCTTTGAAAAAAATGTTCGGGATTGATCGGGGTCGGTATTAACCGAGATCCCGATTCCAAAAATCGCTTTGTCAGGTCTTTAGTTTTATTATGCATTTTCTTTCATTCTTCCCATAAAAAAGGCAGAAAATGGGGGTGGGTGTTTGCAATTCCACGAAGTATTCTGGGGTTCCGACCGAAGCCCCCTTCCCAAAAATGTCCCAAATCCCCCGAAAAAATCAAATTCGATCGCAAGCTTACCACCAATTTCTGGCTTTTTATGGGACCAATGAAACACTATTATTTGACAATTTAGAGAATTATTGAAGTCGATGTTGGCGAATCATTGTAAACAAATTTGTATAAAAAGCGAAGTAACCAAAGGAGCAACCGAATATAAATCAACTAAAGATCAACTGAATCACTACTGTTGTCGTAGTAACAACATTTTTGAGAAACAAAATGAGGAATTTGTGCAAAATTTGGCATTAAATTTCGAGAAAAGTGAACAGAAAATGGAGGAAATATTGACCGAGTTGACGATGGTGGCGGAAACAACCGCAACAAAAACATCTACGAAATCTTTGAGCCCGGAAAAGGCCCAAACTGTTCAAGCAGTGCACAAAGTACTCCAATTGATTGAACAGCAATTGGAAGTGGGGCCCGCTAAAAATGCCCTAAAGCAATTTCTGGCAAAGGGTACGACGATTGTATTTAAGCCAAGCGAAATTCTGCAAATGGCCACAACAGTGATGAAAATTAGAGCGGAAAGCGCAAAAGAATTGGCCAATCTGGAAAATCAGTTTAAACAACATCGTTTCCACAAACAGCTTACACACGCACAAAAACGTCGTCTAAGACGTGAAATTTTATCGAAACAACAAAGTCGGATTTTCATGCTGATCGTGCTATCGGCGGTAAGAAAATAATATAAAAAAACGGAGAAATTTGCATTTAAGAAAGTCATTTTTGTCGCTCAAACATTTTCTTTTTGCGTTTGTCAAGTCGGGATCAAAATGTTAGCGTGATCAATGATTTTTAAATTAATGCTGGTCACATTGGATGTAATTGATACTAGATCGGACGGTACGGGAAAGTACCGACGCTTTTTCAAGATTTTCGGTACTTTTGGTGTCGGTACTTTCCCGAAAAGTACCGACCGAACCTTCTGGCCGGTCTCTAATTGATACTGGTGTTAGGCACGGTACGGTATTACCGCGGTAATTTTTTCGGTATTACCGATTCGGTATACCGACGAGAAAAATGTTGGGATTTCGGTATTCTTCGGTAACGGTAATTTACCGAATTACCGTTATCGATTACCGAAAAACTCCGTTTGCCTAACACTAATTGGTACGATCAGTTCGAGGGATCATATATGGAAATGGCTTAAATTATTTAACATTACGAAAAATTAGCAAATCCATACAAAATTTTCTTGTTCAGATCGTCGTATACGCTGCGTTTGTCATACTCACAATTATTTTCACCACATTAAATAAAGCAATGGAACAGCCGATCATCTACATTTTGGCCACATTCGGCCTGTTCTACCTTCTACAACGCCAGAAGGGCTTTTTGTCGGACCTTCTTCCGAGCAAATGAATCTGATCAGATTTTTAAGCTTTGAATTTTTGGGATTTTCACTTCTTCTTCTGGTTTCAACTCTTTCTTGGACTCTGTTTGATTCATTTCCTTCTTTCTTTTTTATTTGAATTATTTTCAAACAGTATAAAAACGGAATTTTTTTAAAGTTAACGCAGGAAGGATGCCATTCGTACTTTTTTTTAAAGAACTGTACTGTTTTTAGGTCGATGTACTTTTTTGTACCAATTTCTGGTGCTCGGAGGATTTTTCATAAATTCCGATCGAATATTTACCAAAACGAATTATTTAGTGCTGTTTGAACAAAAGTAGTAACCCAAGAATTACAAAATACGGTATGATAAACCAACCCCCAAAAAATTTCATCCCCGTCCCGGGCCGGGGATCACCGCCAGGAAAATCATCCTACTTCAAGTCTGGTTTTTATCTCAATTCAATTTCTAACATACTAATTAATAGAGGCGAGATTTTCAGGTTTTAACCTATTTTTTTGCGAATAGGGTTTGACGAGATAAGCCCACAAAGATAGCATTCATTTCGAAAAATTTTAGAATTAGAGCGACTTTTTAGTCAATAAATCAATATTTCGGATTTTTTGAGAATAAGCTATATTTCACCTTATTTTCATAATTTCATTATTTATTCTAGGCATTTGTTCCGAAATTCTTAAGAAAAATGCAATAAAGAAAAATGTAACCCTAAAATCAGAAGTTTTCAAACCCAAAAAGCACCCCTAAAAAAGACTTGTTCTTGGACTAAATGCGCCCCCTAAAGACTGAGATTTTCTGACAATTTTTTTTGATTAAATTTTCTAAAATATGTGAAAAATTGAAAAGAAAACTGATAAAGAGTAACAAATTTTGAAGGTTTTTACGCATAAATTGACTGGGTTTGATCAGTTCTAGCACATTTGTAATTAATATTGTCATCTTTTGGGAAGGCTTTTATGTGCGCTAAATGAAACATAAGAAAATCACAAACCGAAACAGAGCAATAAATTTAAATTAATAAAATCATTAATGAAAAATAGAATTGTCCAGTGAATTTTGGTTGTCGATTTCCAATTTTAATTTAAAATCCTACTATATTGAAACGTTGTACAAAAACCACATCGGCTTGCTGTTTAAGAATAAAATAGAACATGATCAGATCATTCTAATTAAACAACTTCTGGACCAAATTTTTTCAAGAATGAATCTGGATCACAAATTACAATAAAGATTTTGAGAATTCAGCCCTATCGACCGATCAGCGCGGGTGAATGCCCAAATAGCGGGCAACAAATACTCGCAGAATGGAAGCCAAATTCTCGATGGTTGCATTGTCCAGAATGCTCTCATTGTCCCCGGGGGTGTGCCAAAACGGAGGGAACGGCACCGAGATGAGGTGTAGCACCGGCACACCTGTGAAATGAAAAAGTGCTGAATTATTGGAGGTGCTCCACAACTTGATTAGGTGTATTATGATTCGAAGACTTTGGACAAAATGGCGACCCTGGCTCACGAACGAACCCTTCTTCATGAAAGCGATGTGATCGTCCTCGACAGCACCAAACGATGTACCGTAATAAAATATTCGCGGGATTCGATTCAGCACATTCATCTTGCCCAACTGTTCCTCTACAAATTTACAACATTTTTTGCTAAGGCCCTGTCCCGTCCCATTCCCACCGATGAACGGTAACTGCTCAAACAATGCCGTTGTTCCATGTCCGAACGTACTTTGAATACGAGGATTTTTGGCACCCAACAAATCCAGCAACATGAACACATCCTTTTAAGGAAAAAACGTTCCCTATGTTTTAGAATGTTAATTTAAGTAGGCTTCATGTGCCTGCTGTTAAAGGCCAGAAAACAAAGTCTCGACGAGCTAATTTGTTAGTCTCAAGCAGAGTTGGCCGGGACCAGCACTGGTACTGAAGTCTCCAATTTTGAGACTGAATTTCACCTTATAAAATCCCGGTTTTTTTGAAAATTACAAATTCTTGTTTTTGACCATCCCACTTAAAATCCCGGTTTTTGAATTTTCTCAATCCTGGTCCCGGCCAACTCTAATCTCAAGGCGCAGAAGTAGTTTTTTAGAAAAGCCATCAAGTACGCCGACTGAGTCCCAGCGCAGAATATACATTTGAGTCTCAGAAATGTGTACACTCTTTTAAATTGAGATTTCGTGTTTAGCTCGTCGAGACTTATTTGCTTGATATATATACTAGTAGTAAATCCAAATTTCTCGCCCACCCCTCAAAAAGTATCAATCCATCTCACAATTCGATCAATTTCTCGACTGAGCTCGAATGCGCTGCCATCAGTGCTTGGGTACCACTTGCGCTCCAACATTCCCGCCAAATGCCTGGCCCCGTAGATGGAGTCCAAGTGGGTCCACTCATGGAAGGCCTCCTCCCCGTCCAGGAAGACCAGTTGGAGAGTGATGTGCTTGAAAACATATTGTTTAGAGTTTCGTATTATCCTTGGCCATGGGTCCGACACGAATCCGCAGAATCATAGAAAATTCCAGAAAAAAACGCTTAGAAACCGTAGCACGACAGTTGGACAGTGTAAAAATAAAAAAACAAAAACTGGTTAAACCCACCCGCCCCCACCGTTTTTTATAAAAATATAATTTCAGGCTTTGATTTCGAAGGCTGTCACCGAATCTAATTTTCCGCCCTCTCCTCTACGCGTGTTAAGCGGTGGTGGAATTGGCCAAGAGTTTGGGACGACGCCGCGGGGGAGTTGAAATTGTGAGAAAGCGCCGCGCGATGGCGGCGCCAAAGCCACCCCCCGCCGGCCGATTGTCCGCGACGGTGGCGGACCCACGGGCCATTGACGGCGGTGGGATGGCTGTTGTTGCTGCTGTTTTGGTGACTCAAAATGTTTTTTTTCCTGATGTTCATGACAAAAAGCGGTTATGGGTCAACTCCATCTCATCAGAAATGTTTGGGAGAATTAAGTGATTAATGTTTAGCAAGTGCATTTTTCTGAGTCGATTGAAAATTTCCACCGGGTAAAGGGACCCTTTAACACAGAAGCCTAAAACCCGGGTTAAAGTCGGAGCGACAAAAAGATTTTGATCACTAATTGTGGGTTGGGTCTAGGCCAGGGACGAAGCTAGAAAAAAATTTCAGAGGGGGGAATTGAGCCGTCTGAGCGCCAGGAGCGGCCGGGCGGTGCCGATAGGCGCCGCCAAGAAAATTTTTTTGATTTTTGATGGCATTTGTTAAGAAAATTGATCAAAAATAACAATGAGATGGAATTGGCCTCGTTTCGCAAAAAAGCACCAAGCGAATAATGAGGCAGTGAAAATCGAAGTTGAAATGTTTCGGTTTATGAGTTTTATTCTTAATAGGGCAAATTTGATGACAAAGTAAATGGACCCAAAATTTCAAAAATTGAATTTGGGGTTTTCAAAAAAGATTTAAGAATTGACCATCTTCCAGCATAAATCGAAAAATTGTGCACAAAAGACACTTTCATAACAGACAAACAATTCAGGACAGCAGAGCAACAAACATAAAAAATAACAGAAAATTCAAAATTCGAGATTTTATTTCTGAGACACACCTTACGGCCCCTCCCCATTCAAAGCAAAGCACAAAAGTAAAACTAATACAAATTAGAGACCATCTATTACGATATCACAGTCAAATTCGCTTCCAATCCGAATTTCAAAGCGTAAAGTTATAAAAGAAGAAACTGTAATATCCGGTAACACTACGGTTTGCCAACTGTACATTTTGCCAACTTCACGTTTTTTGGATGATTTTGAATTTTTGAGGCCAAGATTCCGAAAAAATTTTAAAATCGAAAACCTTCGAATTCGGGTCCGGGGTTCGAAATTAATCGAAATTTAAATTTGATGAGTTG
Organism: Globodera rostochiensis; assembly: GCA_018350325.1. NCBI lineage: Eukaryota > Metazoa > Nematoda > Chromadorea > Rhabditida > Heteroderidae > Globodera > Globodera rostochiensis. The sequence continues at coordinate 473,619 of JAEVLN010000037.1, forward strand.
GCAATTGAACGTACGGACACCGTAATGTCCTTTTTTAAACTACTATATAGGATTGACACCCCGACTCATTCAGAAAAACTTTCTTCAAACAAAAGCTAATCAATTGAACAAACTTCTAAAAAATGATAGCCAGAAAACACGAAAATTGGTCTTTTTAAGTGGTTTACTTTTGTTTGGGTGTATAATCTTTAATTTTTGGAAAAAATCACGAATTTTCCAATTCGAAGAAAAATAAGGTAGGTAATTAAACATCTAGAATAAAGGAATTCTGCTCTTTACTGTCGTATTTATTTGAATTTGTTTAAAAAAAATTTCCACGCGCTCACCCCCTCCAATAAAAAAAAATGAGGTTGGTCTACATTGTCTGGCCACTGCACTCGCCCACGCGCGTTTTGTTCCCAAACCCCACCAAGCAACAACACAACAAGGGCGTACCCAAGGCATACCGATCAGCTCCAGAAAACCTGACCGATTTTTTAAAAATCAAAATTCTGTGCCCAAACGGGCCTAAGCCTAAAGATAACAAAAACAATACAAAAAAAAATTTCTGGGTACGCCCATATCAAAACAACAAAAAATAAGCTGAAGATGAACCTGATACGTCCTGGCAGCCAACATCGGGCCAAGCGTTTTGGCGATGTCCAACAACAGAGCGCATGGCAGGGCCGAATCAGTGGCACCCACAAAAACTTTTCTGAAAGGCGAAAATTTTGGGGAACCCGTAAAACATTTTACATTTCCAAAAAATATTTTTTACTCCGACAAGTACGCCCTGGTAATGGTAGAAAATTGGGGTCCCGACAAGTGTGTTTTCTAGGGTAAAATAATGCGAGGAGCACGAATCCGAGCTCGGATTTTGCGAATGTCGAACCCCGAACCCAAATTCGAACCTTTTTTTGAAATTTCGGACAGGTGAAAAATAATTTACGCATGAACCCAAAAAGGTTAAAATCTTCAGAAAATGCACGGAAACGTTTGTAATAATAAGTCAATCGTTAACCGGGTCGAAATGTGCATAAAAAAATTTGTCAACCCAAAAAAAAAAGTTGCATTTTGACTTTCGAAAAATGTTCGAATTCGGGTTCCGTGTTCGACATTAGCAAAGTCCGAGCTTGGATTCGTGTTCTACGCATATTCTTACCCTAGAAAACTTGCATTTAAAATTTTAAACATACAAAATTTTTAAAACATTTTCCGTCGGGACCCCAATTCTCTACATTACCACTTTTTGTTTTTGTATTTGTTCAAACCCCGGGATGATTTTAGAATCGTAGTGGCACGCCAAAACTAGTCGTCGATGGACAAGCGGATCGTATGTGGCCACCAGGTTGTGGAAACTTTTCACTCCCATCGGCGTGTGTGCCGAAAAGCTGTCCCATTCGGCGGTGAAGCCGAACTCCTCGACTTTGGTCTTCAGATACTGAAATTGAGATTTTCGGGTGGGTTTTGATTTCAAATGCAATTTTCATCACAAAAAAGAAAGAAATGTAGACCATTCCAAATTCGTAAATTTAAAAACATAAAAATCGTACATTGGCAACATCGTCGTGTTGTGGAGTGCCAACCTGGCGCTCGACAAGAATCGGCCTGAGCAAGGCCCGGATCGACTGGGCATCGGTCAGTTTGACCAACCTACGGATCTCCTCATCCTGGAGCCAGCTGAGCTCATGTTTTCTCTGAGATTGATTATTATTTATCATTCTAATGCAACATCCTAAAAACAATGAATTGGAAGTGTAAAATGGAGAAGCCACTTTTACATTACAAAATATGGCACTCACTTTTTTATTTTAAGTTCTATGAACAAGGTCACATAGTTCAATCTTCATTACCAAGGGCGGAGGGGGAGGTGGATCCAAAAAAGTCGATTCTTAGGGGTCAAGGGCGTAGCCAGGAATTTTTTTTCGGGGGGGGGGGGCGATCCAAAAGTCGATTCTTAGGGGTGTATTTTTAAAAAATCAAAAAAGTCGATTCTTAGGGGTCAAGGGCGTAGCCAGGAATTTTTTTTCGGGGGGGGGGGCGATCCAAAAGTCGATTCTTAGGGGTGTATTTTTAAAAAATCAAAAAAGTCGTTTCTTAGGGGTCAAGGGCGTAGCCAGGAATTTTTTTTCGGGGGGGGCCGATCCAAAAGTCGATTCTTAGGGGTGTATTTTTAAAAAATCAAAAAAGTCGATTCTTAAAGGTGTATTTTTGGTCTAAAAATTACAAAATTTTGAAAAACAAAAGTGCCCTTCCATTGGTTTTTTTCTCTCAAAAAAATTCTGGGGGGGGGGGGGCGGGCCCCCCGCCCCGGCTACGCCCATGTTGTGTATTTTTCCTTTTTTATTGCATTTTTGTTCAGCAATTTTTCCAATAAATGTTGATTTTACGAGTGCATTTTCGTTGACAAAATTTTGAATTTTTGTCTCTATTTGTTAACAAGATTTGCAACCTTTCTGAGGTTTTTTAGGAATGGGCGAGGTACTGAACATTTTTTGATATGATTTGTTAAGAAAATTGGAAAAATTAAACATTTTGCAAACCACAAGGTCCCCCCTACAATTTTCTAGGTCCCCACCCTGGCTCCGCCCTTGCTCATTACTTCGGGATGAATAATTATATTAAATGTACGCCCTAAGGCGTTTCACTGAATGGCACAAATTTTCCACCGAATTGATCGGCGTCTGCTTGTTCACCTGATTCGTCTTCCACTGGGCCAGCGCGTGTGAAACTGTGGTGGAAAGCAGCAGAAAAGCGATCAGAGGCAGCAGCAGGCGATGTTGGTCGCTGTTCATAGAACGGGGAACAAAAAACAATGGTGTGATGGATGCAAATGGAGCTGCTATCACATCGGCTTGCAGATGTTTCACGTAACAAACAATAAATCAATGCTGATGACCCTGGAGGGGAAATGGAAAATCTTTTTCTTATTAGCCGGAACTATCAATTTTTTGACCGAAAATTCCGATCACAAAATCTATTATGAGCTTAAGTAAAAAGACAGAAAATGCGTGTTTCGGATTATATTCCGTTAATGAACGAACAATTTTCCGGATGGTCCGGTTTTCATAAACGAGAGGTGATTGATTCTGTGAGAGGACTGTACAAATAAATGCAATCAACAATAGAAAGACAACAAATATTTTGTTTTATAATAATTTTTATTAGAAAGCAACGGTTCAAGAACAAAACACAACAATGGAAATGAACAACCTCCTCCCCCCCCCCCCCCCCATTCATTAATAAACGGAAGTTGTGGGGAGAGAGAAATTTTGCGGAAAGTGAAAGTGATTGATCGTTGCACGGGGAAGAAGCCAGAAGGTAGCGGCTATGTCATTTTTGCGATAGCAGCAAATATATTGGCGTTAGTTGCAATGTGTGCAGTGAACGCGCACTGATTTTCGGAAGATTGGGTTTGAAGTGCCATAACTCTTCTTGGAACAATCCAAACGAAACAAATTTAGTCAACTTAGTTTTTCGCTCTTTTCAAACCATAACTTTTTAAAGGTTTATATCATCGTTTAGTCCCTGCTAGATAATAGCTTCTAAACATATAGAGCTTTCGATTGGTATCTAATTAATTGAGTTTGTTTGGTCTATGAAGAGTTATGGCGCTTCAAATGTCTGGGGCCGAAACGTCTGGGGCCGAACCGGCGGACCGAAAAGACCCCCACTCAAGGATGAGAGGGGGCTTTTGATCATGATCAAATCAGAGATGCAATTAATAGTGGAGTTGTTGAGTGGTGGAGAGAACAGTCCGCCCACACCTTCTGCGCTGCTGCTGCTGGTGAGAAATTTGGGGTGAAAAATAATCCACGTTACACGCACGCGCAGGTTGGGATACCTATGTGGCTATTATGTGTATGTACAAATCCCACTAAACAAACATGCAGAGGAGAGATGGGCAGAGAAAAAGAAACTGAACACAATATGTAGGCTTTGTCGAGGTGGGTCAATCCCGTCCCAGTTCAAAAAGGGCCACGCGCCCGTCCCAGCCACAAAATTTGTTATTTTTATTTTTTGGCTAACATTAGAGCTGGGGTCGTATCGAAAATTTTAATTTTAAAAATAAGGACATCAAGGGCAAAAAAAAATTTTGTTCTAAAATAAGGACATTTTACAAAATGTTCAAAAATGCAGCAAAATGTTTATTTTTGGCATGAAATGTGCTTTTTTAATCCTTTTTGGTAAAAGTTACCATCTGAGGGTTTGGCTAAGATTTTGTTTGACAATAAGGACAAAACAAGGACGAAGGCCTGAAATAAGGACAAATCGTATAAGTAAGGACAGATACGACCTCTGTATTAGAGTGAGGAAATTCTATTTTATTAAATGTCTGGCTAAGTTTTATGAGTAGGGGTTCATTCCCGTCCCGCCACTCCCGTCCCGGCCAGTCCCGTCCCGGCCAGTCCCGTCCCGGCCAGTCCCGTCCCGGGCAACCCGGTCCCAAGTTCAAAAATGTATTCGGGGGGGGGGGGGGCGTAGAATCCGAATCTGACCTCCGTTTCGACCGATTCCAAACCTCGAACCCGGATTCAAACATTTTTTCAAATGCCAAAGCAAAAAAAAAACTATTCAATGGGATTAGAAGCTTAAAAAGATGCAAAAATTCTAAAATCTATTCAAAATGTACCCAATTTTATTTTATAGATCACATTTTGCGGTTCAAAATTGGTTGGGACGGGAGTGGCCCGGGACGGGACGGGAGTGGTGAGACGGGAGTGGCCCGCTTCGAAGTTTTGTATGGGCAAATCGTAAAAATAGAATTTCACTCGTAAAATTTTGTGAAAGGAATTTAAAAAAGAAAAGAACAAAGTACCTAACTTAGCAATCCAAATAAAATGTCTACTCCAATCACACTGATCAGAGAATCAATCAAAATAAGCGATTTGTGCAATACGGGGAAAGAGAGAAAGATGCGCCAAGAAGAAAAAATGGAGAAAAAGGATGAATGAATGAAATATGAACAAAAGTTCAGTCGGTAACACAAATCGGGCAAATTCTTGATGAGACAAATCGATCTAGAGGTGGGGGTGGGGTGGGCGGGGGGGGGGGTCAGGGATGAACGAAATTTCGTTTCGTTTTTGTGTTTTATCGTTGTCTTCGTCGGTTTTTGGTTTTCGTTATCTTTTGTCATCAAACATTTAGGGAAAGGGGGGGGGGGCTGACCCCCTCGCCCCCTTGCTGCTGGCTAGTGATGCACGAGACCCAAAATTTACCGAGACTCGAGAGTCGAGACCGAGACCGAGACTTGACCCCGAGACTCGAGACCGAGACTTGACCCCGAGACTCGAGACCGAGACCGAGACCCAATAAACCCGAGAAATTTCTCGAGTCGAGACTCGAGACCGAGACTTTTTTGAAAATTTTTTAATTTTTTGGTTCAAAAATTTGGAAAAATCAAAAAATTTTTGCAATTTTTATTAAAGGGTTTTGCAGGGACCAGCGGTGCCGGCAGGCGCCGCAGCGAACAAGAATTTATTTAGTTTAAATTTAGGAGTGTATTTTTGGGTTACCGTATTACCTCTTGTAATTCCACATGTGGAATTATTTTTCAACCTCCTCAGAAAGGGCGGAATTATTAGAGAGTGTGGAATTATCAGAGAGTGTGGACTGGGCCGCAAATGTCGGGCCGCAAATGTCTATTTTGTTTTAAGCCGCAAATGTCTGGGCCGCAAATGTCTACACACCAAAAATAACTACCGAATTTAATTATGGGAATAGAACCGCCGATACATAAGTTACGATATAGAGCTTAACCACTGAGTCATAAGAGGATCCAACGGATGCGCTGTGCAAAGGATTTATTTAAAGGATTTTTAAATTTGATTTGTCATTATGTTTTTCAAATCTAAGCTTTGAATTCTAAACAAATTCTCTCCAAAAATGCCATCTTTACCAGTGCAAAAAAGTCTCGTTTTCCGAGACTAAAAACCCGAGAGTCGAGACCGAGACCGAGACCCAAAAAACCCGAGAAATTTCTCGAGTCGAGACTCGAGACCGAGACTCTCGTGCATCACTACTGCTGGCTATGGGCCCTGGATCAATCCTTATGAGCCAATTCGTACGTAGACAAAAGGTTCGCCGGTCGCTTGGAAAACGACAAAGGGTCCGAGTTTTATATCAATCCGACGACACCAATGATTTTTGTAATAATGCAATAGTTTTGGAATTGAATTTTCTGATTCTGAACCATTTCAATCATCCAACTGGCTTCCGGCCGACTCTTCTTTGTCCCCAGTCACACAATTCGCCTTTTGCGTGAAGAAAAGACTTATTTGTTAGAAAAAAGTGTCATTTACTAATACCCAAAAAAAATTTTTTCGGCGATTCATATACCAATCGACTCCTCTCCCTCTCTAATGCACGTTCTGAAAAAAATTTTGAGCGGAAACCACTTTGAAGAAGGTTATAGCCCCTCAAAGTTGGCCAAAGACCACAGGGGGGACCCTTTTGGTCTTCAAAGTCGATAAAAAGCTATTTCTAGGGGTATTCGGGGGGCGTAGAATCCGAATCCGACCTCCAGGCGGGGCAGTTTCTGACCCGGACCCGAATTCGAACAATTTTTCAAAAATCGATTTGTTGGGTATTTCTATCTTATACGGTAATGGAACAAACTCGAACAATTCATAAATAATTGATTCCTCTTGTTGAACTGAGCACGAATCTGCAAAAAATTTATCGCGGAAACCATTTTGAAGAAAGTTATAAGCCAAATAAAGTCCCGGTCCCGGTTTTTTGGTCCCGACGGGACCGGGACCAACCGGGAAAAAAAGTTCACCCCTAATGATGGCATCATCGAGCGACAATTTCAACATTTTTACTTATTTTGCTGAGTGGGTCGATGGCCTAGTGGTTTCTCTTTTTGGAGAGTCTTATGTTATGTGTTGGGGGTTTGAACCCGCTTGAGTGCAAGCACTTATTTATTGGTTTCCTCATTAATAAGATTTTTAAATAAATATTCCAGGGGTGCTAACGGTTACCAATTTTCGTAACCGTAACCACCCGTCCTCAAACACTCGTAATCGTTAACCGCCCGTAACCGCCCGTCCTAAAAATCTCATAACCGTTAACCGCCCGCGGTTATCCGCGGTTAACCGCATTATTTAAAAATCAATAAAGTTTTCCAGATTTCGAAAAATCGATTTTTCATAACTAATTTTTTCCGATCGTGATGTGGCATCTTTCTAAAATTAAATCAAAATTGATGTGTATTGAACTTAACTACACCCCTAAGGATCGACTTTTTAAAAAAATTTTAAAAAATGCACCCTAAAAATTGACTTTTCGCGACTAAAAATTCTGCCACAAAAAAATGAAAATTTTAAAATTCTGCTTACCGTATTTCCTCTAATATAGCCCCATGCTGTATTAGTACCCCATGCTCTAATAGAGCCCCCCTTTTTTGGGAGGGTTGAACAATAGAGCCCCATGCTCTAATAGAGCCCCCCCCCCAAAATTTTTTTAAATATATTGAATACCTGCACAAATAATAAACATTTCGCCATAATTAATCATTTTCGTATTTCCCATGTTATGATTTTTTACTTCCACGTTAGCGTTTCTAAATTAGGCGATTTCACCAATTCTAGCTCAATACATTATTGATTTTGAGTTTCCTGCTTTTTATAGGATGGAAGAAATTGGAAACTCATCGGAAAATGCAAAAGTAAAGCCAAAATAATGAATAAAAATTTTAATCCTTTAAATTAAGGTTTGTATTTCGTGCCATAATCCGTCATCCGGCGCGCACTTTTGCAAAAAATGCTTTGAACCATGCCAGCAATTTCGCCGCGCTCTATCTCAATCGATGGAGAGGAAGGATACGGCGCAAAAGTCGTTTGTTGTGAGTGTTGGCTTCGGGACGAGGGCGCAGCCGACGAAAACGCGAATATTGTGAAAACAGCACCATCCGTAAGAGACGAGAACGCGTTCATGGCGGAGGAAGAAAGCTCACCGATGCTGATTTTGACAATGCGCTTGCAGATTGGGTCAAGGAATTGAGAGGGAGGAAATTGCGAGTTTTTCGCAATATGATTTTAACCGCGGCAAAAAAAATCTGTTCGCAATACCCAAAAATGGATGAGTTTTCTGTAATTTTTTCTTCAGTTACCTAAACTAAGACAAGAAAAATTTAGGGCAGTAAAGGATGGCTTGATTGCTTTATGAAACGCCACAATTTTACTTTGCGCAGACCGACTTCGGTGGCGCAAAAGTGAGGGAAAAAATATGCTCTTATTAATGTTTTTAAGGTTAAAAACATTTAAAATTTGTAAATTGGCTGTAATTTAGAAGGATGGAGCGATTCCAAACGGTCTGTCCTTATTGCAGCAGCGCCGACAAGAAGAGGATATGATCAAATTGGTCGAGGAAATTGATTTAAATGAAGATGATAACCTCGGAAGCGATTTTTCAATTGAACTTTAATGTTTTGTGTCAATGATATCGAATATTTTTGTTATTCAATAATAAAATTTCTATTCAGTCATTGATTTTGCCAGTAAGGCATTGATTTTGCCAGAAAAAAATGTCAAAATCGTCCAAATTTTGCTAAAAATTTGTGCAAAAATTGTAAATTTGTGAACTTTTTCTGAAAAAGATAGGTTGAACAATATAGCCCCATGCTGTATTAGTACCCCATGCTCTAATAGAGCCCCCCTTTTTGGAGGGGTTGAACAATAGAGCCCCATGGGGCTCTATTACAGGAAATACGGTATTTTCAAAAATTTTTTTGTCTGAAATGCCTTTAATTTACATATAAAAATTTTAATTTCTCTTATTACTTCAATTAGAAAAAAACTTCCCCATTTTTTGCTATATTTGAAAAATTTTCTCCATATTTCGTCCATATTTTGCAATTTTTGTTCAATTTGACCATGTTTTACAATTTCTTATCCATATTTTATGGCTATATTACAAGATTTTTTGTCCATATAATTTGTGGCCCTATTAATGAATTATGCTGAGAAAAAATCGCCGAATTCAAATCTCTCAATCCTTAGTCAAAAAACAACGGATGCGACGGTTAACCGCGGTTTAGTGGTCATAACCGTCAACCGACCGTAATCGCGGTGCTTTAAAATTCCATAACCGTTATTCGCCCGTAACCGCGACCTTTTAAAATTTCATAACCGTTAACCGCGGGTAACCGTGCGCAGGCCTGAAATATTCTAATATTTTTAAATTAAAATGCGAGCAAAAAAAAGAATAGATACAAGAATTTTTGAAATAAATTCATCACGTCTTTCTGAATTTTTGCTTCAATTTCCTTAACAAAGATTGCCAATTTTTGTAAAAATTTCTCCGGTGGTGCCTGTCGGCACCGCCGGACATCCTCTACTCTTACGTAACCCAGTTTTTTTTCTCTGAAATTCCGAAGCAAAATTCATAATTTTCCTAAAATTTTGATGAAATTTCTTTAACAAATTTAGTTAAATTTCAAAAATTTTTCTAGGCGGCGCCTATCGGCACCGCCGACCCCCAGTACGCAAGAATTTTTTCCTTGAAAAGTCCCAGTTGGTCCCGGGACCGGTCCCGGTTGAAACTCTTGGTCCTGGTCCCGTTTTTCTGGTCCCGGCAAGTCCCGGTTTTTCCCAAAAGTCCCGGTCCCGTCCTACTCTAGTTAAAACCATTTTTGAAAATGTTCAAATTCGGATCCGGGGTTAGAAATTAACCCAAATGGAGGTCCGGATTTGGATTCTACGCACTCCGAATTCTGATTTCATATTCGTGATCAGAGCGACCTCAATAACCTGCTAAACTTCATAGAATTGCATAAAACCCTCAAATTCCGCTCATAAATGGGTAATACTGCAGTTTATCCCCCCCCCCCCCCCCCCCATTTAATAGTTTACATATACGTGCTCAGCTCGTGGGCAGGAATCGAAAGGTGTATAGAATGAAGAAATAATATGACGTTAAAGGGGTCTGTCAAATCAAGGAAAATCCTACCAAATCAATGCAAGCCGAGCGCCATAACTTTCTTCATATTCATCTGAGGCATAAATTGTTTACATATACGTGCTCAGCTCGTGGGCAGGAATCGAACGGTGTATAGAATGAAGAAATAATATGACGTTAAAGGGGTCTGTCAAATCAAGGAAAATCCTACCAAATCAATGCAAGCCGAGCGCCATAACTTTCTTCATATTCATCTGAGGCATAAATTGTTTACATATACGTGCTCAGCTCGTGGGCAGGAATCGAACGGTGTATAGAATGAAGAAATAATATGACGTTAAAGGGGTCTGTCAAATCAAGGAAAATCCTACCAAATCAATGCAAGCCGAGCGCCATAACTTTCTTCATATTCATCTGAGGCATATGTTGTTTACATATACGTGCTCAGCTCGTGGGCAGGAATCGAACGGTGTATAGAATGAAGAAATAATTAAGGGTCTGTCAAATCAAGAAACTCCTACCAAATCATGCAGCCGAGCGCCATAACTTTTTCATATTCATCTGAGATCTAGAGACCCTTGTTTACATATTTCTTCTCAGTGTGGCACGTTCGATTCCTGCCCACGAGCTGAGCACGTATATGTAAACAACATATGCCTCAGATGAATATGAAGAAAGTTATGGCGCTCGGCTTGCATTGATTTGGTAGGATTTTCCTTAATTTGATAGACCCTTTTAACGTCATATTATTTCTTCATTCTATACACCGTTCGATTCCTGCCCACGAGCTGAGCACGTATATGTAAACAACATATGCCTCAGATGAATATGAAGAAAGTTATGGCGCTCGGCTTGCATTGATTTGGTAGGATTTTCCTTGATTTGACAGACCCCTTTAACGTCATATTATTTCTTCATTCTATACACCGTTCGATTCCTGCCCACGAGCTGAGCACGTATATGTAAATAATTTATGCCTCAGATGAATATGAAGAAAGTTATGGCGCTCGGCTTGCATTGATTTGCTAGGATTTTCCTTAATTTGACAGACCCCTTTAACGTCATATTATTTCTTCATTCTATACACCGTTCGATTCCTGCCCACGAGCTGAGCACGTATATGTAAACAATTTATGCCTCAGATGAATATGAAGAAAGTTATGGCGCTCGGCTTGCATTGATTTGCTAGGATTTTCCTTAATTTGATAGACCCTTTTAACGTCATATTATTTCTTCATTCTATACACCGTTCGATTCCTGCCCACGAGCTGAGCACGTATATGTAAACAATTTATGCCTCAGATGAATATGAAGAAAGTTATGGCGCTCGGCTTGCATTGATTTGGTAGGATTTTCCTTAATTTGACAGACCCCTTTAACGTCATATTATTTCTTCATTCTATACACCGTTCGATTCCTGCCCACGAGCTGAGCACGTATATGTAAATAATTTATGCCTCAGATGAATATGAAGAAAGTTATGGCGCTCGGCTTGCATTGATTTGCTAGGATTTTCCTTTTTTGACAGACCCCTTTAACGTCATATTATTTCTTCATTCTATACACCGTTCGATTCCTGCCCACGAGCTGAGCACGTATATGTAAACAACTTATGCCTCAGATGAATATGAAGAAAGTTATGGCGCTCGGCTTGCATTGATTTGCTAGGATTTTCCTTTTTTGACAGACCCCTTTAACGTCATATTATTTCTTCATTCTATACACCGTTCGATTCCTGCCCACGAGCTGAGCACGTATATGTAAACAAAATATGCCTCAGATGAATATGAAGAAAGTTATGGCGCTCGGCTTGCATTGATTTGGTAGGATTTTCCTTATTTGACAGACCCCTTTAACGTCATATTATTTCTTCATTCTATACACCGTTCGATTCCTGCCCACGAGCTGAGCACGTATATGTAAACAACTTATGCCTCAGATGAATATGAAGAAAGTTATGGCGCTCGGCTTGCATTGATTTGGTAGGATTTTCCTTGATTTGACAGACCCCTTTAACGTCATATTATTTCTTCATTCTATACACCGTTCGATTCCTGCCCACGAGCTGAGCACCAATATGTAAACATTTATGCCTCAGATGAATATGAAGAAAGTATGGCGCTCGGCTTGCATTTATCTTGAGACACCCTTATTACCACCCTATGTTTTTATATTTTTTGCAAAAACGTTCCGCCAATACGTGTTCAACCATTCATCTGAGCATAATTATTTAGCTCAGTGATAACTCGTGGGCAGGTTCGAACGGTTTCTTAATGAAAATAATTTAACCTTAAATGTTGCTTCAATCTAACCGTATATCCTGCAAGCAGCGCCATAATTGTAATCATTTATGCACAGATTTTGACTAAGTGCTCCGCTCGGCTTGATTGAACGTGTATAGGATTTAAAATCAATTGCCGTTAAAAGGGCTAGCGAATTAACTTTTTTAAATTTAAGACCAGGACAAATAGCACTACTCGATGAACACTTTGAAGTATTTATTTTACTCGATCGATACGTATAATCTTTTATCTGTATGTGTTGTATTTAAAAGTAATTCATTTATATTTTACTGGTAATTATCAATTTTTTGATGGTATAAATTGTCAAAATTCTATTGGGTTTTAATAAAAAACTTTCTTGATATCGTTTCACGCAAAAGCGTTTACATATACGTGCTCAGCTCGTGGGCAGGAATCGAACGGTATATAAAATGAAGAACTATTATGAAGTTTAAGGGGTCTAACAAATTAGAGCAAGCCGAGCGCCATAACTTTCTTCATATAAGTCTTACGCAAAAAGAGTTTACATATACGTGCTCAGTTCGTGGGCAGGAACCGAACGGTGTATAGAAAGAAGAAATATTATGAAGTTTAAGGGGTCTAACAAATTAAGGAAAATCCAAGCAAATCAATGCATACTTTCTTCATATTTGTCTCACGCAAAAAGCGTTTACATATACGTGCTCAGCTCGTGGGCAGGAACCGAACGGTGTATAGAAAGAAGAAATATTATGAAGTTTAAGGGGTCTAACAAATTAAGGAAAATCCTAGAAAATCAACGCAAGCCTAGCGCCATAACTTTCATCATATTCGTCTCACGCAAAAAGCGTTTACATAAACGTGCTCAGCAGGGATGGGCAAAATTTCGGATTTCGGGTTTCGGAATTTCAGAAATTTCGGGTTTTTTGGCCGTTTCGGATTTCGGGTTTCGGATTTCGGAATTAGAGCAAAATTTCGGATTTTACACCCCTAAGAATGGGATTTTTGAGCAAATGAGCAGTTTGGTGTTGGTATAGTGGTGAGTGGTGTGGTCAGTTGAACTTTGGGTGTGGGTTCGGGTCCCCTACTGTGTTAATGATTTTTTCCAACTTTCTCTGAACAATTACTGTCGAGTAAACAATTCCAAAAATTTTTTTAAATTTCCCATTTTTTAAAATATTTTATATAACAATTCACAAGTTTTCATTTCATTTTTTGGTTGTACAAATTCGCTGAATATTTAAAAAATTTATAATTTTGTTCAAAGTTGAGTGATCGTAAATTACTTTAGTGCCATAAAATTTCAGAAAAGCCAATTTCTTAACAAGATTCATTAAAATCTTCAAAAAATTTTCCCGGAGGCGCCTATCGGCGCCACCGGACCTCTTCTATTTTCAAAAATTACCGTATTTTTAAAATTTTGGTTGCAAAGCTCTTAACAAATTGAGTCAAAAATTCAAAATTTTCTCCGGCGGCGCCTATCGGCACCGCCGACCCCCTCCCACCTCTAAAAGCTTAAAATAGACTTAGAAGGCCGCTGAAAAAGACATCCTTTAAAATTTTTTAAAGTGAATACTGTTAATTTCAAAAAATATTTACAAAATAATTATTTTAAAAAAATAATTTTTTACTTTATTGCAAATTTTTCCGTTTCCGTTAAAAAGCCCTTTTTAACGAAAAAAACGGAAAAATATACACCCCTAAATTCACCGCAAAGTTGTTAATTATAATTAGAAATACAAATTTTTTTTGGTAATCAGTGCATCAGGAACCTATTTTCAGACAATTTTAGATATAAAATATTTGCAAATTTGACAAAAAGGTCCCCCCTATGGGTTTGTCAACTTAAGGAGCTATAACTTGCTTAGAGTCAAGAGCGACTCAAAATTTTTGCAGATTCGTATGCAAAAATTTCACTTGAAAAAATTTCGGATTTCGGGTTTCGGAATTTCGGAAATTTCGGGATAACTTTCTTCATATCAGTCTGATACGAAAATAGTTTACATATACGTGCTCAGCTCGTGGGCAGCAATCGAACGGTATGGCAAATCCGAAATTTTGCCCATCCCTGCTGAGCACGTTTATGTAAACGCTTTTTGCGTGAGACGAATATGATGAAAGTTATGGCGCTAGGCTTGCGTTGATTTTCTAGGATTTTCCTTAATTTGTTAGACCCCTTAAACTTCATAATATTTCTTCTTTCTATACACCGTTCGGTTCCTGCCCACGAGCTGAGCACGTATATGTAAACGCTTTTTGCGTGAGACAAATATGAAGAAAGTATGCATTGATTTGCTTGGATTTTCCTTAATTTGTTAGACCCCTTAAACTTCATAATATTTCTTCTTTCTATACACCGTTCGGTTCCTGCCAACGAGCTGAGCACGTATATGTAAACTATTTTTGTGTCAGACTAATATGAAGAAAGTTATGGCGCTCGGCTTGCTCTAATTTGTTAGGATGGGCCTTAATTTGTTAGACCCCTTAAAAATATTATTTCAGCATTCTTTATACCGTTCGATTGCTGCCAACGAGCTGAGCACGTATATGTAAACTATTTTTGTGTCAGACTAATATGAAGAAAGTTATGGCGCTCGGCTTGCTCTAATTTGTTAGGATGGGCCTTAATTTGTTAGACCCCTTAAACTTCATATTATTTCAGCATTCTTTATACCGTTCGATTGCTGCCCACGAGCTGAGCACGTATTTTGTGTCAGACTAATATGAAGAAAGTTATGGCGCTCGGCTTGCTCTAATTTGTTAGGATGGGCCTTAATTTGTTAGACCCCTTAAACTTCATATTATTTCAGCATTCTTTATACGTCCTATTGCTGCCGCTGAGCACGTATATGTAAACTATTTTTGTGTCAGACTAATATGAAGAAAGTTATGGCGCTCGGCTTGCTCTAATTTGTTAGGATGGGCCTTAATTTGTTAGACCCCTTAAACTTCATATTATTTCAGCATTCTTTATACGTCCTATTGCTGCCGCTGAGCACGTATATGTAAACTATTTTTGTGTCAGACTAATATGAAGAAAGTTATGGCGCTCGGCTTGCTCTAATTTGTTAGGATGGGCCTTAATTTGTTAGACCCCTTAAACTTCATATTATTTCAGCATTCTTTATACCGTTCGATTGCTGCCAACGAGCTGAGCACGTATATGTAAACTATTTTTGTGTCAGACTAATATGAAGAAAGTTATGGCGCTCGGCTTGCTCTAATTTGTTAGGACGGGCCTTAATTTGTTAGACCCCTTAAACTTCTTATTATTTCAGCAATACACCGTTCGATTCCTGCCCACGAGCTGAGCACCAGGGATGGGCAAAATCGGAAAATAAAATCCGAAACCCGAAATCCGAAATTCCGAAATCGAAAATAAAAGCCGAAACCCGAAATCCGAAATTCCGAAACCCCAAAAATCCCGAAATTTCCGAAATTCCGAAACCCGAAATCCGAAATTTTTTCAAGTGAAATTTTTGCATACGAATCTGCAAAAATTTTGAGTCGCTCTTGACTCTAAGCAAGTTATAGCTCCTTAAGTTGACAAACCCATAGGGGGGACCTTTTTGTCAAATTTGCAAATATTTTATATCTAAAATTGTCTGAAAATAGGTTCCTGATGCACTGATTACCAAAAAAAATTTGTATTTCTAATTATAATTAACAACTTTGCGGTGAATTTAGGGGTGTATATTTTTCCGTTTTTTTCGTTAAAAAGGGCTTTTTAACGGAAACGGAAAAATTTGCAATAAAGTAAAAAATTATTTTTTTAAAATAATTATTTTGTAAATATTTTTTGAAATTAACAGTATTCACTTTAAAAAATTTTAAAGGATGTCTTTTTCAGCGGCCTTCTAAGTCTATTTTAAGCTTTTAGAGGTGGGAGGGGGTCGGCGGTGCCGATAGGCGCCGCCGGAGAAAATTTTGAATTTTTGACTCAATTTGTTAAGAGCTTTGCAACCAAAATTTTAAAAATACGGTAATTTTTGAAAATAGAAGAGGTCCGGTGGCGCCGATAGGCGCCTCCGGGAAAATTTTTTGAAGATTTTAATGAATCTTGTTAAGAAATTGGCTTTTCTGAAATTTTATGGCACTAAAGTAATTTACGATCACTCAACTTTGAACAAAATTATAAATTTTTTAAATATTCAGCGAATTTGTACAACCAAAAAATGAAATGAAAACTTGTGAATTGTTATATAAAATATTTTTAAAAAATGGGAAATTTAAAAAAATTTTTGGAATTGTTTACTCGACAGTAATTGTTCAGAGAAAGTTGGAAAAAATCATTAACACAGTAGGGGACCCGAACCCACACCCAAAGTTCAACTGACCACACCACTCACCACTATACCAACACCAAACTGCTCATTTGCTCAAAAATCCCATTCTTAGGGGTGTAAAATCCGAAATTTTGCTCTAATTCCGAAATCCGAAACCCGAAATCCGAAACGGCCAAAAAACCCGAAATTTCCGAAATTCCGAAACCCGAAATCCGAAATTTTGCCCATCCCTGCTGAGCACGTTTATGTAAACGCTTTTTGCGTGAGACGAATATGATGAAAGTTATGGCGCTAGGCTTGCGTTGATTTTCTAGGATTTTCCTTAATTTGTTAGACCCCTTAAACTTCATAATATTTCTTCTTTCTATACACCGTTCGGTTCCTGCCCACGAGCTGAGCACGTATATGTAAACGCTTTTTGCGTGAGACAAATATGAAGAAAGTATGCATTGATTTGCTTGGATTTTCCTTAATTTGTTAGACCCCTTAAACTTCATAATATTTCTTCTTTCTATACACCGTTCGGTTCCTGCCCACGAACTGAGCACGTATATGTAAACTCTTTTTGCGTAAGACTTATATGAAGAAAGTTATGGCGCTCGGCTTGCTCTAATTTGTTAGACCCCTTAAACTTCATAATAGTTCTTCATTTTATATACCGTTCGATTCCTGCCCACGAGCTGAGCACGTATATGTAAACGCTTTTGCGTGAAACGATATCAAGAAAGTTTTTTATTAAAACCCAATAGAATTTTGACAATTTATACCATCAAAAAATTGATAATTACCAGTAAAATATAAATGAATTACTTTTAAATACAACACATACAGATAAAAGATTATACGTATCGATCGAGTAAAATAAATACTTCAAAGTGTTCATCGAGTAGTGCTATTTGTCCTGGTCTTAAATTTAAAAAAGTTAAAATGGACAGTCAGTGCCCTATCGAACCATATGGCAAATTAATCTTTGTCAATTACTGATTAAAATTACGGATATTGGAAAAATCCGTACATTCAAAATAGCGGTAATCCGACGTCCACCGTGTAAAAACTTGGGCGGCTGGATTTAAACCAGCGTCCTCCTGACGGATTGAATTGCTAGGACCGCTACAATACGCCGCATTCCATACAGGGGTGGACTAAATTTCGTTTCGGTTGAGTGTTTTTCATTGGGTTTTGGGTTTCGTTTTCGTGTTTCGTTTTCGTCCTAGAATTTTTTTCGATTCGTTTCGTTTTCTTGAATGAAAAAAAATTTCGGTTTTCGTTTCCTGAATGAAAAAAAAAATATTTTTTTCGTTTCGTTTTCGAAACTGAAAAATTTTACGTAAAACCCAAAAAAATTTACACCCCTAAAGAATGGTTTTGGAGATAATTTTAATTTTATGGGGGATAATCTAGTGTAGTGTTCGGCAAATGGGGTTTTTCGGTATTCGGTATCGGTATTTCGGTATAATACCGATACCGAAAAAATACCGAAATCTCACATTTTTTTCCAAAAAAATACTGATAAATTCCGGTCAAAAAAATTCGGTATACCGACCGGTATTCGGTATTTTTTGGAAATTTTGAATTTCAATTTAAAATGAACAAAACTTTTATTCAATACTTATAATTGATTATTGGCAGTGTTTTGTTGAGTAATAAGCTTCAGCGTTTCCGGGTTCATTTCAATTGAGTTTGAAGAAAAACCTTTTTTTTGGATGAACCCAATAGGACCCCTCTTTGGGAAAACTGAATTTTGACAAAAAATTGACAAACATTTAAATTTTAAAAAAATGATTAATTTTATGCATTTTTTAGATTTTATTTTATTTGAATATATCAACTTAAGCTGAGATTTGTATTCCTTAAAAATTCACCCAATTTTTGCTGAGCGAAAAACTCGAGACTTTTCTAGAGTCGATACTCTAGATCGAGACTCTCGTGCATCACTACCAAACTATCAAAAATCTGAAATTTTGTAAATTTTTAGAAATATTTTCTCCGCCATATAATGCTCACCGATTCAAAAATAAAAATTTCACCGGTGCGGATACGAACCCCCACCTGATTCCCCAAGAGAAACACACTCACCAATATACCAAACTAGTGTCGAGTTGAGTAAAATCATTCAAAAGTATCCATTTTTCAAAATACCGAAATACCGAAAAATACCGCGGTATTCCGAGATGCTCGGTATCGGTATTTCGGTAAAATACCGAAAAAAACCAATACCGAAAAAATACTGAAATCTCAAATATTATCGGTATCCGGTATTTCGGTATAAATACCGAAAAAAATACCGCGGTAATACCGAAAAATACCGCGGTATTCCGAGATGCTCGGTATCGGTATTTCGGTAAAATACCGAAAAAAACCGATACCGAAAAAATACTGAAATCTCAAATATTATCGGTATCCGGTATTTCGGTATAAATACCGAAAAAAATACCGCGGTAATACCGAAAAATACCGCGGTATTCCGAGATGCTCGGTATCGGTATTTCGGTAAAATACCGAAAAAAACCGATACCGTGCCGAACTAGTGTTTGACACCCCAATGGCTGGTGTAGTGGTTAGTGCTGACATCTTTCGTTTTATCATTTGTAAGATTCGATTTCCCGGATCTTCGGTTCTCTTTTATGAATGTTTTGTGCAGAAATTTGTTTTTAAAAACAAATTAACTTACACAAATCGTATGCTTTTTCTTAATTTTCATTCAAACCCAAAGGAAAATTATGAATTTTTGGATCTATTTTCATAACAAAAACCGATCAAAATAAAAAAAATTTCTCGACTCCCCCCGCATCCACAGAGGTGCCAACTCACCTTGGAGAAAATATGGCCATCGGGCAAAAATATGGCATTTTCAAAAAAATTTTTTGAAGGGAAGTGGGTGGGTCGACGGTGCTGCTAGGTGCTTCCAAATTTTTGAAGATCAAGGAACGCTATTTTTGGAAAATTCTTATTTTTCCCTCAAAAAATAAGAAGTTTTCACAAAATTCTAAAATAAATTGGCATCCCTGCTTAATTATTTTACTTTTCCCTTTCATCAGAAAATCTTGAAAAGCAATTGGTTTTGCATCATAATTTGTTGATCAATGGTTTTGCTTATGATAAATTTTGTTTAAAATTTACCGTTTTCGTTTCGGTACCCCGCAATTGGGCGGCACTTGGGCGCGCACGATTGAACGCCGACTTGTTCGTTAAAACTTTGTTCAAAGTCAACCAAACCAAACATTCTTGGTATCATTTGAAAGCATGTAATATGTCAAAGCTTACAAAGGCAAAAGCTAAGCGATTCGACTTAAACAAAGAAAGTTATGACGTCACCACGACATTTTCACAGGTTTTAAACCTATAACTTTTTGAAAAGACGAATCGGTTAGCTTTAGCTTCATCAAAGGTTCAGCATTCTGATAGCTTTTGTATGAGACCAATTTTGTTTGGTTGGCTTCGGGCGCCGAATCGTGCCGGCGCCCAATCGTGCGCGCCCAATCGTGCCGCGCCCAATCGTGCGCGCCCAATCGTGGTGATCCGTTTCGTTTTGTACGAAACGTATATTTTTTCGTTTTCGTTTTCGTCCTAGAATTTTTTTTCGTTTCGGTTTCGTTTTCATAAATGAAAAAAAAAATTTTCGTTTCGTGTTTCGGTTTTGTCCTAAAAAAAATTTTCGTTACGTTTTCGAAAATGAAAAATCGAGTTTTCGTCCACCCCTGCTCCCATAGAGGCGTTAGAATTGGGCAGTGAAAGTCCTTACAATATTACGACAAATCACTCGTCTATTGCCCATTTTAGGAATACTCCATTTGTTCCTACTTTGCTAAATCACGTATTTTTGTTCTGACTGTCGCGTTTAGTCCAGGGTTGCCACGGGTTACCCGAAACCCGAGAGCCGAACCCCGGCCTTTTTCTCGACCCGAGACCCGACCCGAGGTTTTTTGGACCGACCTGATCCGAAACCCGACCCGACAATCAACCCGCGGCAACCCTGGTTTAATCCAATCGGCCCTTTGTGAACTACTGGCCAAGGTCTCGAGAAGAAACAATGAAAGAGTCACCACCCACTTTTTGCTGTTGAATTATTGGCGTAACCGCCATTCTGCTGCTGTTGGGATGTTTGCTGATGCTGATTTGGCTGTTGGACCATTTTGGAGGTTGTTGACGTAGACGACGGCCCCTCGTCGCTTCCGCCTGTGTTCAGCTGCTGAGTTAATCGATCCGCCAACAAGCCCGGGTCCGACGTGTTCTCCACGCCCAAATCCGCCAATGCATTTCTTCTTAACTAATTTATTTCCAGAAGAGATTAGAAGAAATGTGGCCGAGTTGGAACCCCAAAAACAAAGGCACTATTGAGGGTTCGAATCCCCTCCATGTAATTGATTGAATTTTATCAATTTTCATTTAATTGGGAAGAGCCAAATTCCATAATTGCTTCATACCCACCAAACCCAAACAAAGTCGGTATCAATTGAAAGCTCATGATGAGTAGAACTAATTTGTAAGCATAAGCTAAACTAGGTGAAGATGCTAGAAAATTTGAGCTTCCTAATGATACCATGTATATTCAATTTGGTTGAGTTTGAAAAAAGTTATAACTGTTGGCACATGTTTGCATATGGATTTTTGGCTTAAATGACTATATGTCTGTCTCTTCAAACTTAATCAAATCAGAAAATTTGGTGTCATTTGAAAGCTCAGATTATTTATAAAATATGTTCTAGCGGGAGATGGGCTCGTCTAAAAAAATGTTACAAGGTCAAATTGGCCAAAAAAATCGGGTTTTTCATTCGTTAGGCCTAACTTTCTTGAGAGCCATCCAATCGCTTAGTTCTTGCTTACAAATAGCTTCTACAAACAAAAAGCTTTCGAATGGTACTAAATTCGTACGATTGTTCTTGCTCAATAATTTTCTTTTTGCCATCTAATTCATTAAAAAAATAAATGTTTGGAAAATTAATTTTTTCCAAAAATCCTGGGCCGCATTCATTAACCATGATACTGTAAAACGATAAGTTATTTTGTTTTCTAGGGATGGTGAAAGTTTGGAGATAATCTGTAGGTGTAGAAAAAAGTTATTAGGTGTGAAGTGCGGGATGGTCAAAATTTTTATTAAAAAAGGTGAGAGAGAACGCTAAACGAGAGAAAGTTAGAGAAAGAAAGGAAATTTGTTTAATTCTCTCGCACTCTCTATTTATTGGCACACATCTCGTTTTTTGAGCCCCTGTGTGCATCCTTTTAATCATTTAGGGGGTACGGGTAGGGGTCAGTCCCGTCCTGGCCAGTCCCGTCCCAGCGACTTTGAGACATCATAACTTTATTTACACTAGACTAAATACTTAAGCCTTATACCATTGGAAAGCTCTAGATGAATAGAAAGTATTTATAAAACTAAACAAAGCAGTAAATCAAAGTTTAAAAAAAGTTATGATTAGAAAACTACAAAAAATCCCGATTTTTGCTAATTTTACATTATAACTTTTTTGAAGCTTATCAACCATTTCAACTTTGTTGTAATGCTTCTTCTACTCATTTAGAGCTTTCGAATGGTATAAGGCTTAACTGTTTGGTGCAGGTTGAGAGGAGTTTTGATGCTTCAAAGTCGCTGGGACGGGACTGGCCGGGACGGGACTGGCCCGCTTCGTCATTTTGGGGTTTTTTTTAATTTTTGTTTTAAGTTTTTTGTTTACCTTCCTATCCTTCCTGAAGCAACAAAAGAATCAAGTTCGGATGAATTATTGTCGTCCTGCTGCAGTTCGCCCATCAATATCAAAAGGTGCAGCAGCAGTGTGAGTGAGAATCGATTTTGATTACTATCTATCCTTTCGTCGCCTTCGTCAAAAAGTGTAAATCTCCCACAAATTCCATCCAATTCCTCCTACATAATTTATAAGCCAACCCCATCAATGAATGGTTTACGTAAACGAACTTATGCATTTCATAAAAAAATTCAAAAAACCATCTGTTCTATATAAGAAAAAGTTTCTTTTTCTTTTCGAAGACAAACCAATTTCTTTTCGTTTAGTTTGTTAAAAAACCCAATCAATCATCCTATGTATGTACATCAAAAAACAATTGATCGACAAATTAATGGATGTGTTAAAACTAGTAGAAAGGGACGGCGCCGATTTCCGGCATTTTGGGCTCGGAAGGTCCCGGAATTCCGATTTCCTTCCTAGTCATCTCTGTAGGAACATATAAAAGCCTAACACGTACTGCAGTGGCTTCCTTCTCGTCTTCGTGTTAAAGGCGTTAACCCCAGGTTAACGCCTTAACCCGGGTTTATTGTTAACCCTGGTTAACGAAACTTAACCCCGGCTTATTTAAATGAACTGACC
Source organism: Globodera rostochiensis (assembly GCA_018350325.1). Classification (NCBI taxonomy): domain Eukaryota; kingdom Metazoa; phylum Nematoda; class Chromadorea; order Rhabditida; family Heteroderidae; genus Globodera; species Globodera rostochiensis. The sequence goes on from JAEVLN010000037.1 coordinate 496,365, forward strand.
CCGACTCGTTTCCAGCCAACACGTTCCCACCCCGACTCGTTCCCTTTACCCCGACTCGTTCCCCATAATAAAAATGACAAAACCCCTCAAAATTCGTACAAAGAATCGGATTCTAGGCCCCGGTATACCCCGAGAAAGACCTTTTTATCGACTTTGGAAATCAAAATGTTTTTTAAAGTCGGGGTAAATGGAACGAGTCGGAGTAAAGAGAACGAATCGGGGTAAAGAGAACGAGTCGGGGTAAAGGGAACGAGTCGGGGGTGGGGAACGAGTTGGGGTTTTACCATTTGAATTTGCTTTGCTCATCGGTACTTTTCCGTTATAAACCCCCCCCCCCCCACCAAATTTGCTGAAAACATCAGATAAGCGTTTTCAAGGGTGCTGATCACGAATCTGATCTTTCTAACAACATCTATGATTTTGTAAAAATGATTTTTATTTATTGTTTTCATCATTAATCACCCAAAACCGGTTTTATAGGTTTCCTTAGGTGCTGAACTGATGGAACAAGGGCCTAGGCCTAAGCCGTCTAGAGCTTAGGGGTTCTCTCTGGATGTCTTAGGCTTAAGCCTAATGACCAGGGATGGGCAAAATTTCGGATTTTGGAAATTTCGGGTTTTTGGCCGTTTGGGATTTCGGAATTTGAGTAAAATTTCGGATTTTACACCCCTAAGAAAGGGATTTTTGAAGAAGAGAGCAGTTTTGGTGTTGGTGTAGTGGTGAGTTGTGCGGGCAGTTGAACTTTGGGTGTGGGTTCAGGTCCCCGACTGTGTTATAATTTTTTCTGAGATTTGTTAAAATATTCAAAAAATTTAGAGTAGTTTTGAGCCTTGGCCCTATGCCTGCTTAGGCCTAAGCCTAACGAACCCTAAGTCTCTCTCTACCTTTTGGGTGATTAATGGTGAAAACAATAAATAAAAATTTTTCAAAATCATAGATGTTGTCAGGTCTTAAAAATATTGTCAGATTCGTAATCAGCACCCTTGAAAACCCCATACCGTGTTACCTCTTTTAATCGAAAAATGCACCCTAAAGATTGATTTTTTTTCGCATTAGCCTCACCGAAAAAAAGAGGGTGGGATTATTAGAGGGCGGGATAATTAGAGAGGGTGGGATTAAAAGAGAGTTTACGGTATCTGATGTTTTCAGCAAATTTGGAGAGGGGGTCGTATAACGGAAAAGTACCTGCTCATCTAACCCGGGTTTATTTTTTCTTAAGGATTCTTACCCCAACTCGAGGTAGGAACTAACAAAAAAATTTTTTGTGTTTCTAATTTCATTTAAAAATTGAGTTTTAATCATCTCAAGATTTAAACATTGAAATAATTAAAAATTTTACAAAGTAATAAGAGTAAAAATTGAAGGAGGGAGGGAATAAACCCGCGTTTATTTAACCCGGGTTAAATATGAGTAAGCCGGTTAAGCTCGGGCGACGAAAAAGAGGCCCCAGCTGTTGAAAAAAATTAAGAAATTTTATGCATATTTATATGTAAGTGTAAGTGGAGAGTTACATTTAAGAAATTGGTGAATCGATTTTTGGCTTGACAACGACGGAAAACGGCGGAATTTGTGTGTGTGCTCCACATACATATAAATGTGTGCGGTGCTGTGCATTTATGTCTGTGTCAATGCCAATTTTAGTCATTGCTTTCCATTCCCCCAAGGGGGTATATATATGTGAGAGTTTTGGTGGGTTTATTCTACATAGCGAACAAAAAAAAAAATTTCGGCAATTACAGCTAGCAATGCCATTTTAATATTGACAGTGGCACATTTACATGTTTCGCAAAGAAAACGAACTATCTGTAATTACGTATGTTTTAACATTTTTTTGCACACTTTATTAAAGCCGGATTTATTCAAGTTTTTTCGGGAACCGAATCTTGAAAAAATTTTGTTCGAAATCTTTAGAGTGGACTTTTGGGTCTGAGTAAGATCTCGATCTCGAATATTGAAACCTAACTAGCTTTTTTTTGCAACTCAGAAGCTTATTTTAATTTTCAAATTTTTAGAACAACAACAATAGAAAACTTTCAGGCCTGATGTACTATTCAATATAATTTAATTTAATAATGTCTTTTTCTGTTACGGATCTCATCAAAATCATCACAAAAGATGCGATTAAAGTATTTTTTTAACTCTCGTCGTTGCTCTTCAGGAAAATATTTTTTTAGTAAAAAAGTTTCATGTTTATTGCTTAACTAAAACAATATTCCTGGGTTGTGGAGCGACTTTTGAATTAATCAATCATTTTATAAATTAATTTATTTAAGAAGAATGTACAGCTTCATGTTTATTTTGGCACTGTTGTCCTTCAGTTTTATGTCATTCCTGCTCGTTGCCAAGATGAAGCAAAGCAAGCCTGTTGAATATGGCCATGATGCCATAATTATAATGGATAAAAAGTCCAAAGTTGAAACTAATGAAACAACGGCGTCTGAATTGCTTGGAGATTGCGAAATCCCGGTCTTGGTCATTGCGGCCAAACGTGCCAAAGCCATAGAGAATCATTTAAACCAATTAATAAAGTATGGTATTCGGTGATTCCGGGAAAAAATGAAATTGAGACAATTTCAGGCTTAGGCCTTCTTCAGCCCAATTTCCAATCATTGTCAGCCAGGACGGGAACGATTTGTCTGTCACCGATGCAATTGAAAAATTTGTTCAAACAGCGGAGAATGTTCAACTGATCAGGGTGAGGTTTCTTAATTTCGTTTGTTAAATAATTTTTTTAAATATAATTATCTTTTTTTTTAATATTTAGCATAATCACAGCACAGATTTTACGAAGACTGGCGCATATGTTCGCATATCTCAACACTACAAATTTGCGCTGAGCCAAGTGTTCATCGAAATGGGCTTTAAGGTGGCCATTGTTACTGAGGGTTTGGCACTCTTCCATTGGCATTTTTGTTTTCCTTTAAATTCAGACGATTTGGACATTGCCGACGACTTTTTCTCTTATTTTTCTGCTCTCCGACATTTGCTATTTGAAGATCCTACCATTTGGCCTGAATAAAATATATTTTCTTAATAAGGTCCGCAAATTTCAGGTGTGTGTCGGCTTGGAACGATAATGGTGAAAATGTTTATTATTTTTAACCAAAAACATTTTGTTCACTAACAAATAAAGGAAATCCGTCCATAATCGATTGGACGAATGGGCAGGACAAATTGTGGTAGTTTTTTTTCTGTTTTTGAACAATTTTTTAAATAATTTTTCATTTGAAAGGCGTACCGACTTCTTCCCGGGCCTTGGATGGATGCTGGCAGCCGAAACATGGCGAGAATTAGCCGAAAAATGGCCCGGTAACAACTCATTTTTTTAAATTCAAACGGTTTTTCAAAAGATTTAATTTTCAGATGCTTATTGGGATGATTGGCTCAGGCGGCCGGGTACTCACTCGATTTCATTTGTTTTAATTTAAAATTCAAAAGAAAATAATTTCTCTTCAATTTTTATATTTTCAGATATCCGAAAGAACCGAGTTTGCATTCGTCCAGAACAGTCGAGGACTTTGCACAACTTGCAAGGTCTTTGCTCTCCCAAACCGAAAAATTTGGTCAAATTGCAATTATACCAATTTCGGATTTTTTTTTTCTTACTGTTACCCCCAAATATTTTGTTAGCTCTCCATTGCTTTCAGTTGCCGGAAAAGGCTCAAGCGGTGCGTTGTTTAAAGGCTTTTTGTCCTCCATTCGGTTGCCCGAAAAGCGCATTGATTTCGGCCAAATGAATGTGGCATTTTTGCATAAAAGTGCCTTTGATCGTTGGCTTTCGGCTGAACTGAGTTCATCCATTGAAATTCCGCTGCAAATTGTGCTCCAAAATTCGATTGGAAATTTGTCCATTTTGCTTGAGAGCAAAGAACGGAAAAAGAGCCTAAGTGTCATTTACAAGGTTGCATGCTGCCTAGAAATTCAATATTTTCTTAAATTTAAATGTCAAACGATTTTTCTTTAAAAATATGAATAACTTTTCTTGAAAATTGTATTTTTTGTTTAAGGATCCTCGCGAGTTTCGTCAACTTTCAAAAAAGTTCAACTTAATGGCAGACATACGGGTGGGTTTGGGTGAATTCTATCATAATTATGAATTTAATTGCAAAATTTTCAAAAATCCAGTCAGGAATGGCCAGGACGGCGTACTATGGCGTTGTGCCATTTTATCAAGAGGGAATTCAGCTGTTTGCTGTGCATAAGTCGCTGGATTGGGCCAAAGATTTTGGTGTGCGGAATAGCAGTGACATTTATTTGTCGGAATGGGATTTGAAGAGCAAATTTTTGGATTTTGCCGAGACTTTCTGTGTGCCGATAAGGTGTCAAATTTAATTTGGACCGAACTCTATTTTTAAAAAATCACACAGGTGGACGGGCAAATGCAATCCGTACGACCCGAAAATGCGCGCATGGTTTATGACAAAGGGCTGGACGAAACGGCTGGAGGCATGGCTGCCGATGACCGTTTTTTGATTACGATGATCACAGTACTCTACTTACTCTATTAGATGGTTACGATACCCAATTTCCCAAACAATTCCAGGCTTGGTGTGATCTGAGCCAGTCTGATCTGAAGTTAATCTATGTTTGGACTAGATCATGCTCAGATCATCATTTATTCCGATGGATCCAACACAGTCTCTGCTAGTTGTTTTGCCCCTAATCAACACCATTTAAATAACCGGTCAAAAACCCGACAATAGACTAAAACAAAGTTCAAATTTAAAAAACGGCCACATAAAGGGGGAACTGCATTTATATTTTTGACCCGGTTTATAGGTAACCTCCATTTTGTTTAAATATACATTTGTTTGGTATTTATGAAATTATAACTTACTCGGTTGAATTTACATTATTTTTCGGGTTTCACGTCTGTTCTTTTCTTGCCTTTTCTGTTACGCATGAATAATTAAATATTTTATTGTTAATAAAGTTCTTGCGATTTTACACATCGGATTTCAGCTCCGAAGACTTCCCCCTCTTAAACAAAAAAAATTCAGCTACAGTTTGCGATTTTTGGACCAATTTTCTTAATAAGGCGCCGCCACCGGATAAAAATTTGTATTTAATCATTTTTTAGCGAAGAAATATTTTCTGGTGGCTCCGCCCCGCTACAATTGAATCTATCTAAAAACCGTAAGCCCATTTTACAAGGAAATTGATTTCGAGACAAAATAACACGCAATAATCCGATCAATTGTTTTCTTCTCGCGTTTCATCCAATCGTTCATTCGGGCGATCTGTCACTCCCCGTCCGCCTTTTTCCTGCATATTATTACGCTTTTAACCAATTTTCCCACCAAACACAAAACCCGTGACCACAGCAGCAAACAGCCAAGCGTTGTGTGTGCGCTTTTCTGTCCATAATCTTTTGCTTCGTTGTGATGGTTTTGATTGGGTGGGGGTTTTGTTAGCGATTGACCAACCAACCTCGTCCAAAATAAGCATAAATCATCCCATTACTACTAGTAAAAATGGTCAAAGTGCCCAATTGACCGATTTCTGGTTTTTGATCTTGTTCTCTCACATAAAAAAGACAAAAAACCTCACGAACTCTCCCTCCCCTCCCTGACTGTTCCAGCCATGAATTAGAAAAAGAAGCTGGAGAAAAGGACAAAAGAAGGCCCCATATGAAAAAAAGTCAAAAATCCTGTTTGAAAGCAAAAACTCTTGTTAAGCCAAAGCTAAACAGTTAGAGATCCATGAACAGTTATTTAAATAAAACTAACCGATTTTGGGTGTTTTTTCACATTGACTTTTTAAAAAAATTGAACCGCTTGGCTTTTTTAAATGATTCTTCTCTTAGGAGCTTTCAAATGGCATCTTGTTTGGGTAAATATGGATCATAGGGCCCAGGCACAAAATCACTCAAAAACACTTTAATAGGTTTTCTTATGGGCTGAAACCGATAGAAAAATCAGAAATTTTATTGGGACGAGAATTTAAACGGGTTTTTGAACCGTTTAAAAATTGCCAAACGGACGGATAACGGAGCTTTTGAGGACGGACGGATACGAAAATTCGTATCCGTAAGCACGCCTGATAAATAGAAGGCCAGATCTCGGTTTTTTGGTAACGCAGGGTCCGGGACTACAAAAACGTGGCAAAATTTTTCAAAGACGTGACAAAAAAACGTGGCCATTTTTAGGCCTTTAATTTAATGTAAAATTGCTCGAACAATCATCGGGGTATTACCCTTTTTATTGCAATTTTTTTTAAAGAAAGCATTTTTTAAAAATAAATTTCCGCTTAAAAAATTCTCCTATCCCGATACGGTTTTAATTGTTTCCGATTATCTGATGAACATTTACGGTGGTGTAAACATTCTAAAAATTTTTTTAAATTTTCAGATTTCTTTAAAAATTTTTACATACAATTCACAAGTTTTTCATTTCATTTTGTGTTGGACGAATTCACTAATATTTAAGAAATTGATAACTAAGTTCAAAGTTGAGTGATCTTAATTAATTTAGTGTCAATCTCTTTACAAATTGAGACGAAAATTTAAAATTTTCTCGGCGGCGCCTTTGAAGACAGTGGGGAAGATATTTTTGAATAATAAAAAAACAATTTTTGTTTCACTCTCGACCATTTACAAAAAAAATTCCCCCATGCCAGTCCCGATCCCGGTTCAAAATGATGGTTCCGATCCCGGCTTTCACGGTCCCGGTCCCGATTTTTCCCAAAAATCCCGGCCCGACCAACTCTAGCAAAAAGCAAAAAGGTGGCATGGGACTCTGCTCCGCTCATCCCTGATTCTCATCCTAAAGGTCTGAGACGAAACACATTGAAACCTTCTGAAAAAACAGGCAGATACCTGGCTAAGGACATTTAAATTTTTTAAGATGAGACCCTCCAAATAATAAGGCCAGATGGGGTCCCTGCTCTAAGCCCCTCTCATCCAAAGGATGGGGAGGGGATTTGTTGGCGATTGACCAACGCCACCCCCCCCCCATTCCATCTCATCCAAAACTATGTATAAAAAGGCGGACGATGAGGGGGTAGCTCATTCAGCAGCGGCGGGCGGTGACGACGGGGGATGAGGAGGAGGGCGAGGAGACGCTATCCCCCCTGTGTGTGTGGGGGGGGGGGGGGGGAATGACTTTTCTGTACATTCATTCGACACTTATGTATTTGGTATCGATTTATGCATTTGTCCGACGCTTTCCCCTTTTTCCCCTTCTCCCCCCCCCCCCCCCCCGCCTAACACCAATTTTCTGTAATTTTTTTCCTATCTCAAATTGGCCAATTTTGGTCCCAACGAAATCATTGTCTTTGGTTTTGCGCAATATTTCTTATTTTATCGCGCGACAAAATCGATTTTTGCAGTGCGTGATCATTTTTGTGCAGATTTTGATCAAAGAGAATTTCTTTACAGTTGGTCGTTTGTACGTCGAACACATAATTTATACATATGTACATATCAGGGATGTAACCCGACGCCAAAAAAAATCCGGATCCCCAAAAAATGCTCGGAATTTGGCATTCCGGAAACCGGAATCCGGTTACATCACTGATTCTTAGAAATCACTAACCCTGACTCAAAAAAAGACCTAACCCCAATAAGGCTTTGAATCAGCAAAACCCAAAAACGTGGAAAAAACGTGGCAATTTTTTTCGCCTTTATTTTAATATAAAATTGCTCGAACAATTATTTTGACTAGTGTTCGGCAAATGCGATTTTTCGGTAATTCGGTAAATTACCAACAAAAAATTTCGCGGTAATACCGAAAATTATAAATTTTACTGCGCAGAACACTTGCTGGCTGATAAAAGAGTCCTTAGGAAAATGCACAAAACTCAACCCAAAGATAAGGAGGATACATTCCGTCTCATCCCAGGACATTCTCATCAATTTACAATCGGAAAGAATGATGGAACTTTACTGCCAGACGAGCAGTATCTTGAAAAATTCAGAGAACACAGGCAAGAAGCGTTTGAATGAAAAAAAGAAAAACAAATTCCGACGGCGCCGCTATGTGCCGCTCGCTATGGAAATTTTAAACGCATGAGATTTAAGACTTCCGTCCTTTTTTATTTAACCATTTTTTAGCGCCCAGTCAGCTATCATATTAGAGCCAATTTTTGTATGAAAGTAAGGGGACATTTTCAGAAATTGCTAATCTTTAAATTTTCTCTGACGTTTTTGCGTAATTGTGATTAAATTTCTTTTTATGCCATTAATAAAACAGGGTTCGTAACTGTCCTTTTTTTAAAGATTTGTCCTTTTTTGGGGTACCCCAATCTTTAAAATTTGAAATGTCCTTTTTTAAAGATTTGTACTTTATTTGGGGTACACGTACTTTTTTGTCCTTTATTTGTGATTTCTGGAGCTTTTTGAAGAATTTTCGTTTAAATATTGAATTAATCTCTAGACAGATAGCCAAATTTGTTAATTTTCAAGCATTTTTCGCATTCTTTTTTGAATTTTCGCTTGAAAAATGTCCAAAATGCAACAATATTTGTTCAGTTTTATCCAAATTCTGATCTGATTTTCAGGATAATTCGAATTTTTGGACCAATTTTCTTAGCAAATCGAGTCGAAAATCAAAAAAATTTTCCCGGCGGCGCCTATCGACACCGCCGGCCATTCCCATTCCTAAAAACTTCAAAAAAAAAGTACAGCATTTTTTAAATTTTGGTTGAATTCGCAAAAAATTGCATTTTTGAAAATCGAAAATCGGCAAAATTTTCGAAAATATTGGAGCAATTTCCAACCCCAAATGCTAAGAAAAATTGTCGGTGAAGAGAAATATGGTTAAAAACTCAAATTTCATGCAAAAAATAAAAATTTACTGCATTTTTGAACATTTTGTAAAGTGTCCTTTTTTTTGCAAGCAAAATGCCAGCAAAATCTTTTTTTTGACCTTCACTGTCCTTTTTTTGAAAAATTTTAGTTACGAACCCTGTAATAAAATGATTCCGTTTGCAAAATTTTGCAAAAACTGGCATTTAATTTGCCCTCCCTGACATTTTCCACGGGGTAAACCCAACTCATCCATACCCATCCATACCCAACTCATCCATACCCATCTCATCCATATCCAACTATCCATTGAGCATAACTCGCTTCAACCTTAACCGATTTAGAAATATTCAATAGATCTCGAACAGTTGAAGCTAACATTAAGTTAAAGCTTTGCGATTGGACAAGTTTCAAAAAAGTTATGGCCACAAAACCGCCCAAAAATCGAAATTTTTAAATTTTATCAAGTTTTCTGGCTATAACTTTTTTGAAACTTGTCCAATCGCAAAGCTTTAACTTAATGTTAGCTTCAACTGTTCGAGATCTATCGAATGGCGTTAAGACTTTCTAAATCGGTTACGGTTGAAGCGAGTTATGCTCAATGGATGAGTTGGATATGGATGAGATGGGTATGGATGAGTTGGGTGGGACCCATTTTCCACATGTAGCGCATAATTCCGTAAATAATTTCGCAAAATTTGACATTTCGATTGATGTTGATTCAACAATTATTCATTCATTCAATTAGAAAATGTTGGGGATGATTCAATTCGTGTTTTTGATGTCTCCCCATCTTTTCATCGCAAACCAACAATTTATGTGAGAGATAACGAGCGACCAATTGAACGATGGGATGGCACAAATTTACGACTTTTTTTTTTTTACTTTTGGACCCTCTTGACAATTTAAATCGATTTTTTTTATCACAAACCCAACATTTTATTTTATGTTGATGTAAATTAATGTAAATGCATTCCGATTTTATGAAATCTTTTCAAAAGAGATTTTTAAAAATTACGATCGTTCAAAATTTGTTTTCTATAAAAATTAATTTAAATTTTCAACTTTTCCCCAAGGAAGAGCCGTTTTCTTTACCTTTAAAATGCTTCTTTGAACATTAGAAAAATGTCATTTGCAATAAACAATTGATGAGTCACTCCGAATATTTAAGAAAATATCCAAACAAAAATGGTGGGCATTTCATATTTCATTCACATTTCCCTCTAATTAATGTCTAATTATAAGCAAAATTTTCATCATTTAGTTTAAATTATATTAAATTTAAATATTTTTGCAAAAATGTCTTCCAAAGCATTAAATGTCAGAGTGATTACGATGGATGCAGGTAATACAATTCAAAAGACGGACAAATTTAACAATAATAAGGGATTTGTAGAGCGCGGACGATCGCGATTCTTGATCGGAAATTTTGTTGATTTTTTTTGCTATCTCGGTGTTTTCGATCGAGATTCTCGATCGACGAAACTTTACGATCGAAATCTCGGTACTTTTCGATCAAGATTTTTCTAGTTCCTCAATCGGTCCTCGAGTCCGACCTATATCAATAACTGACTGGGCATATAGAAGTCTAATCGTAATTCTAATAGAGACCGGACTTGAATACCGATCAAAAATCTCTGTCCGAGATTTCGAATAGATTGGTCCGGTCTTTATTTTAACACCCAAGAAATTTTTTTACAGTTTTCAAGTTTGGGGTAGAAAAGGAGGTCTGATTCTCCGAATTCTATGCCTCCAATAAATAACCTCTACAAATTAAAACGCTGATTTAAAAATAAAAATGATTTAAAATTTAATAAAAATGAATTTGTAAAGAATTGGAGTTCACCATTCTGCCCTCGACCACGGGCAAACAGTTGTTCGACCAAGTGGTCAAAACCATTAATTTGCGTGAAATTTGGTATTTTGGGTTGCAATACCTTGACACAAAAGGCTTTACTTCATGGTTAAAGCTGAATAAGGTGGGTTAAGAATTAACTAAAGAATAAACAAATAATTAAAATTAAATTTTAAGAAAGTCTTAAAGCAGGACATCAAAAAAGAACAGACTTTGCAGTTTAAATTTCGTGCTAAATTCTATCCCGAAGGTTGGGTTTTAATAACCAAAAATATTTTATTTTATTTTTTAAAGATGTTGCTGAAGAAATCATTCAGGATGTGACACTCGTACGTTTTATTTAATTTTTATAATTGGAGCTATTAAAAAAAGTCGTAACTCGAAAGACAAAATTTCAAAATTCTGTCTCCATCTCTGCTTCAAATATCGGTCCCTTTTTGAACAGCGTCTTTTCTACTTGCAAGTGAAGGATCTGTTGCTGACAGATGAAGTCTACTGCCCACCTGACCAAGCCGTCCTGTTGGCCTCATACGCCATGCAGGCAAAATACGGTGACCATGCCAAAGAGGAGCACGGATCGGGATCTCTTGCTAACGATCGGCTGATCCCACAACGCGTTTTGAATCAGGTGGGTGTTTGCTGTTGCTGTACACATTTTGTCAAGTTCTGTGCCAATTTATTTAATGTAGCTAGCTGGACTTATCAATTCTTTTCTATCGGCCCAACCCTGAACTGAGATTTTTCGAGGGCCTTTATCAGATTTAAAAATCAGAATCGAATTGGGATTTGATTTGTTTAGAAGCTTTTATTTTTGTGATCAGTTCATGTTCTAAAGGTTAAATCAGCAATTCACAGCGAGTTGGCCTTTCGATAAGCGATATTGAATTTCCTAATGCGATAGCGATTGGTTACAAACCTATTTTCCAATACGATAGGCGATATGCCCAAAAAAGGCGATAAATGCGATATATATTGCGCGAGATAGCGATAGCGATTCCCATCCTTGATACTTACTGTGTTTTTGAATTATTGAAATTATACCAATTTTTCAATTAAAATAATTAACTTTATTTTAGTTCAAAATGAACATGTCCGAATGGGAGAACCGTGTGATCACGTGGTGTGTTTCATATTAGATTTTTTTTAAGGCGCAAAATTATTTTTAATTTATGCATTTAATGAATTAGACTTTTCTACATTTATTAAAGGTGGGCCGATCACAGGGGGATGAACCGTGAAACGGCGATGTTAGAATATTTGAAGATTGCTCAAGACTTGGACCAATACGGCGTCAATGTGGGTTACAAATTTCGCATTTTTTAATTCTAAAAATATTCGACTTCTTTTAGTATTTTTCCATTCGGAATAAGAAAGGCAGTGAACTGTTTTTGGGCGTTGATGCGCTGGGATTGACTATTGTAAGTTTAAAAAAGCATTAAAAATATTTGGTTTTTATTAATTTGGTTTTTTTTCAATATTAATGTAAAATTATTCATATTTATAAAAAAAGTATTCTCCATGAAAAACAATACATGTTTTTTACTAATTTAGTATGACCAGAATGACAAGCTGAACCCAAAAGTCGGCTTTCCATGGTCCGAAATTCGCAACATTTCATTCAACGACAAAAAATTTGTGATTAAACCGGTTGACAAAAAGGCGCAGGTCGCTAAAAATTTGTTCTTCTTTTTTTCATTTAAATTATTTTTATATAAATTGCAGGACTTTGTTTTTTACGCTCCTAGACTGCGCATCAACAAGCGAATTTTGGTGATTTTCTCACAAAAGCCTATTTTAATTAGTGTAACAAATTTAAATATGGTGACTACGGTATCAATACCATTTAACGAATTCTTAATATTTTAATTATTCTATAAATTAGTTTTATTTATTTGTCAGGCGCTGTGCATGGGCAACCACGAGCTGTACATGAGGCGACGAAAGCCTGACTCCATCGAAGTACAACAGATGAAGCAGCAGGCCAAGGAGGAGCGCATTCAGCGACAATTGGAACAAGAACGGCAAGTTGAATCAGGAGAGGATATGGTCCGGTCCACCAAGAGATGATTTTTTTTGTAAATTTTGGAACTGGCGCCGGAGTGAGGGCTGGATAAACGGGCTATAGCTCCCAGCCCCGAAATCCAAAGGAAAATTTCAAGTTGTTTGAAACAAAAAATGAACACTTAACAAAAATGCCAATTTATTTTGAATTTTTCTTCTAACATCTTCCGTTTTTTTGCTTTTCGCATTGTCTTTCATCTATCAACCTTTTCCTATGCTAGCCGGTACACCTCGATTCTCGACGCGCACATTTCGGCGCGCACGATTCGGCGCCGAAGTTTGAAACGTTATAGCTTTTTGTTTATTTGACCAAACCAAACATTCTTGGTATCATTCGAAAGCATGCAATGAGTAGAAGCTTACAAAGGCAAAAGTTTTTTTTGAAAAGACGAATCGGTTAGCTAAAGCTTGATTAAAGGTGCGGCATACTGAGAGCTTTTGTATGATATCGTTTTGTTTGATTTGCTTTGGGCACCGAATCGTGCCGGCGCTGAAACTTGTCGGCGCCGAATCGTGCCGCGCCGAATCGTGGTGCTCCGATGCTAGCCCCCGGTACACATCGGTTCAGTGCCCACGGTTCAGTGCCGCACGTTTCAGTGCCGCACAGTTCAGTGCCGGACAGTTCAGTGCCAGCGATTGAAAGGCTATAACTTTTTTTAAACTCAACCAAATCAAACAAACAAGATGTCATTCGAAAGTTCTAAGCTTTTAAAAGCTATTGTCAAGCCAAAGCTACTCAATTAAAAAATTCGTGAAAAAGTTATCTCAATAACATTATGAAAACCCCTTGATTTTGCGTGTTTTTTCACATTAAACTTTTTTTAAACAATTAAACCGCTTGTTTTATTTTTTAAATGATTCATCTCATTTAAAGCTTTCGAATGACATCTTGTTTGTTTGATTTGGTTGAGTTTAAAAAAAGTTATAGCCTTTCAATCGCTGGCACTGAACTGTCCGGCACTGAACCGTGCGGCACTGAAACGTGGGCACTGAACCGATCGCCGCCGGCTAGCCCCCCCCCCCCTCGAAAATTTTTTTGGGTACGCTATTGCCGAGGCCATTACAATTATTCAAAACAGTATGTGTGATTTTTTTATTTCTACAGGCTGCAGCGAGAGATGTGCGCCAGGGAAGCAGCAGAACAAAAGCAGCACGAATACGAAGCCAAAATGTTGGTGCTAATTGAAACAACAACATTCTTAGACCGATCGGTGTTATCATGGAAGTTCTAAGTGTGGCAAATTTGTCAAATTATTGGCAAAATTGAGCTTTTTGTCAGGACTTTTAGGTCAACATAACCTTTCTCAAATTAACAAATCGATTGATTTTTAGTTGGTTTGGTTGATTTTGAAAAGAGTTATAGCTGTTTAGACTGAACTGGGCTCAGGCTCAGCTGCCTCTTACCGATACTGTATGAATACACCGACGAACACTGTAGTACTTTTAGAGCATTACACGCGCATTAAGGCGCTCGTTGTTTTAAGCATATAAAATGCGCCGAAATTAAGGTTATCCATGAAGGAGGAGATGGAAAGTGCGCAGCGTGACTTGGAAGTGGCACAAGGGCGCATACGCCGGCTAGAAGATCAAATTTACGAGCTGAATGAGGTGTGGAGTGGCTGGCACCTCCTAAATATTTTCTTTTTTTTCCTGATATTGGCCTCGTCACCCCCCCCCCCCCCCTCGCAAAAATGAATTTCTTACTTTTTTGCATTTTTTATTAATTCTTAAACAAGCTTGCTGTGCTGGAAAATCGGTACTTTTCCGTTTGGGACCCGCACATTCAAAAAAAGGCAACAAAAACGCTGAAAAGGTGTTTCTAGGGGTATTCCGGGGCGTAGAATCCGATTCTGACATTCATTCGACCAATTCCGAACCCCGAACCCGAACAATTTTCAAAAATTCAATTTTTTCAAAAAGTGATTTTGTTATTGTAACTGGTCCGGGGTTTGAAAACGGTCGAAAAGGAGGTCAGATTCGGAATCTCGTCCCCGAATACCACTAGAAACACCTTTTTACCAACTCTGGAAAACTTTTTCATTTTGCTTTCGAAAAATCATAGATGTTTAAATTATCGATTAGATAAAATCATATGATGAAATAAATAGCATTTTCATAATCAGCACCTGGACAACTCCCGAATAACTCAGAATTTAGCTTTTTGTAGCCTTTTTTTTAAAATTTGAATGTGCGGCCCCAAACGTAAAAGTACCAGAAAATCTCACACTTTTAAATTGTATTTTTTAAAATTACTTAACACAATTTGAATTTTTTCAGGCAAAGCGTTTGCTGGAAGAGAAGGAGCACGACTTGCAGTCACTGAACAGGGAATTTGCGTCGGAGAGAGCCGTAAATGCTTTGGCATTATTTTAATAAAAAATATGGGCAATACCCGCTTCGTAATTTTAATTCCCATTAAATGAGACTAGAGTTTTGTTCATACTAGAGACCGGCTAGAAGGTTCGGTCGGTACTTTTCGGGAAAGTACCGACACCAAAAGTACCGAAAATCCCGAAAAAGCGTTGGTACTTTCCCGTACCGTCCGATCTTTAGTTCATACATGCAATAAGGGAGGAGGGTTCGACCCCCCCCCCCCCCCCCCCCCCCCATCCCTTAGTACTGAGCCCAAAATAAGGGGGGGGGGGTGTAGTACCGGGGGCCTGAGGGTGGGTGCGGGATGGGGTCGAGGGTAAAGGAAAAGGGGGGGGGGTGGTAGTGAATTGGATGGGAATGGATTAGATTCGTATTAAAATTGTTTATAAATATTATTTATAAAAAGATAATATTCAAGATGAGTGAGGAGGAACGGTCGCGACTTCTCAACGAAATTGCATTGCATGAATCCCGTGTTTCTGAAATGCGATCAGAAGTTAAGGTGGGAGATGCTTAATTTGTAAATTTAATTTATTGTACAAGTAAAAAGCATTTTTGGTACTTTTCCGTTCTGTGACCCCCTCCATCCATCAGTCATGCATGCGTGCAGTGCAGTACATGAAACACGCGTTGTACTCACGATTGCTCTACAGATGAATACAACATGCAGCACCTTCAAAGAGCAACCACTTTCAGCAACGTGCACTGCATGCATGCATGTTTGAGAGGGGGGGGGGGTCGCAGAACGGAAAAGTACAGCATTTTGTTGGTTCATGAAATAAAAAACATTCTCAACAAATTTCAGAACAAAACTGAGGAGATGAACAAACTGAAGGCGGAGGTTGAAAGTGGTAAGGCCACTGCTCACATTTACAACCCGGGCAACGGGCATTTGCCGACCGAATTCAACGACCCGGACGACCTTACGAACGCCCATGTTGGTGGGTGACTTTTGCAAGAATGAGATAAAAGCTGCTTTCCTACATAAATTTAAATGTTAATTTTGAACCACTTTAATTGGCCTTTTAATGTTTAGAACTGAGCACATTCCACGAAGGCGACAGCAACAATGTTATCCCACAACGCGAATTGGACCGAATCATTGTGACCGATCAGGACATGTCTCTGAAGCACAAACTCGAGGCGCGTACTTATCAACATTCGAAATCAAGAATTAATTCTAGTCGAGACTGAACACAAGACTCTCAAACAAAAATTGAAGCCGAGATTATAATTGCTTCAAAAATTGCGGTTTATTAAGTGTTAGGCCAGGTTTTTTCTTGATCCGAACCCTGGGATTTTGTTCCCGGAAATCGTGTTTCCGGTTTTTTGAGACTTTTACGGTAGTAGGTCATTTCAATAAAATGTTCTTTTTTCAATGATATTTATTTTTTACAGTAAAAACCCTTTAAATGTATTATTAATGATTTGCAGTTGCTCACAAGGGAGTTGGACAATGCACGCGATGAGCAGGCAATCACGGACTTTGACGTGCTGCACATGGAAAACAAAGTATGTTTTAAACAATAAAGACATAATTTTCAAAAATTTTTATAATAATTATTTAGAAGCAAGGCCGTGACAGATATAAGACTTTGCGCCAAATCCGTAGCGGTAATCATCAACAAATCGTCGTTCCAGTGTTTAAGTTGATCACAAGACCCAAAGATTGATCATACTCCGGTTTTGAATATCTCAGAACATTTCAAACAATTTGGTACATAACGACTTAAACACTGGACTATTTAAAGTTGCGGGGGGGGGGGGGGGGGGGCTTGTGCTGAAGGCGTAACGAAACACGTTCTTTTTCTCTAAACCGATCTGAGGTTTTTTACTGTACCCAATCTGACATTTTTCCCAGCCCTGACTGCATCTCTGGCACAGCACTTTCGAAAAGCGACCCTTTAGGCTTTTCCTTTTTTGGGATGAGGTCTCAACTGCGTCCTCACCAGACAACAGCATATTTAAAGCCAGCCAAATCCAACATTCTATTCAAACTTTTTCAGGTAACACGAAGCGACGAATTGATCAGTACGAGAACATGTGATCAATCTTCGGAGTGCGCTGATGCGTTAAATTCGTTTGAAAAAAGACACAATTTTTTGGCCCTTTTATCAACAAGACACACACACACACTTAACACACTTATCGAATTTGAAGAATCCACCATTATTATATATATTCATATCATAAAGTTGCCTGTTGATGAAAGACCCTTTCTTCATTACCTATTTATGTTTTCTAACTCGTCCAAATAAATCGTTGTTTACAAAAATCGCACAAATATGTTATGTACCGAAAATGGCATTTTTAGTGCATAATTTGCTTATACCTAATTCATTTAATTAGGTTTAAAGCTTTTTCACGGATTATTGAGTATTTTGGAAATTTTAATGCTTTTGCAAATCCGAATCTAAGACGATAGAAAGGGTGTACGGAAGGTGTACGGAAAATTGCTCTCCAACAATGCTGGAAATGAATATGCTGTAATTACTATTTCTATGTTTCAACAACAAATTCATTAAATTGACAATGCGTTCGCACAAAACTTGGTAAATATCGGTCATACCGCCCAGAGCCCAATCGAACAAAATATATATCATCGACTCCTCTCGGTCTGCAATGTAAAAATCCGAAAAAATTTCGAACCCCTGACCCAAATTCGAACATTTTTTCGAAAATTAAAAAAATCAATTTTGGTCTCAAAACCCTTCTCAAAAAGCAGTCCGGGATTCAGAATTGGGCAAAAATGTCATACTCGTATTCTATGTCCCAGAAAACCCTTAAAAAACTATTTTGAATTTTCGAAAAAATGTTCGAATTTGGGTCAGGGGTTCGAAATTAGTATGAATGGAGGTCGGATTCGATTCTACGCCTCCGAATACCCCTAATAAAATTTTTTTATCGACTTTTAAAAAAATTTATTTATTTTTTGACATTTCGTCTTTTTGGCTGAGTTGACATTTCGTGGCTTTGACATTCCGTGGCTTTGACATTATGTAGGGTAGCGGAATTTGTTGATGAAAATCAAAATTGAGAATTTAAAGGGGTTTTTTTTCTCTTTAATTTTTAAGTTTTTAAACCGGTTCAAAACCCGCTTTAAATTCCCAATTTTTATTTTCTATCAACTAATTCGAAAGCCTATATGAGTGATTCCATTTTTTAATCAGTGGACAACTGAGTCCCCAGCCAAAAGACACTTCAGTCCCGGGTCTGTAACTCTTCAGGAAATGGTTGCCCAACAAAAATGTTTTCGGATTCTTACATTGCAGACCGAGAGGAGTCGATTGATATATATATATCGTTCGATTTTGAGTCTGACCGTATGAACGATATTTTCCCAAAACTTTTTCTATCCGTCTTTGGTTTATTTAAACAAGTCGTATTTCCTTAATTTTCAAAAATTTCAACCGATTCAAAAACCGCTCTTTGACGCACTCGTAATCAGTGCATCAAATAACTTATTTTCAGACAATTCTTAGAATAAAATGCTTTCCACAAATATTTTTACATGATGACAGTGTTTTGAATTAGTTCGTTTAAAAAAAAATGTCCCCAACCTTAGACGCTCTCTTAACATTTGTAAAATTTATTCTCTAAAATAATCACAAATGACGGAGGTTTTTCTCGGCGGTGCCCGCCAAACCCTTCCTCCGCTCCCCGGAAATGAAGTAGAATGTTTAATATAATTTTTCACTATTTAATGTGTTTTTTGGGATTTTATACATTAGATTTGGTGTTTACTAATAGACTGCTGAGTAAAATAGGGTTTAATTCGAGATTAATTAGTGATTAGTATTGGTTATCGCAAAACATGGTCATTATCCCCTGTCTATTATCAAACTTCGTCATTTCTTGTGGACCTGATCATAGGTTCCTAAAGATGGAATATTGTAAATTTTAAAATTAAAAGCTTCAAATGACCTGCATTTCGGTAGGACGACACATATCCGGTATTTTCCACAATATCAACTTTACAAAAATTGGTAAAAAAAAATTTCTAAAATACCTCGGCCTGATTTTCCTTTTCCCTTTCCTAAAAGTGACAATAAATAAACAAAATCAAAAACCCAAATAAAACGACGATTATTATGTTGAAAAATATTCGTTAAATGAAAATTTAAAAAACTACCTTCACTGTTAAATCTTTCCTTATGCGCGCCTAAACTTTTTAATTTTTATTGAATTTAATAAAAATCGGTTTTATATTTGGGTGCCTGTGTATTTGGTGTGATCAGTTAGCCTAAATTTATTTTAATTAAATTGCTTAGTTCCCTTTAAAATTTGCCTTCCATAAACATTTCCAGCGGTAGATGATATGGCCGCACTGTTTACCGTTGGAGCCGGTAACTTCTCCAATTTGAAGCAGATTTCATCAATTTCGGTCTTTAAATTGTTTATGTATTAAATAACATTTTCAAATGTCACCTGAATGTCTCTTTTCGAGCTGGACGCTCTGTCTTTTGCAACACTATCAAATGATTTAAATTAAAAATTCATTTAATTTTTCAATCAACATAATTTCCTAATCAAATTAATAAACATATCTCATTAAAAATTGATAATATTTCGTCAAAAAAGATATGATTATAATTTAATGTATTTTAACCCTTTCCTTTTTTAAATTTAGTTACATTAAATAATAAACATACTTGACGATCACTTGTTTTGTCTCATTAAAATTTGCTTTCTTTTTGGGTCTAAATTCAAAAAATCTAATCAAATAATTAATTTTTAGTTTAACCCTGCAACTTTAGAAAACGCAATTCCGGTCATTGTCGTTGTTATGGTCTGTAAAAATACATTTAATTTTAATTTTAATACTTTTACTTTGTTGTCAATCACTCCGGCATCTTTAAGCCTAATAAATATAAAAAAATATTAAACAAAAATTTTTTTATTTGTTCTAACCATTTATCGAAGTTTTTTCCTGTGATTTCAGTGACCTGGGCTGCTTGAGCTTGGGAATGTCCAAATTTTGCAAATGATTCCCATCTGAGATTTTACGATTTTTAATTAAAAAATAAATATTTTACTTCTTTTTGATCTCTTTTGGGTTATTCCAATGAAATTCATAGTCACCCTTATCGGACGAAGTGCTGCTTGTCGTCATTTAAATAATTTCTACAAATAAAAATTCTTTGGTCTTAAAATTGAAACATTTTCTGAAGAAGCGCAGATTGAATATTTTATATATTTTAATGTAAAAATTTATTTTAAAAGTTCCATATTAAATATGTTCAATTTTATAAAACTTATTTTTATTTAAACAAAAATTGAATTTGAATAGTTCACTTTATTTATTATTATGAGTATTTTAAGTTTTTATAAAAAAACATTTTTTTCGTAAATTTAATAAACAAGCTTAAAAATATTTCAACTATAATTTATATAATAAAGGGTTTTATCGCCAAAAAACTTGTTTGTTTTTTGTCTGTTTATTCCTTTGAGTGAGCCATAATGCGATCGATTCTTGTGGTGAATTAAGTATCTCAGTACTAATGGGCTACAATTTGGTTGGACTTTTGTGCAAATAGTTTTAGCACGAAAGAAACATGGAAAATGGCGGGAAGTGAATAAATAAATGCATTTTTAGGAGAAAACAAACAGAAAGATGGAATTTTCTCCTAATTTCTAATTTGTATAAGTAAGTGAAAACGACTTAAATTGGAGCCAAATTTGACTAACCCTGGAGGGACATTTAGTTAGGCATCTTGAATGAAATGCTTTTAGGAAATCAATATTTAACAAAATTGTACTTATTCTTTAATGCCGCTCCGCCTCTTAAATTTTATAAAAAACGTATTTCTAGGGGTGTTTTCTATGGTGATCTACTGATCGCGAATATGCCATTAAAAAATTTAGAATCATTACATAAATTAATGTTTATTCTGGTAGGCGGTTAAAGTAACTTCAAAAATATCGCATTTTCAGAGATTTTTTTTTTGATTATATATTCTAATTTTACAACAATATACATAGTTAATTTTATGAAAATAAAATCGGAAGTCCGAGGACGAAAATGGCAACCGCTGCTATTGGCAACGACGACCTTGGAAATTTTGTTTCCGGATTCGGCTCTTTTTCCATTTAAGGAACTGTTATGGCAGGCAGGACTTTGCCGCAGGAGGACATTTGGCCGGCCCAAATGATGTGCCTAACAGCTAACAAATTTCTCAACCCGTCTATCGTTAGTGCCATTTTTATTTTTCTCTTGACTCCGGTGGAATCAAATGTTCTCTTTCTCTGACACAAAAGTCTCCTAATGTTATCACAAATATTCCTTTTCTCTCTGTTATATTTTCGTTTCTCTGACATTCGTATTCTGAGTTTCCTTCATTGCCTTCCTTTTCCCCGTTTTCTCTGATTCGTTTCTATCTATAAATGCATTCTCTCATCGGCTGTCACACGCACACATACGGGCACTGACAAATATGTTGCGCACCGACTGCCACTTTTGCTTCTGTCTAACCTTTCACATATTTCCTTATTTTTCTCTGAATCGCATTTGCATTAGCTGCCATATACGGTCTTATTCTCTAACTCAAATTTTCGCCTATCCTTCGCTCTTTTTCACACTAGGAAACTAGCGTCAATAAGTCCAAACACACTATGGGTCAAGACCAGCAGGAGAATAAGGAAGAGTTCAATGATTTAGTTCTTAAGATTTCTTTAGGTTTTATTCGTGAAAAAATGTTCTACTTTTTTGCCCAAAATTAAATTTTACTTAATTGGTATGGTAAGAGGGAGCACAGAAGCCTCCAAAATTTGGTCAAATTCAATTATGGGGATCAGGGATGTAACCGGATTCCGGCCATTTTTGGTAAATCCGGTAATTTACAAAAATTGACATGATTTCATAGTTTTTGGATCAGTTTTGGGGGGGGGGGTGTTCGGCGGTGCCCAGGGCGGTGGCATTTTTCTTCGTAATTTCGGGAAAAAATTGGTTTACATTAGCGTGGAGGATATCCGGCGGTCTTTTTTTTTTGCGCATTTTAATTTAAAAATATTTGTAAATCATTAAAAATGTTCCGTTAATGGGGGATAGAATGTAAAGGCCAAAGGAAGGTAAAAAAAATGCTTGAACTCAACGGGTTCGAACACAAAATGAAAAGGATAAATCACTGAGTTATCAATTTACCTGTGGGACTCATGTAAAAATGTTGAAATATTATCAAAAATTTGCAAGACCACTGCCTCCTCGGCAAAAAAAAATTTAAAACCGGGACCTCCGACTTTCAAAATTATTTTCGAAAAACGGCCCATTTTCTCGAAAATCGAAAGAAAAAACGTCAAAAATCGAAATTTCGAGACAGCACTGGCGGTGCCATAGGCGCCGCCGAGGAAATTTCGAATTTTTGATAGAATTTGTTAAGAAAAATCGTCCAAAAACTGCATAGCGGAAGGGCGAAAAATGATCGAAAAAATTTGAAAAAATCTTTTTTTGAGATTTCGAAATTTTCCGTAGGACATTTTTGGGTCCGGAAGTCCGATTTCTGGACATTTTTTTGGCATCTGGATTCCGGACTTTTTTTTGGCATCCGGTTACATCCCCGGTGGGGATATAGTGTCTGACCATATGCTGTCTGCCGCACGGAGCACCACGATTCGGCGCGCACGATTCGGCGCGCACATTTCGGCGCGCACAATTCGGCGCGGCACGATTCGGCGCCGAAAAGTTTTTCGTTATAACTTAGTTCAAAGTCAACTAAACCAAACATACTTCGTATCATTCGAAAGCTCTTAGTATGCTGAACCTTTGATCAAGCTAAAGCAAACCGATTTGTCTTTTCAAAAAAAAAGTTATAGCTTAAAATCTTTGAAAATTTCCATTTTTCGTGCCAATTTTTAGTTATGGTGCCATAACTTTTTTTATTTAAGTCGAATCGCTTAGCTTTTGCCTTTTTAAGCTTCTACTTATTACATGCTTATACGAAGTATGTTTGGTTTAGTTGACTTTGAACTAAGTTATAACGAAAAACTTGTCGGCGCCGAATCGTGCCGCGCCGAATCGTGCGCGCCGAATCGTGCGCGCCGAATCGAGGTGTACCGCTGCCGCATGGTTATTTGAATTAGTTTTTTTTCGCCAGCGAAAAGCGGAGCACCACGATTGGGCGCCGGCACGATTCGGCGCCCGAAGCCACCAAACAAAATTGGTCTCATATAAAAGCTCTCAGTATGCTGAACCTTTGATCAAGCTAAACTAGAATTTTGTTTAAATTTTGAATAATCTTTAGACAGATGGCCAAATTTTTTAATTTCAAGCATTTTCGCAGGCTATCGGACATTTCACACAGTAGTGCAAATTCGGACGTTTCACACATAGAGGGGGGACAAAGACGTTTCACACAGTAGTGAAAAACGAACGTTTCACACATAGAGGTGGAAAACTGAAACCGGGAAAACTGTTCACACATAGGATATTTCTACCGGTAAAAAGACGATTCGTTCCCGGCCGATTCGTCCCCCCCCCCCCACCCCCGATTCGTTTCCTTTATCCCGATTCGTTCTCTTTACCCCGATTTGTTCCCTTTACCCCGATTCGTTCTCTTTACCCCGATTCGTTCCCTTAATGACAAAAATCCTAAAAAAAATCGTACAAACACGTGCGTAGAACACGAATCCGGGTTCCGTTTTGCGTGTGTCGAACCCAGGACCCGAATTCGAACAATTGGTCAAAAAAACGGATTTTAATGTCTTAACATATTTTTTTCGTGGATTCCTTACTATGAGAGAAGCCCAAAAATAGTATTTGTTTTGAAAAATTTTTGAATTAGGGCGACTTTTTAGCACATATTAAAACATATTTTGGGGGTATTTTATTTATTGACATAATTTAAGCTTTTTCAGAGTTTTAGCACATACCTAATTCCCCATTTCTCAAAAAATTCCTTAAGAAAAATGCAATAAACCCGAAAAATACACTCCTAAGGATCGATTTTTTTTAAATTTTCAAAAAATGCACCCCTAAAAATTGACTTTTTCACGACTATAAATTCTGCCACTAAATGAAAATTTTTAAAATTCCATATAAAAAAATTTTCTGAAGATGGCATTTTTGGGTTTTTAATACATATTTTAGCATTTTTTGCACATAAAAACATACATATTTTGGGGTTTTTAGCACATAAAATCCGGGCCCTAGTTATGAGCAACAAAAAGCTGGCCAAAATGGGTTGGCATTGTGTTTTTTGATTTTTTTTTGATAATTTATTGAAATTTGACTACAATTTTAGCCAAAATTTTCAACTTTAGCTTAATTTCAAATTTATTCATCCATTTAAAATATTTTACAGTTATTAAATGGTAAATACCCTATTCGCTTTTGGCCAATTCGCTTTTGACCCAATTCGCTTTTTTTGGGACCATTCGCTTTTTTGGGACGATTCGCTTTTTAGTAAGAAAAAAGCATTTATGAGCGGAATTTGAAGGTTTTATGCAACTTTTTAAGTGCATTCGGAGGTTATTAAGTTCATTGATCACGAATATAACATCAGATTTATCATAAGACATTGTTTTAAAAAAAATTAAAAATTCTTTTTTTTTCAAAGTTGAGAAAAAGCTTTTTTTAGGGGTATTCGGGGGGCGTAGAATCCGAATCAGACATTTTCTTGCAAATTAAAAACACTGTAAACCATAAAATACCGACTTTTACAGGATACATGGCATGCTACAGTAAAAGAATAGGCTCCAAATCGTTAATGATTTCTGATTATCCTGACAACCCTAGTTTTTGCTACAAATGGACCGTGGGAGGAAAAAAAGAAGATTACGGGCGACTGCTTATGTTTGTGCAGGATGTAAGAAGGAAGTGCCAAGTGATGCCAAATTGCCGGCACGGAAGGTCCGTGAAGGAGGAATCTGGGCCGACGAGGGGCCTAAGTACGCACATTTCTGGGAATCCATATTGAAGACGATGTATTTGAAGTTGAGGTAAATGTTTCTTATTATATTACGGCCCATAAATCCCAAAATTTTACTAATTAAGGAACGTTGAAAAGTTCAGGCAGAATTAGCGCTCGGACCCAGGGAAAACACGGCGTCTGCAAAGGTCAGAATTGAATGTCGCGTAGCGCAAAAGTACAGTGACAAGCCGAACGACGAACGCACCAAAATTCGAGACCACGCGTGTTGTAATGCAAGGGCAACTAAGAAGGTGATTTCTAATTTTCTTTATCGGCATTTTCTTTTATTAGGCATTGTATCGCGCGCAGAAGAAGCGAACCAAAAACATTAGAACACTGCAGCAACTTCGGCGAGCTGAAAGCTTTCCTCTTTGGATGGGCAGCGACCATTACCAGGAACTGTTCATGCTGCACTGTTCGGATGAGTTAACAATTTTTTCATCGCCTCGACAGTTGGCCCTTATCAAAAAATCAGCAACTATCGTGAGCGACGGAACTTTCAAAATGTCCCCCAAGGGCATTTTTCAGGTGTGTGTTTGTGTGCGGAACTAGAAACGAACATTTTTTAAAATTTGAGGTATATCGTGTTTTCGGCTTTGTCGGGCAAACGTATGCCTTACCACTGGTTACGGCGCTGATGCGCGGAAAGACGGGGGTGATTTACAGCAGATTTTGGACAAAATTGCGCGAGGAATTAAACGGAGTTCCCGGAGATTTACTGGTGTGCTTATTTCTTTTGTTTCTTATGATTTTTGTACAGATTTCCCTAGCAAATTTTGACTGTGAGCCCGCATCGGTCAATGCATTTTGCGTTGCATTCCCCGAAGTCCGTCCAAAGTGTGTGTCTTTCACGTCAAACAAGCCATGAATCGGCCAATTCAGCGGATGGGCTACATGGAGCTGTACAGCTCGCGTGATCAGAATGGGATTGAGTTCCAGCGCATTGTTCGGAAAATTGGAGCTCTCCAATTTTGTCCTCCGAATTACGTCCGCCGTTCTCTCCATCTCATCCGAAATCAAATCGGTCAAACGCCTTTAGAAATTGCGCAAAAAGCTGCATTGAATGAAATTTTGGACTACTATGTAAGCCATTGTTGGCAAAAAGTCTTAATTCAAGCAATTTAGGACACTATTTACGTGGATTCAAAACAGCTTGGGCCAGCAGTTTTTTTTAATCACTTTGACGTTTCCAAGCACAGGACTATAAATCACGCCGAGTCGTACCATGGTCGTCAACGTTGTTTTTATCAACCTCATTTGCTTCTAGGACGGTGGCTGGCCAATTTTCAGGTTATGGTTCCTTTTCGCCTTACCAAATTTTAAATCGTATAGGAACTGAGTCATGCCTAAGAAGAGAGCGCTGTTGCAATTGATGAAGGCAGGCAGCCACCGCCGCGTCCATTTGCTGATACTGAAGAGATCGACGGAGAAATTGCGCGTCAGAAGCAGCACATCACCAATTTTCTGAATACCGATTTTGACGAAGACCAGTTTAATGAAGCGATGGCGCAGTATTACGGACGAATCGGAAGTTTGATTGGGTTTAATCCAGTCCGTCGTGCAGGAACGGACCCCTATTCGCTTTTGGCCAATTCGCTTTTTACCCTATTCGCTTTTGACCCGATTCGCTTTCGGGTCAAAAGCGAATAGGGTAAAAAGCGAATTGGCCAAAAGCGAATAGGGTATTTACCGTCGTGCAGAAGTTGAAAAAATTATGATGAATGAGTCGGCAAGAGAAATGGCGGAGGCGAGTCTGGACGAGAATGGACTTCTTGCCGCATTATCGGGACGTCCCTCCTCGGAGAAGGGGCGCAGAGCTTAGCGTTTGTTGGGTTTTGTAGACAATTTTGTTGGCTATCTGGCTGGTATACTCGTTTCCCCCACAAAACATTTTCATGCCCTCAGGGATTTTTCCCGTAAATTTACCCCGTTTTCAGTGCATTTTGGGGTTTTCAGATCTCCATGAGGGAGGTGTCTGTGCTGCAATTATCTTTTTTGATCAGTATCAAAAGTTGTGCTTACATGAATTTTTTCGGAATTTTGAAATGCCTATAAAAAAAGTTCTAGTCTCTACAAAATCTGACCCTATATTTTTGTTACACCCTGTTTTTCGGAAAAAACTAGAAAAAATTCTAAAAAAAAAATTTTCTTCAACACTTTCCAATTTTCCTGCGTAGATCTTAATATTTATGTATAGGTCACCAGTGGTAAAAATTTCAGCTCGATCGGTTCAGCCTGAGTATTCAAACCACTAAAAAAACGCTTGACCCTATATTTTTGTTACACACTGTATTCATTGTTCAATAAATCAAGCCTTCTTTTTGTTTAATGCGAAGTTTGAATATTTGTTGTTTTTTAATTCATTAATACGGAAACTTCAAAAAAAAATGTGTAAAAAACTCGTTTTATTTTTAAAAAAGCGAATGGTCACAAAAAAAGCGAACGGGTCAAAAGCGAAGAACGGCCATCAACTCGCTTTTCACCAACTCGCTTTTTAATCAACTCGCTTTTGGATCAACTCGCTTTTTCTGATTCGACTCGCTTTTTCTGATTCGACTCGCTTTTTTTGTTTCAACTCGCTTTTTTTAGTAACAAGAAGCATTTATGAGTGGAATTTCAAGATTTATGCAATTCTTTAAGTGTATTCAGGGGTTATTGAGGTCGCTGATTATGAAAAAATCGAAAACAAAAGACAACTCAAAAAAAAATACGTCCACAAACCAAGAAAGGAAAGTATATACACCACTATCATAACATAAAAAAAATAATAATGCTATACCGAAACACGGGCATACTACTATAGTAGAAATTTTTGAAAAACTGTCTCCAAATTCCGTGATGTCAGATTTATCATATGACATCATCTAATCTATGATTTTTTTGAAAAAAACCAAATTTTTTCAAAGTCGCTAAAAAGGTGTTTTTAGTGGTTTTCGGGGGCGCAGAATCCGAATCCGACCTCCATTTGGATCATTCCGAATCCCGGACCTGGATTCGAACAATTGTTCAAAATGGTTTTTTTTAGCCGACTTTATTTGCTTGTAACTTTCTTAAAAGTGGTTTTCGCGTAAATTTTTTTGTAGATTCGTGCTCAGCTTAATGAGAGGAATCGATTGGTATATGAATTGCTCGGGTTTGCTCCACTACCATAAAATCAATTTTTGAAAATTTTGAATTTAGAAAATTTTGTCGAAATCGGGTTCCTGGTGCGGATTCGGTTGAAACAGATGTCAGATTCGAATTCTACGCCCCCGAATACCCCTAGAAACAATTTTTTAGCGGGGCTTTACAAAAAAAAATTTTTATTTTTTTAAAACATAGATGTTGAAATCATAGATTAGATGATGTCATAATAAATCTGACACCATATTCGTAATCAGCGACCTCAATAACCCCTGAATACACTTAAAGAATTGCATAAATCTTGAAATTCCACTCATAAATGCTTCTTGTTACTAAAAAAAGCGAGTTGAAACAAAAAAAGCGAGTCGAATCAGAAAAAGCGAGTCGAATCAGAAAAAGCGAGTTGATCCAAAAGCGAGTTGATTAAAAAGCGAGTTGGTGAAAAGCGAGTTGATATTTTACCAAAAGCGAATAGGGTAAAAAGCGAATTGGCCAAAAGCGAGTATTGAAAGCCACCCCCCCCTCGCGGGAGTCCCGTCCCATCGCGGGCCTATTGAGTCCCATTGAGTCCCGTCCTCTCGCGGACCTATTGAGTTGGTTTTTGAACCAAAGGGTTTGGGATAAGGGTTCGGGGGTGAACCCTTATCCCATCGTGGACCTTTTGAGTCCCGTACTCTAGAGGTCCCATCCCATCGTTGACCTGTGAAGGGTCTATTCCCATTTCATCGCGAACCTATTGAATTGGTTTTTGAACCAAAGGGTTTGGGAGGGTTCTGGTTTTGTTGGGAGGGCTTTGGTCTTTGAACCAAAGGGGTTGGGAGGGTATTGATTTTTGATCCAAAGGCTTTAAGGGGTTTGGGGTGAACCCCATCCCATCGTGGACCTATTTGGGTCCAGGGCTGTACCT